>CM053766.1:56043974-56059190 GCA_028658305.1 Pachyuromys duprasi
CTGTACATATTCATACATACATTCAATGGACAATACAAAAGAAGCTCCTTATATACAGCAGATGAATGACATACACTCATGTAACATATGTCCAAAAAACAGACAGACATATTTACATTTAAATCCTTATCCATTTACATATTTACAACTCATATATGAAGCAAATTCCAGTCAGCTTTTATTTAATGGGCTGCTACCACCAGGATTCTGCCAAAGGTGTGTGCATGTGTGAGTCTCTGCCATTGTTTATTATACCTGTCAGACAAAGCTCCCAGAAAAGGAATTACCTCATAATCAAAAAGGCAGTTAATCATAAAAACAGATGAATTCTAAAATGTTTTAAAACGAAACATTTCTTATCTATGTATCCATTACATAACTTTAAAGTGAGGTCAGAGTGACAAAGGTTGACAAGGCCTAAAGGTTAACAGGGTATAAAAGTTACAAGAATGTATGTCTTTTTAATTAGGACTGACTTGGCTACACATTTTTCTTTGGGGCAATAATCTTATCTGTCTTTCATTCCAAGAAACAAAGTAAATTTAAAATGACAATATTTAGTGTCATAAGGTGACAAGGTATAAGGAATTACAAAAGAACAGTTTGTATAGAATGACATCAAGGTTTGTACTTAATTAGACAATGCCAATTATAATTTGGGTTCATAGGAAGTTTAAACCAACTTGCTTATATTTATGATGTATACCAGGATTCCTGAGTGAAGGCTAACTGAGGCCACAAATCTGCTTTAAGCCTGTCTCACAGTGAGGCATCCTCAAAGTCCACAAAGGTATTTATGGTAGCCATAAACTTTCTATGAAGTTGCTTAAGAAGTTCTAAAAAAATTATTTTTTTAAAATTGTTTGAATCAAGTCAGGAATTCTATAATCAGGAATTAATTTATAGAATAGCAGTAAATACACAGAAAGTGATGAATCACACCATACCAGATTATAGAGAGATACAGCCATGCACAAAGAATGAGGGTCAGAGACTGACTTCTTTCAAATGAGAAAAACATGCCAAAGTCCAATAATATAAACCCTGACACATATTAGAAAGAAAGACCATGGCCCTGATAGCTCATGAAATATACATCAGCATTGATATTGTTAAATATTTAAATATTAAAACTTGACAGTTGTTTAATTGTTAAATTTAATGAGTAAATGTTAAAATTATCAGAAGAAAATATTAATTTTTAAATCTTGTTAATTTACTTTTAAAACGCTTGGCATTATATAATAATCTATGACTAAAGGATAAAGCTTTAAAATACAAGTAACAGGAGTCAGTCCAAGATGGCAGTGATCAGTGCTCACCATATCTGAGGGGCACAGGATCCAAAAGTCCAAAATTGGTGAGTAGAGGGGCAGATGAAGCCAGAACATCCACATTGAGGCTTCCAGGGCTACACAGAGAAACTACATTGTGGTGGGGGTGGGGGTGGACTGCTTCAAGCTCCCCTGCTGCTGACATCTGCTGAGAGCAGACACTGGAAAGCCAGTGTCAAGCTGAGAACTGAAAATGGCAGTTCTTGGCTTCAGTGAACTAATGTACTACTTCCATCCTCTAAGAAACCATCCTCTAAGAAACTCAGAATCTTATACTTCTATTTCTAGAATTATCTTAGGACACTTTGAGATTTCCCACATTTAAGGGCTGAGGAGATTGCTCACTTAGTCAACATGTTTGCTTCACAAGTATGAAAACCTGTGATTGTTTCCAAAACCCATATAAAACATCGAGGCTGGAGGTGTGTGCTTTCAGTCCCAAGGGAGATGCTGTCCAGACAGCTTAGCCAACTGGATGAGTTCCAGACCCTTCAAAAGACCCTGTCTCAAAAACAAAAACAAACAAACAAACAAAAACCTTCTCTGTCCTCTGCACACACATGTGGGCATACACACACACACACACACACACACACAGAGAGAGAGAGAGAGAGAGAGAGAGACCTACCATCAACACAGAAACAAAAACAGTAGACAGTTCCTGAAGAATGGTAAGCATACACACACACACACACACACACACACTAATATTTCTCTGCCATATCTTGACACTATTTGTCTGTAAGAAAGTGCAATGCAGGACTCAACACTATACCCATTGTTCTTCAGTCTGCTGAGGGTGTTGAACAAAGCAAAGTACTTTGTGCACACACTGAGTTACTGATTTCTGGATGCACCTATGGCTTGTGTTTTATTATTTCTTTATTATTGTGGTCCTCTGGAGTTTTCAAATGTGTATATTATAAAGAAAAACTATTTCAACCTTTTCCTTTTAACTTTTCTCTACAGGGATGCATGGAAAAAACATTGTCAAAACAAATCTCTTTGAATATGTTTAGGGCTGTGGACTATAACTGTTTCCTTGAACAGATCATTCATCTCTTTTTCATATCGTGGTAAGCAGTTAAGTGAAAGGTCACACTGCTGTAGTTTCCCCTTCAAACAAATAGCAGTTTTACAGCAGCAAGAACTGGAACAAATTAGACTCAAATTACAACATATTAGAACAAATTACCCTAAGATGCTTCGTGCTAACTAGCAACTTCTTGTGTATCCCTGGCTGTCTTGGCACTCACTTTGTAGACCAGGCTGATCTAAAACTCACAGGGATCCACCTGCTTCTGCCTCCCCAGTGCTGGGATTAAAGGCTTGTCCCACCATTGCCCAGCTAAGTAGTGAGTTATGTTAAAGCTACATTTTTCAGCTTGTGAATGAAACTGAAGCAGATGAGCATTTATCTAACACCCTGATTTTCAAATGCTTCTCTAGTGTGCCATTCTTCTTAAACAAAAGAACTCAGACTTAATCTTAGATGACAAACTATTCCCCTAATATATGTTATAACGGGTTGGCGATTTAGCTCAGTGGTAGATCACTTGCCTAGCGAGTGTGAGGCCCTGGGGTCAGTCCTCAGCTCTGGAAAAAAAAAAAGAGAGAGACAAAATGACAAGAAGTTTTAAATATATCTGGGCACAGGGGTCTTATATGAGACTGTTTCTCCAACCAAGGACCATGTATGGATATAACCTAGAACCTCTGCTCGGATATAGCCCATGGTAGCTCAGTATCCAAGTGGGTACCCTAATAAGGGGAACAGAGACTGTTTCTGACATGAACTCAATGGTGGGCTCTTTGACCTCCCCTCCCTCTGAGGGAGGAGCAGCCTTGCTAGACCACAGAGGAGGACATTGCAGCCATTCCTGAAGATACCTGATAAGCTAAGGTCAGGTGGAAGGGGAGAAGGACCTCCCCTATCAGTGGACTTGGAAAGGGGCAGGGAGGAAATGAGGGAGAGATGGCGGGATTGGGAGGGAATGAGGGAGGGGGCTGCAGCTGGGATACAAAGTAAATAACCTGTGATTAATATGAAAAATAAGGGGAACAGGGGCTACTTCTGACAGGAACTCAATGGTGGACTCTTTGACCTCCCCACCCTGCAAGGGAGGAGCAGCCCTGCTAGACCACAGAGGAGGACTTTGCAGCCAATCCTGAAGAGACCTGATAAACCAGGGTCAGATGAAAGGGGAGGAGGTCCTCCCCTATCAGTGGACTTAGAAAGGGGCATGGAGGAGATGAGGGAGGGAGAGTGGGACTGGGAGGGAATGAGGGAGCAGGATACAGCTGGGATACAGAGTTAATAAAATGTAAGTATTAATAAGAAATAAATAAATTAAAAATATATATGTTATATATTTATAATATATGTATATATAAACAAAACAATCTCAGCTCTGGTGGCATCTAACCTTCACCTGTTCAGACTTCTCTAAAAACTTTAAAGTTGTCCCCTCTGTTGAGCAAGACAGAACTTTAATGGAGACTTATCCATGGCCAAAATCAGGAGAGTTACATAAGACATTTGTTTACTTATGCTGACCTGTGGCTTAAGGGTTTGCCAGAAATGCTTTATTTGTTTTACTTCAAAATAAATACACACTGTGTGTGTCAATTGCTCTACCCTTGAATGAATGTTCCTGTGGGTCTTACTGACAATGATGTTTTTCAAAAGGGATTAACGAGCTGTGCTGTACTTCATTTTTTTAAACTTACATTCAGGCATTTCATCTAAATCTGGGATACATGAGTTTACATTGGTAATTAGCATAAAAAGTAAATTATTCATCTATTAAAAGTGCATGTATTACAATTAAAGGGTTTTCAATGTACATATGCTCTCATCATTTATACTCCTCTAGTGCCTATAAAGAAATAATTACATATAATATATAAGTATTTATACAACATTTTTAATTTCTTCTGGATCCTCACCTACAAATAGTAGCTAGTCAATGCCCTAGGAAAGGTCAATGGTGTGCCATATTAGTTGTTTTCTGTGATAAACACCATAACCAAAAGCAATCTGGGGAGAAAATGGTTTCTCTCAGATAACACTTCTGAAATAAAAACCATTCATCACTGAGAGAAGTTGAGGGAGGAACTAAAACAGAAGCAGAAGAAGGTTCCATGAAGTCAAGCTGCTGTTTGCTCAAGTTTGGTTGCTTTCTTACACAGCTTGAGCCCAACCACACTGGACGGGGCCCTCCGAGTGAATTAGCACAGGTCAGTCTGATGGTGGCAATTTCTTCTTCCCAGGTGCGTCACATTGACTATCAAGGTTAGCCATCACACACATTAATCTGGTATTAAAGATACAAGTACAAGCTGGGCAAGGGTGCCACACACCTTTAATTCCAGCACTTGGGAAGGCAGAGACAGGAGGATCTTTGTGAGTTCCAAGGCAGCCTGGTCTTTTTTTTTTTTTGAGCATCTTTATTTTATTTTCTTATATTTTTTAAAATTTATTTATTATATATTTCTACTGAAGCCCCCTCCCTTCCTCCCTCTTCCCCCTATCCTCTTCTCCTAGTCCACTGAAAGAGTGAGTTCTCCTGTGCCATCTGCTCATAACTTATCAAGTCTCATCAGGACTGCCTCGTTCCTCTTCCTCTGTGGTCTGGCAAGGCCACATTGCCTTATGCAAGTGATCAAAGAGCAGGGAGGCATCAGTCTCATTCATAATGGCAAACAGGATAGACACCAGCAGTAGTAGAAGAGAGAAAACAGGAGGGGCCTCTGAAAGGCTTCACCCAACAGGGAATGGGAAGCAGATGCTGGGACTCACAGCCAAACTTTGGGCAGAGTACAGGAAGTCTTATGAAAGAAGGTGAAGATAGAAGGACACGGAGGGTACAGACACCCCACAAGGAGACCAACAAAGCTAAAATACCTGAGCCCAAGACTGGTGAGCCAAGCAAAGATTATGCATGGAGAGGACCTAGACCTCAGATGTAGCCAATTGGCAGCTTTGTCTCCATGTGGATTCCCGAGTAAGGGGAGCAGGGACTGCCTGTGTCCTGAACTCAACTGCATGCTCTGTGAAAGGGCATCTTTATTTAAGAAATATTTATGCAATACTTTTAAGGAAAGGTGTCTGTAGGGGGAAAAAGAGGCCAAGAAGACAAGACAGCACTTTCTTCTAGGCATTTGAATTTTCTTCTCAGTCACTCCAATGTCTCCCTTTCTCGAGCTTCTCTTTATCTCTTTTCTATACTCAAGCTATATTGGAATAACCTTGATCTTGTGAGTTGATTTCTAAATGTGTTTTTAAAAGAGGTTTGTCTTCACCACTTAGAGGGAGGTTTATCTGCCTTTTGCCAGACAAGCTGTTTGATCAAGTCATTTAATATCAAATATATGGGATGCAGGCAGAAAGAGTCGTTGAGATCAAATGGAGCTTTGCACCTGAAGTAAGTATGTAGTTGTGAACTGACCTTTAAGGTAATGCAAAGTCCTCTTCTATTTGGGAGTTGAATAGGAGAGCTGTTGATGTTTTATTTCAAGATTATTTGAGCAGATGATATAAAAATTCATTAGAATAAATGTTCTCACAACAAAATAAAATGTGCACATATTGCATGCACTTTTAATCATGAGAGCTACAAAAGACCCAAGCCGAGCAATTTATTTGTTTCAAACAGTAGGTTAACATAAATGCTTTTTGTAAGTGAAACAGTAGCTGCTGCAGAAACATCATATTACTATATATGTTTTGAAAGGGATATTACAGACTAGGTTTCCTTGAACAATGACTCTGGCAAGGCTCATCACAACTTAGAGAAAAAAAATCATGCTATCAAGTAAGATATAAATGGCAAAATCACCTCTATCCATGGTTTATAATTAGTATTAAAATGTTAGTCTGACAACATATTGTTATTCTGATAGAAACTTAAAACAATCTTTATGGATGTCTCAAAGGAGAAGTATAGATAATAACGTTTGAACCTGCATAGTGACTATTCAGAGGGGTTTAATTAGTTTCTACTTCATGGATACCAGAGGAAAATTATTAGGAATAAAAACGGTCAGTTTTTTGAAGGAAGTGGATATGCACAGAAATATTATTCTTCTTTATTGAGGCCATGTTTCTTTATGTGATATACTGATTATGTAATTAAAATTTCAGCTCTTGGAGAAGGAAGGATTTTAAATCTTTGGTCTAGCATTTTAATCATTACATTTTGTACATCAGTTTTAATATTGAGTTATGATTTTGTGAATGAGATTATTTAAATGGCAGTGAACAAAAATGCTTTCCTATATATGCATGTCAGCAGATAAATTGCTCAATTTTGCATTAACTTCCTGTGTGTGTAGAAAGACAAGATGAGCCAAGATATCCATACTATCCAAAACTGGAAGTGTAACGTTCTAATAGTGCCAAAAGTTGGTGACCTTTCACACATTAGCCTGTGGGGGACATTAATTCACAGCATCACAAATTTAGAGGGGGAATACAAGAGGTGGAGGAGGTCTTCCTGAGACACATGAAGCAAGCTGGAATCCAAGCTACTAGGACAAAACTCAGTTTTCATGTTTCTATTTCTTTTGCTAGTTCTGTTGAATAACTCCTTCAAGGGGCTCCCTGTCTCATCACACTTTGAGTTATGATCTCATCTACTCGTACACAAATAACACCATTAATTTTCATATCTTATTCAGAAGTCAGGTTAGGTAACTCCACACACATTAATTATACCTCTCTTTCTAGCACTCATTAGGCAGCCTGATCTTTAGAATGAGCTCTAGGACATCCGGGGCTACACAGAGAAACCCCTGTCTAAAACAAACAACAAAACAAGCAAACAAAACCCAAAAAGATACAGAAACAAATTTCAGAGCAGCCGTCAGTCTGTTCAGCCACCTTAGTCTCTTCTCAGCATTGCCGTGGTGGTGTCCCTGCTCTCCGAGATGACTTTGTACACTACTCTGCTCTCAGCAAATAAATTTTGAAATGAACCTTGGAAAAATTATATTGCTTATTACTTGAGTAGATGTTTTACAAACATTTGATACACAGAAGCTATCCTAAATCTTTATAAGCATTTCATATACAAAAACTACCCTTATTTACTTTCCCTTGCTCTCTAAGTGCTCTAGAGAGTCACCGAGGACTCGCTTTTTACCTTCTGAGGTTGCTCCTCACCTCTCTGAGCTCTCTCCAGAGCCCAGTGTCATCAGCCACTGATTATTTGTCAGCTTTCTAGAAGTCCCCAAACCTCGATCCAATATACAGTGGTTTTTAAATTTTTGTTCACGTTTATTTATTTCCTGGGCAGGTGCATGTGTGTCACAGTGTGCATGGGGAGTCAGGGGGACAACTGCTAGAGGGATTTAGTTCTAGTCCCCACTGCACTGGGGCTAGCAGCCAGGCCTGGCCCTGCTCCCTCCCGCCTTGTGTCGCCCCGTTCTCAGCAGATACCTCTGCACCTCTTGGAATGCCTTGCTCTTGCCTCCCAGTCTGCAATGCTTTCAGTGCCACATTGCCTCAGTTGCATTCAGGTCACAGGAGGAGCCTCTCACACAGGATTGTGGCCTCTGCCTGCCCATTCCTCCCCCTCTCACCGCTGCTCTAGTTCTGTATGATTCATGACAGTAAAAAGGTGCTTGGAGCCACAACATGCTTTCTCTAAGGCTCTGAGGGCAAGAATAAGTGCCAGCACAAAGCCTGTCTGGAAGACAAAGCTGGTAGATAAACTCCCTACTAGGATTTCCAAACAGAACACAGGACCAAGACCCACGGGGAAGACTGTGAGTGCAGGAAGACTCTTAAAGGAAGTTAAAGGGGCTGGACATATGATCAGTGGGTAAGAACTTGCCGTTCACACAGAGGACTTGGGATCAGTTACCACCACCCACATGTTGGCTCACAACCACCACTGATTCCCATTCTTGGGGATCCCACACCGTCTTTTGACACCTAAGGGTACCATGCCTGAAAATGGTACCCATACATACATACATGCAGCCAAAACAGTCATGCACATACAATAAAAGTAAATACAAAGACTGTCATTTGATGGTCACACCATTCCTGGTTTGTTCAGTGAGACCCTGGAAACTGCCATCCCGGGCATTTGATATGAGCTCCTCATTATCTGAGCACTTCTGGGTTTTCTGGCTCAAGATAACTCTGTGGCTCATCTTGTTCTTTTCTTGCTTTAGACCCAGAATAGCCATTTATCCAAGAAGTCCTAATTTTTAATTTCTAATAAAGAATAGTCATATTTTAAAAATAGACATGGGAGACCAGTAAAATGGCTTAATGAGTACAGGCTCTTACTGTACCCATATGGTGACCTGAATTGCATCCCCTGAACCCACATGGAAGGAGAGAAATAAGTCCTGCAAGTTGTTCTTTGACCTCCACATGCACACCATGCACGCTCCCCACTCACACCCAAGAAAAATGAAAACACACAAGGCCGTTCAGATGTCATTATTTTTCAGGCTCTATTAGTAGAGAAACCTAGAGGACACATACTTGTATGCTGTACTTATCACTAAATCTTTCAAATTAAAAGAAGTGTACTCAAATACCTCCATCACAAAATTCAATCTATTTTTTTTTCTTTTCCATCACTCGAGTCTCTTCTCTGGCAATTACAGACTTGGTGTATACTTGCTATCCCAGCATTCCCTGCTGTACAATAGGTGCCCTCCATTCAGGCCCCAAACTCCTCCGTTAGGAAGGAGCCATTACCTGGATGCTGTCTATAATGTGTCACTTTTTTGAAGCACTATGCCAGATGTTCTCAACCTGTGGGTCATGATCCCTTTAGTGGGGGTCAAATGACCCTTATTACAGGAGTTGCATATCAGATATCCTGCATGTGAAATAATACATTATGATTTTTATTTTTATTATTTATTACAATTATTTATTTTATCATTTATTATTTATTCACTTTTTATCCCAGCTGTAGCCCCCTTCCTCACCTCCTCCCAAGCCCACCTCTCTCCTTCTCCCCCTATAACCCTTCCCTAGTCCACTGAGAGGGGATAACCTCTTACCCTTCCATCTGACCCTAGCCTATGAGGTCTCCTCAGTATTGTCTGCATTGTCTTCCTCTGTGTCCTGTTAAGGCTGCTCCCACCTCAGGGAGAGGTGATCAGAGAGCCAGCCACTGAGTTCATGTCAGAGACAGCCCCTGTCCCCATTCCTGGGGAACCCAATTGGAGAATGAGCTGCCATGGACTACATCTGTGCAGTGGTTCTAGATTATCTCCATGAACTATCCTTGGTTGGAGTATCAGTCTCAGAAAAGCCTCCTGGGCCCAGATTTTTTTGTTCTGTTGCTCTCCTTATGGAGCTCCTCTCCCCACCTAGCGAGCTCTTTGTGTCTCTGTGCTTTTGAAGACTCTGCAAAGGTTTCTTGTCCTGTTCCCTGTCTTCTGATAGCTATCACATTGCCCTTCTGAATAAGATTGAGTTTCTTCACTAGGGTATTCCCTGTTCTTTAGCTTCTTTAGGAGTATAGATTTTAGTATGCTTAGCCTATATGTCTAATATCCACTTATAAGTGAGTATATATGGTGTGTGTCTTTCTGCTTCTGGGCTACCTCACTCAAGATGATCTTTTCTAGAACCCACCATTTGCCTGCAAATTTCATGATTTCCTTGTTTTTAGCTGAGTAGTATTCCATTGGATAAATGTACCACAATTTCTGTATCCATTCCTCAACTGGGGGACATCTAGGTTGTTTCCAGATTCTGGCTATTATGAATTGAGCTACTATGAACATGGTTGAGCAAATGTCCTTATTGTATACTTGAGCATACTTTGGATACATGCCTAGGAGTGGTATAGCTGGATCTTGAGGTAACACTATTCCTACTTTTCTGAGAAAGTGCCAGATTGATTTACTAAGTGATTGTACAAGGTTACATTGACACAAGCAATGGAGCAGGATTCCCCTTTCTCCACATCCTCTCCAGCACGTGTTGTCACTTGAGTTTTTTATCTTAACCATTCTGATGGGTGTAAGGTGGAATCTCAGGGTTGTTTTGATTTGCATCTACCTGATGACTAACGGTGTTAAACATTTCTTTAAGTGTGTCTCTGCCATTTGATATTCCTCTATTATGAATTCTCAATTTAGCTCGGTGTCCCATTTTTAATTGGATTACTTGGTTTTTGGTATTTAACTTCTGAAGTTCTTTATATATTCTGGATATTAGCCCTCTGTCAGATATAGGGCTTGTGAAGATCCTTTCCCAATCTGTAGGCTGTCATTTTGTTTTGCTGACAGTGTCCTTTGCTTTACAGAAGCTTTTCAGTTTCATGAGGTCCCATTTATTATGTTGAAGAGATACTGAGAGAGTGGGCAGCCTTGCCTTATTCCTGATTTCAGGGAGATTGATTTAAGTTTCTCTCCCTTTAGTTTGATGTTGACTATAGGCTTGTTGTATATTGCCTCTACTATGTTTAGGTATGTGCCTTGTATCCCTGATCTCTACAAATTTTAAACATGAATGTGTGTTGTATTTTGTATAATGGTTTTTCAGCATCTAAGGAGATGATCATGTGGGTTTTATTCCCTTCTTGTTCATGTGGTGGATTACATCGATGGATTTCCATATATTGAGCCGTACCTGAACGCGTGGGATGAAGCCTACTTGGTCATGTTGCATGGTATCTTTTATGTGATCATGGATTCAGTTTGTGAGTATTTTATTGACTATGTTTACATCAGTGTTCATAAGAGAGATAGGTCTGAAGTGCTCTTATTTTGGTTGGGTCTTTGTGTAGTTTAGGTATCAAGGTTACTGTGGCCTCATAGAATGTGTTTGGTAATGTTCCTTCTGTTTCTCTTTTGTGGAATAGTTTGAAGAGTATTGCAGTTAGCTCTTCTTTGAAGGTTTGGTAGAATTCTGTGCTGAAACCATCAGTTTCTAGACTTTCTTTTGGAAGGGAGACTTTTGATGACTGCTTCTATTTCTTTGGGGGATAAATGAGTGTTTAATCTATTTACCTGATCTTGGTTTAATTTGGGTAAATGGAATTTATCAAGAAAACTGTCCATTTCATTTAGATTTTCAAATTTTGTGGCATATGGGCTTTTGAAGTAAGACCTAATGATTCTTTAAGTTTTCTCACTGTCTGTCTTGTGTCCCCCTTTTCATTTCTGACTTTGCTGAATTGGATAGTTTCTCTCTGCCTTGTAGTTTGTTTGGCTAAGGGTTGTCTATCTCATTGATTTTCTCAAAGATCCAGCTCTTGGTTTCATTGATTCTTTAAATTGTTTTATTTGTTTCTAATTTATTGATTTCAGCCCTAAGTTTGATCATTTCCAACCGTCTAATCCTCTTGGTTGTGTCTGCTTCTTTTTTTTTTCTTTTTACCCCCTAGGACTTTCAGGTGTGCCATTAAGTTGCTTGTCTGAAATATCTCAAACTTCTTTCTGAAGGCACTTAGTGCTAAGAACTTTGCTCTTAGCACTGCTTTTCATTGTATCCCATAAATTTGGGTAAGTTGTACCTTCATTTGAATTTTAAGAAATCTCTGATTTATTTTTTATTATTATTATTCCTTTCTTGGTCCGTCTATCATTGAGTAGAGGGTTGTTTAGTTTCCAAGCATGTTGTGACCCAACCTGTGGGTCAATACCCCTCTAGTGGGGGTCAAACAACCCTTTTTACAGGGGTTGCATATCAGATATCCTGCATGTCAGATATTACATTACAGTTTCTTACTAGCAAATTGACACTTAGGACAATAACTTTATAGTTGGTTTTGGGTTTCACACCCTGGACAAATGGCTGAGATACCTATTTAACCAAAGTGAACTTGGCCTCCAGGTTTTCCAAGCATCCTCCAGTTGCTACTTGTTCCAGGGCATCGCTGGCATACCATACTCTCTATGATGAACTTCCAGCCCGGGGGCTGGGCTTCCTCTCACCCAGAGGCTCTTCACTATACACTATATAATCCAGACATTTATAACTCTCTCCTCTCTTTGAGCATTCCCTACATCCCACACCCTTTTCTTTCTCCCCATCTGCATGGCAACTTCCCTGGCCTCATTCCTTAGAACTAGTGAACTTGCTCAAAAGCTGCCCCAACTGAACCTGTCTTTTATACTTTAATTTGCCTTGAATTAGCTCATTATGTCAACTGAGATTACCTATCAGCTGGGGTCACCACAAGATGAGGAAATGTGTTAAAGGGTTGAAGCAGTAGGAAGGTTGAGAACCGCTGCACTATGCTAAACCACTGTCTTGAGAGGAAGGAGGGCTTTTTGTTTGGTTGGTTTTGCTGCTTTTTGAGTCAGGATCTCCCTACACTGCTCAAGCTGGGTAAAGTTAAATTTTATTGTTTTGTTTCTTAAGCCAAGGTCTCACTCTAGCCCGATCTGGTCTTGAACTCTCAGCTAACCTCTTGGCTCATCCTCCTGAGTATTGAGAATACAGTGCTAGCCCACCATGCCCGGCTTGGCTTGTAACTATCTATTTAACTCTGGTTGGCTTGGATCACTTCCTGCCTGTTGCAGAATATTTGATCACACTGTGAACCCCAAGATTGTGTTGTTTACTGGGAAAATCTGTTTATACTTGTGATGTAGCTCAGCCTTAGCACACACCTTTAATCCAAGAGTTTTCTGCATGAATATTGTAAATAGAATTAAATAAAATCAACCATAAGTCAAGAGGCAGAGCAAGCAACCATTTGACAGGAGGTGACCATAGGATTATTAAGAAAAAGGAGAGAGGAAGAAGAAGTCAGGAGGACGGATAGAGAGATGCACTGGAAGTAGAGAAGAGCAGTTTTTGAGATGGTGTGGGAAAGGGGGATTCCTTCTGGGACACTGGCTGAGTAGGAAGGTGAGCTGGGTGCTTTCTGTGTCTCTCTGACAGGCTCTCACTCCACCACCTGGCTCCCAAGTCTTTACTGGTAAAATCAAATGATTGAGACTTTGCTAAAAACAATGCTGCCTCTGCCTTTTGAGTGCTGGGATTACAAGTGTTCACCATGATACGTAGCAGATTTTTTTTTTTACTGTTGTCTATTCCCTCATTTCAAACACCTAGGGTAATGACTAGTACATGGTGGATGCTCAACAAATAGCAGATGAGTGGAGTCTCATGCTGATTATTTTGTATAGTCCATGTTGAGCATTCCAACATTTTTTCTTATTCTTTAACCTCACATGGTTCCAGTACAACAGCTTGAAGAAGTCAAGTCTATGTAAATGTAGAGCACAGATCAGCCATGAGAAATGTCATAGGAGACCTTTCCCGAGGAGGAAACCAGTGGCAGATCAAAGCAACAATTACACCAGAGTCCAACATGAAACCAGTGTGTTTAGGCTACTCATAAAAATATGTGTAGCCCAGCTTTTAGGTTTGTAAAAGCATTTTGTTTTTCTTGAATTGTGCTTTAACATGATGATTTAGATTAGATCATTTCAGGCCATCTTTCAAGTGATCAGGTAAAAGGCACTTGCTGTCAAGCCTGATGACCACAGTTCAGGCCTCAGGACCCAATTGGAGTAAGGAAGAGAATCTGCTCCTGCAAATCATCCCTAAACTCCACATATACAGCACATGATGGAGAGTGTGCACACAGACACACAAAATAACACACATTTTGATGGTGGTCATGTAGCATCTGTAGGGAGCAGCATTCAGGTGCTTTACTGATGGGACTCTGCTGTGTCAAGGCCCTAGGAGACCCCTTCCTACTTAGCAAGAACCAGTGGTGAATTTTTGGTGGCCTCTGTGCTTATTTTCTTACATTGTGTGTGCTACAAGCTCTCTCTTTTCTAAAATAACTTATTTACTTTTATTATATGTGCTTTGGTGTACAGATATCAGATCTCTGAAGTTACAGGCCATTGTGTGCTGCCATGTAGATGCTGGGAATTGAACCCGGGTCCTTTGGAAGAGCAAACAGTGCTTTTACCCACTGAGCCACCTCTCCAGCTTTCTAAGATAGCTGTGTCTGATCGATGATAGGAATACCACTGTTTATTCAGGCCTCTGGCACATGTTGAAAAATTATTATGAAACTGTTGCCTGCCATAGAAGGCAACAGGAGTCAGACTAGAGACCAGATTAATACTAGGTGATGTCCAGAGACAGGATGGGGTCTAAAGGCTTGGAATGATATTTTCTACTTCCTCTTACCTAGTCTTACTGAGTAAGAGTTTCAGCTGCAGAGATATTGGTTACCAAAAGGCCAGAAAGTGCTCTTCAATCTTCACATGGAAGTGCTCTGCTGTTAGGATTGGAAGCCAAAATGTTGTGCTGTTTCCTAGCAAGCCACACACTACAGGGAGTTCAAGGCCAGCCTTGGTCTGCAGAGTGAGCTCCAGGATAGCTAGAGCTACAGGAACCCTGTCTCAGAAAAAGTAAATAAATAAAGGAAGGGAGGAAAGAGGAGAGGAAGAAAAAAGTAAGGGTAAGAGAGAAGGAGGGGAAAGGGAAGGAAAAAGAATAAAGAAGAGACAAAAAAAGAAAAACACAGAAAGTGTAATGCCATTTTCAGGCAGTTTCTCATGTCATGTTCATTTTCTTAATAATACAAGCGAAGGAAGCAGTATTTCAGAAACAAACTCAAAAAGTGGTTATTGAAATGCACTGAAACAAGATGGTGAATACCGAGGATCACTGCAGCCCAAAACACCTAAATGTCCTCACAGATTGATGATCTGAATTGGGAAAGCCAGAAAAATTTTTCAGAAAAAAACAAACAAACAAAAACAGCGGTTTAAACTACCTGGGACTCATAGGGACCATATCACTTCCCCATTTTCATTCTTATTCAAATCAGAAAGCTCAGAATCTAAAGTCAATCTAATTCAACTACTGTGGGAGTACACTTACTCATCATTAAGGGAAATTTCTCCTTGACTGGGG
>CM053766.1:56065785-56088018 GCA_028658305.1 Pachyuromys duprasi
TTTGGTGGCCTCTATGCTTATTATTTACATGTGTGTGCTACAAGCTCTCCTTGCTTTCACTATGCTGTTTATACTCGTAGCAATATTTTCATTTTGTCAGTCACAGGCAGGGCCAGGACCACACAAGCTAAAAGCCCTGCAGATCATTCTGTTTTTCTCAGTACCTTTAAGAGGGGTAAAACCTTTCCTTTCCTCTCTCTGCCTCTATCAATCCTCCAGATGTGATATATTAATCTTGGGTATTTTGGGACACATAATCATGTCCTTAGAGAAATAGCTGCAGTCACATTGACTAGGCCTGTGGCGATTGTGGAGAGCAGTGGATCCTTCTTGCTTAGCTGTTCTGAGAAAGCTGTCTGATCAACAGAGACTTTTTATATCTGATCAGCACAGACATAAAAAATGGGGATGGATGCTACTCGATAAGAGACTTAAAACATGGCTTTAGAAACATGGAATCAGAAATTGATAGGTGCCTATCAGGAAAGGTTGATTGATACAATGGGCATGTCTCTATCAACAATTTAAAAAGTACTGTGACAGACAGATGCTATTTAATAAATGGACTTACACCCGCAAATGGTTAACCTGTCCCCCACCTTGTACAACGTGTACAACCCACCTTTGGAACCAACTGGGTATGTGCTCATGTCCACAGGACATGCTTGGCTAGGGGGGAAATTGACCCAGTGGGAGGGGGGATTGAGGAAGGGAAACTGTTGGGGGCTTTTTGTAACAAGGGGGCTTATGTAGTTCTGATGTTATGATTTCTTTAAATAAACTAACCCCCGATGTCACTGCTCAGGCAAGCAGGATTGTGATTGTATAAATAAAGACTGCTTGAGCTGTTCAGGGCCACTTTCTTGAAAGTCAGCAGCTGGTCAGCAACTTCACTTTATGTCCACACCTCTTCCCCGCCTTGGGACCCGAACCCTTGAAGCTGGAGCTGGTCTCCAGCAGCATCTCAAATAGGATGTTGTGAGCTGCCGTGCAGGTACTGGGAACCAAACCATAGTCCTCTGCAAAGGCAGCAAGTGTTTCAACTGCTGACCCATCTCTCCAGCCCCTCAAATGGGAAACATTTTGTTAACATCGGAGGAAGGTGAGAGTGCTTTGAAGAGCTCCCTGTTCTAGCTAAACCCATAAGTAGTTAGACTGCCGTTCCCTGAAACAAGTGGCCATTGTTGGTGTTGTTAGTTCCGTGGTGGAGAAACATTTACTGATTTTAAACTTGCTGTTCTTTTAGGGGGTTACCATCGTTAAGCCAATAGTTTATGGAAATGTTGCCCGGTACTTTGGGAAGAAAAGAGAAGAAGATGGGCACACCCACCAGTGGACAGTATATGTAAAGCCGTATAGAAATGAGGTAGGCATTGGTTTACTTGCTAGTAAATTGTGAAACTGTGTATACTTTCTGAGTATGAAGTGAGCCCAATACAGAATTCCCATTCCTGTCCCCACTGAAACAATACAATGAAAATCCTCACCTTTATGTAATTAATGTAAAGTTTTTCAAAAATGTCTTCTTATTAAAATTAAGGTAAGGGGCTGGAGAGATGGCACAGCAGTTAAGAGCAAGTGATGCCCTCGCAAATGACCTGAAATTGGTCTGCTGCACCTGCGAAGGACAGTTCACAGGTGTCTGTAATTGCAATTCCAGGGGATCTGGCACCTTTGGCATAGACACCTGCATGCACATGCAAATACACTCACATGTGTGTACTCACATCTGCACAAACACGTACATACATACTCATCACATATATGGGGGGAGGGTCTTTAAAAAGAGTGGGAGGAGGTGGTTGATGACATGGCTAAACCAGGAAAGTGTAAGCATGAGGACCTGAGGTCAGATCTCCAGTTCCCAGGGAGAAGCTGGCTGAGGGGTTGGGTGCCTGTAACTCAACAGGGAGGGGGTTGGCATGGGGAGTGGAATGTGGAGACATGATGATCACTGGGCTTCTTGGTCAACTAGTTGTGTAATTGGTGAACTCCAGGTTGAGTTCACCCAAAATAAGGAATACTCTTGACATGGACCCCTGGACATGTGTGCACGCATTCTGCATCTTTCCATACACAGATAAATTGTTTGATGATTGACTACAAATGTGGTTTTGTTTGTATTGTTTCTATAAAAATACCCAAACTGTTACTATTGTTTCTGATGGAAGTTGAATTAACTGAAATTATTATTTATTGCTGCATATAAAGGCAGAATTTGAGCCAGATGGTGATGACATATGCCCATAAGTCCAGCACTGAGGCAAGAAGATGGCAGGTTCCAGGCCAGCCTGGTCTACATAGTAAGACCTGTCTCAACACCCATACCCCCTCAAATCCCAGGATGTGCAAAACAAGCAGTAGGAAAGAATTTGGTACGGGCTGGCTGGCTGGCTTTCTTTTTTTCTTTTTTCTTTTTTTTTCCTTAGCTGCTTCCCAGGCATAATTCATGGTTTTGTTTTTTGTTGTGTGTTAAATTATTTTGGAGTTTTGTTGTTGGGTTGGTTTTTTGTTTTGTTTTTGTTTGTTTGTTTTGGTTGGTTAGTTATGACAAGTTCTCACACTATCTAGTCCTGTCTGGACTGGAATTCCACTGTGTAGATGAGGCTGACCTGAAATAGAGACCCTCCTGCTTCAGCCTCCCAAGTGTTAGGATTTAACGTGAGTGTCAGCACACAGGCTTATTTTGTTGTGTTTGCTGTGTTAGGAGCAAAAGGAAGCATGACTCCTGAACCATGTCCCTGCCCTTTTTAAACATTTGGTTTTGAAACAGGGTCTGGCCAAGTTGCCCAGGCTGCCCTCGCCATCCTTCCTCAGCCTCTTGGTTAGCTAAGACTATAGGCGTGTCTCACTAGGCCAGCTCACTTGTATTTTGCTTTAATTATGTTCTGTGAACTTTTATAAAATTGTGTACATATGCTAAGTGTGTTTCTTTTGGAGAACTAATTTCTCTCTATTTTAGGATATGTCAGCATATGTGAAGAAAATCCAGTTTAAATTACATGAAAGCTATGGCAATCCTTTAAGAGGTATGCTGCAGTTCTTCATGTACATAATTATAAAGGGCTAAGGAACAGGACCTAAATCAGTAATTTACAGTTGCTTTGTTTTTCTTCCCTCTCTAGTTGTTACTAAGCCTCCGTATGAAATTACTGAAACAGGATGGGGTGAATTTGAAATAATCATCAAAATATTTTTCATTGACCCCAATGAAAGACCTGTGAGTAAATTAACCTTTGTAAGAAGAAAACAGATCATTTAATAAATGTGCAAAATGCTTTACTTGCTGACAAGCTGGTGTTTGTTCAGACGATCTTCATGTGCACTTAAGCCTTAGTGTTCCCGCCATAAGTGAAGATTTCCCTTGTTATTTCGGATTTTCAGTTTTGCTGTCAGTCCAACGTGCATCCATCTAAACGCCATTCAGGCCCTCAGAGGTCATTTGAGAGTGCTGTTGACGGGGTGGAGGGTTAATGTCCTAGCAAAAATGAATGTAAATAAATCTTATAACCCTAGTTGTAAGATGTAGAATCCTGCTTCCTTATGGTGACTTTAGCCTCTTGGGAAGTTCTCTGTCTGAGGACTGGTTTGGACGGCTCACCATGAGCTGCGCCACTGCGCCAGCTCTTCTGTCGGGGCTGATGGCGCAGGGGCCGCAGCCCCAGGCTCCTGTGGCCTTAGCACACCTGCGTGCAAAGATAAGGCACTCTTGCTAGCGTGGGTTACCTGCAAGCTGTTCATTCCGCCTTTCACCTTCAACCCCCGCAGTGGAGTATTGTTCTTGCTAGCGCTGGAGGCTTTACTATTGATTATTCTTTTTAAAAACTACCTTCCTCCCAACCCCGACAGTCTCATTATGTAGCCCAGGCTGCTGACGTAGAATTCAGACACTCTTGCCTCAGTCTCCCATGTGCAAGGATTACAGGCATGTTCCACCATACCCGGCTTCAAATCCTTTTTTCTCAAGTAAATTTGTAAACTTTAATCTTCACAGAAAACTATTAAAATTCCCACAGCTTTTTTTGTGTTGTTTCAGGAGTACACTTACTCTCCAGAGGGGCTTGAGTAGCCCCTCACCTAATTCTGTAGAATGTCCCTATTGAAATGTGGACAGTGTACCTGGTAGGAAAACAAAAGGTGGGAAGTTTGAGCAGCTTGCCACCTAAATTACAATTGAAGCAAGATCCTGAATTTGATAGGTTAACTAATCCCATCTTCTAATTCAGCTAAAGAAATGACAGTGAGACTGGCTAGATCCCAGGGGAGGACATTGCAGCCAGCCCTGAGGAGACAGGATGAGCTGGGGTTGGATGGAAGGGGAGGAGGTCCTCCCCTGTTGGTGGACTTGGAGGGGGCGGGGAGGAGATGAGGGAGGGAGCTACGCCTGGGATGCAAAGTACCTAACCTGTGATTGATATAAAAATAAATAAATTTATATTAAAAAAAGAAAATGACAGTGTCAGGCAGGTGGGCTGGTGGCACATGCTTTGTAATCTTACATGTGAAAAATGAAGGTGTGAGGTACAAAGACTTCCTTCTGCTACTTCCTTCTGAGTTTGAGGCCAGCCTGGAAGGTCTCAAGAGCCCAGGAAGGAAGGATTACTGACTGTAGGAGTGTTTCATGGCAGTGATGGAATCTCTGAAGAGTGACCCCTGTTCCTTTTTTATAGGTAACTCTGTATCACTTGTTAAAGCTGTTCCAGTCTGACACCAATGCAATGCTGGGGAAAAAGACAGTGGTTTCAGAGTTCTACGATGAAATGGTAAGAGTTTATAAGGAGGGGGCCTTTAAAGGCAGTTGCAGGGGGTGGGGAGGAGCGGGGCAGAGTACGGCTTTGGGGAGTTGGTGCTCTCCTGTCACCATTGGCAGCGGACACTTTTACCTGCTGAGTGTCCTTACTGGCCCTTAGAATGAACTTTAAGAGACTTGAAGTTGGAGACCTTTGGAGTTACTGAGCCTTTTTTCTTGTCTTAACCCTTAAGATATTTCAAGACCCAACGGCAATGATGCAGCAACTATTAACAACATCTCGTCAGCTAACATTAGGAGCCTATAAGCATGAAACAGAATGTAAGTGCTTTAAAGTAATCTGTAATGTGAAAGAATTCTTTGAATGATGGGTAATTTTCTTTTTTTATTCAAATTTCTTAGGCATTAAAGAAACATGACATTAAGTACCGTAGATGACAATAATGGGCTGAGTAAGGAAAGTCGTTGCTAATGCTTAGTTTTTTAGGTGATGGTTTACTTTAGTCTCAGTTCCTTCTTAGTCCTCATAAACCCGTAAGAAATGCCTACCCTTCACTCTCATGTGGTGGAAGAAATGGAAGAGACTTGGAAATAACTGAGTTCAGTTAGTAGGGAACGAGGGTGTGTTTGAACTCAAGTCTGTGATTTAAAGATTAGATTCTTTGACTTTGGCCTTGCTGTTTGAAAAGGGCTGTACTTTGTGAACACCAGATTGCCTAAGGCATCCACAAGGTGGCAGTATTGGCTGCAAGCAGGAATTTAGCCAACAAGCACAGGTTAAGTAGATGCATCGTATTGTGTAACTTTTAGTGAATCCAGCTAGACTTTTGTGTTTATTTTTGCTTTTATATTGCTGGGGTTAAATCTAACATGTCACCTTGGCACACAGCACCAACCTCTAGAAATTTTCAAATAACAACATTCCTTTGTCAACATGAATAGTTAAAATGTTTTACATGTCACACGGTATTCTAGGTACTTTCTACACAGTGGCTCATTTAAGGTCTTCTGAACAGGGCTGGGGAAGTGGCCTGGTTGGTGAGGTACTTGTGTGCACAAGGGTCTGAGTTTGGATCCCCAGCACCTCTGCAAAAAGCTGGATATGATGGCAGTAGCCTGAAGTCCTAGAACCTGTGATGCAGAGATGAGAAGATCCCCGGGGCTTGCTGACTAGCTGTTCTCGCCCAATCAGTGACCTCCAGATCCAGTAAGGACCCTGTCAAAACAGGAGAGCAATGGAGAAAAACACCTGATGTTGATCTCTGGCCTCCATGCACATGCGCATACATGCACACATATATATGCACACAGTCTTCTCAACAAATAATGTGAGATCTTTGTCATTATAACTGTGTCATAAATGAGGAAGTCAGTGTAGAAATGTGAACTTGTGAACTAACAATGCCATGGCTAGTAGAACTAGATTTCAAATTTAGTCAGTTTTTTTCTTTTTTGGAAAAAAAGCTAGAGGCTTATTTTGGTTGTATGGTTTGCTATGTAAATTGCACCTGTGCATTAGTTCAGAATATTTTCGGTTGGTTCACTGTCGTTTCTTAGGTTTGTATGCCCCATATTCCAAAGTAATCTGTATCTAGAGAAAAAAAGAAATAATGTCTCTAAGCCTTAATTGTGAGTTAGAAGCCGCAGTTTCATTTTAGAAAGCAGCATGACATCTCTGTGAGGAATTTGTACTTCCTACCTTCCCCACCCATCGTGTTCAGTGTTCTGTGGCTCAAATTGTTCATGGTTCATCCTGGAGACAGTGGCCTTAGGAAACGCTGTTTGTCTCTCTGTGGTTCATCTTAACATGAGAGGAAAGCATACTCAGTTCAACTGTTCTTCTTCAGTTGCAGAACTTGAAGTGAAAACCAGAGAAAAACTAGAAGCTGCCAAGAAAAAAACAAGCTTTGAAATTGCAGAGCTTAAGGAGAGATTAAAAGCAAGTCGTGAAACTATAAATTGTTTAAAAAACGAAATCAGAAAGCTTGAAGAGGATGATCAGACGAAAGACATATGAGCGGCTGGGAGTAAGAGAACAGGAAAGCGGGAGTGAGAGAACAGGAAAGCGGGCCTCTGAGGAGCCGCTTGGTGCGGGTGCTGCCGCCTGTGCGTGAAGTCCAGTGCTCACATTGCTCAAGCCGTGTTTCCTAGGATGGACATCTCTGTTCTAAGACTTGATGCTGGGTAGCATTCCATGATGTTAAGCACAATTTTTAAAGTATGTGTTTTTTATTTTTTTTAATTGAACTATGTGTGTAGTTTATTTTCCTTCAGGCAGGCATCAGAATTCTGTTATAAAGTCTTCACTTGTGCAGATTTTGTACTTCTCTACTAATTAGAATTAGTGGTCAGTATGTCTATTTAGCTCTCCAGGTTCTTATCTGCCCCATTCTACCTCTTTTGTATATGATGTATCTGGTATTCAATAAATGTAGTTTATTGCTCCTGCATCTGCCTCTTGTGACTTCTTTAATCACTTTCCCACCTTGTGTTTTTACATAAACATTTGTGATTTTTTTGAGATTGTCATACAATGCATTTTGATCATACTCACCCCTACCTCCTCCCAAATCCACCCTGACCTGCTTACTCCCCAGCTCAATGCCCTCTTTTTCATTTTATGTTAACCCATCAACCCTAGTGTGTGCTCTCCATGTGCTTCAGGGAGTGGAATCCTGACACAGCCTTAAAATTGACTCTCTCCCCCAGAAGCCACCATCTGTGTGTAGATCCTCAGTTGGTCGGGGGCTCTTTGGAACACTTCTCCTCACACCTGGATCATAGTGCAGCAAGTCACAGAAATGGTCTGGCAGTTTATTAGCTTTAGACACTTCTAATTATTTTTTTTTTAATCCTTAATAAGAGATGTTCATTGGCATCCTAGGTGATAGTAACCTTAACACACTGCTTGTAAATTCTCAGCTGTGAGGAGGCCCCCAACCACTGAACTCTCACCTTGTCTCCCTGGCCAGTTGGCTAGGTTATCCCTTCAGCAGGGCTTTAGTCTTCGTTAATAACTCCTTAGTGGGGGCTGGAGAGATGGCTCGGAGCATTGTCCATTCTTCCAGAGGTCCTGATTTCAGTTCCAGCAACCACATGGTGGCTCACAACCATCTCAACTCTCTATAGCCCTCTTCTGGCATGCAGGTGTATGTGCAGATAGAGCACTCATATAAATTATAATTTTTTTAATTCCGTAGTGAATCATTATGGCTTAAAATTTTCCAATCAACTGAATCCACACTGGCTCAGTTCACCAAATGAGCACTGCTGTAAAAGA
This sequence comes from Pachyuromys duprasi, assembly GCA_028658305.1. Lineage (NCBI taxonomy): Eukaryota > Metazoa > Chordata > Mammalia > Rodentia > Muridae > Pachyuromys > Pachyuromys duprasi. The sequence continues at coordinate 56,073,816 of CM053766.1, forward strand.
AGCAGATAACATAATTAAGTCTTAAAAAAAATTAAACTTCTGAAGTCATATAATCTGTCAGAGCCAGTGATTGAATTTAGCATTCCCTTCCTGAGCCAGCATGAACGTTCAAGTATGCTGCACAGTGTGTGATGTGGGAATCAACCTGGAAGTTTGTCTTCCAAGGAAATAAGCTTTTCAGGAAAGGCTCTGTAAGCTGGGACTTACTGTACCTGATACAACCAAACTCCTGTCACCAGAATGTTTGTTTATTCTTCTTTTAGTTCATCTGTTCAAATAATGTTCTCAAAATTAATGAGAATTGTTAACCCTGCTAGATTTAATTGAATGCATAAATTGAAACCACAACTCTTTTTTTTTTAATTGTGTTACGTTTTTGTTTTGTGTGCATGTATGTGGGGTCATATGTACTTTGGCATCAGAAGATAATTTGGAGGAATTGGTTTTCTGTTCCACTTTGTGGGTCCTGAGGATGGAACTCAGTTCATTAGGCTCATCAGCATCTGAGAGCTGGACCTATCTATTTACCTGTTTGTTTGAGACAAGGTACCTCTGTGTAGCCCTGCCTGTCCTAGAACTCTCTGTAGACCAGGCTGGCCTCAAACCAAGAGAGATCTGCCTCCTGAGTGCTGGGATAGTGGCAAGTGCACAATTGCCTAAGGCATATGCCTCTCTAAGGCACAATTGCTGTTCTTCTAAACTATATCTGAAACATTGGGGAGAATTTTCCCACCCAATTCCCAACCAATTCTCATTGATTATTGCCAGGGAGATTGTCTCTATTTTCTATGAAACATTTATTCTGTGATATTTCCTAGAGGCTGTTGCTAGGAAAGTTAACTTTGTTTTCTGCCAAGTGTACATTCTGTGATATTTCCTGGTACCTGAATTCAGCTCCAGTCAAGAAGGCTCTTTATTTCAAAATGGAGTTATACTCAGGCTAACTATACCCAGGCTAACTTAAACTCTTCAGGACCTATTGATTCTTATTCAGTGTGTCAGCAAATACCCTCAGAAATAGATGGCTCAGTTGAAAATTGGTCATGATGGTTCAGAGAGCCCTGCAAGACAGGAAGGAAGTGTCAGTCCAGAGTTTGGCATCTCTAAAATTTCTCTGGTGGGGACTGAAGAGACAGCTCCATGTAATTACTATTACAAGGCACCTGGGTTCCCAGCACCCACATCCTGGCTCACAACCAATTGTAACTCCAGTTTCAGGGGAATCCAGCACCCTCTTTCTACATCCACAGGCAGCAGGCATGCACTTAGCACACATACATACATGAATGCAAAACACTCAAATCTTTTTAAATTATTTTAAAGATTTATTTATTATATATACAGTGTTCTGCCTGTATGCACACTTGCACACCAGAAGAGAGCATCAGATCTCATTATAGGCGGTTGTGAGCCACCATGTGGTTGCTGGGAATTGAACTCAGGACCTTTAAAAAGAGCATCCAGTGCTCTTAACCTCTGAGCCATCTCTCCAGCACCCACCCCCTTTTTTTGTTTTTACATAGAGTTTCTCTATCCTGAACTCACTTTCTAGACCAGGCTGACCTCAAACTCATCGAGAACTGCAAGTGCTGGGATTAAAGGCGTGAACCACAACAGTATCCATATATATATATATTTTAAGACTAAGAGAGCCAGGGGAGGTGGTGCACGCCTTTAATCCCAGCTCTTGGGAAGTGGGTCTCTGTGAGTTGGAGGCCAGCCTTGTCTACAAAGCAAGTCCAGGACAGCCCAGAGAAACCCTGTATCAGAAAAAAAGTAAAAGACTGAGAAGACTCCTTATGCAGTGGTGAGAGTGCAGAGTCCGAGCTGTGACGGCACGAGTGAAGGCAGGCAGGGCAAGCGCTTAGCGAGTTCCTCGCACGGTTTGACAAAACACGAAGGAGCCGACCAGTGAGGAAGTTAGACACAAAGTTCTTCTCCCAGTACCTGGAGGCACCGAAAGTAGTTCTGGACCCTCGGATTCTCTTTGCTTAGAGATGGTGACATTCTTGGAAAGTACGTTGACTAAACTCACTGTTGAAATAGCGTCACATGAAGCTGCTTGTTCAGACATTCCGAGCTATTTCATCACGTAAATAATTTCCATGCCTCTTTTATAATAAACTGGTGACACCTAAACCAATGGCATCCATTGTCTCAGAGCTTTGGTTTTGCTGTGCTGTTATAAACATTTCCAAGAAAAAAATGTTAAACAAACAAAAAAGCCGCCTCTGGTGAAGCAGCTTACACTTGGGGAATCTTTGTGGCTAGCCCTCTTTAAGACCAGCATGCCTAAATTTAGCACTAATGGTTTTCCAAATTTTCCAGCCGGGCCTCACATGCACTTAGTCACCACTATTGCCAAGAGATGCTGAAGACGCCTGTGCTAAAGCACTCTCCCCATCTGGCCCAGGGCTGTTCCTGCTTTTGGACTGTGGTTTCCTGGGATAGACTTTAGGATCTGACACAAGTTTATGTTTTGTTGAGGTTTGGTGACTATAGCTAAGCTACAGTGATTATTTTTCTATGTAGAAATGTGTCTCTGTTTTTATGTGTTGTGCAACTTGCATTTAGTTGCTTTTGGGAGCCAGAAGAGTTGTTGGGTCCCCTGGGACGGGAGTTACATGCTTGTGAGCTACCGTGCTAGAAATGGAACCTGAGTCCTCTGACAGAGTAACCAGTGTTCTAACCACTAAACCATTTCTGCAGCCCAAAGCTAAGCTAAAATTTATATCTCTAAAGAACAACCTAACATCCTGGAACTCCCCTACCTCCGCCATCCCCCTTTTGTTTGTTTTTCAAGACAGACATTCACGGTGTAGCCCTGGTTGTCCTGCAACTCACTCTGTAGACCAGGCTGTCCTCGAACTCATAGGAATCCGCCTGCCTCTGCCTCCGGAGTCTTGGGATTAAAGGTGTGCATCACCACGGCCCAGCTATGCACCAACTTTTGAGTTGAGGATACAGGAAATTTTTCTGAAGACACGCAGAGAATAAACATCTCAGTTTTTGTCAGTTGTTGGCATCTGCTGTTATGTGAAAATAGTCCCACATGGCAAGTGAGTGTAACTATCCAATAAAAACAGGTCTATTGACACTGAAACCTGAATATCATATGGTTTTACATGTCAAAATATTTTCCTTCATTTGTTTTTCTCATACGTTGAAATATATATAGTTGAAACATATATAATAAGTTAAAATACATTTAATAACTTGTGTGTGTGTGTGTGTGTGTGTGTGTGTGTGTGTGTGTGTGTGTGTGTGTGTGAATAGAAGGGCATCCTGGTGCACACAGCTCTCAGGGGAGACCATATCCTCAATGGCATTCACCATTCACAGGCTGTATAAGATTAGGCAGCCAGCCAGGCTAGTCCTAAAGGCTTTTTCAACCACTCTAAATTAGAGTTGCACCAAGATGTGTTAACCACAAGAGGGCGATCTATGATTTTCTTTGGAACTCACAGTTTGTCACTGGGCCCTTGGCAGTGTCCAAGCTACCTTAAAAACAAAAACAAAAAAACAAAAAACAATCGCTAGAGCCTGTGAGATGGCTTAGTAGATCAGTCAAAACGACTCACTGAGTTCAGTCCCTAGAGACCACATTGTAGAAGGAGAGAACCAACTCCTACGTGTTGTCCTGTGACCTACACAGACAGACAGATGGATGAACAGAAGACAAATGGATGTGATAAACGCTAAGGCAGTTCTGAGGAATCACGAAGCACAGGGACACTGGCTGACTTTTTCCTGTGTTTTGGTACCAGAGGCTTTCCTCTGCGCCTTCTTGAGCACTGTGAAAGCGTATTATCATGAAGAATTTGCTTGCCAACTTGCTAAGACATTGCAGAAGACACTGGCTCTTGCTTTCCTCTGGTGCTCACACAGTGGGAGGGTCCAGAGCTTATCTGACTCCTTCGCATCATTTGGAGATTTGGTTTGTCTGTTTTTGAGATGGGGGTCTTGGTATGTAGCCCAGGTTGGACTTGAACTCAAGATAGCCATTCTTGCTAAAATCAGTTGCAGGTATGAGCTCCCACACCTAGTTGGCCAGCTACCTCTTTCCAGCTCCTTTCTACCTCTTTCCAGTCCTGCTGATCAGCAAACTCTCTTTCAGCATGTCTTCTTTCTGTATTTAGTCTATTAATGTTCAATTTATTTATTTTATTGGTTATTTGGGGTTGGTTTTGTTTGAGGCAGGGTCTCATGTAAGCCAGACTAGCCTAGAACTTGATGTGTAACAGGGAATGGCCTTGGGCTCTTTAACCTCTGTTGACCTTCCTGTTTGGATGGAAGGGCATCCTGAGACACACAGCTCTAAGGGGAGATGGTATCCTCAGTGACGGTATCCACAGCTCTGAGGAAGGGCATCCTGAGACTCCAGAGCCCAGGAACTCACACAGCTCTGAGAGGAAACCTCAGAGGCCTTGCAGCCGGGAGGGAGGCTGTCCCTGGCTGAGCTGGAGTGTCACAATGTAATAGCTCGGCTTCACAGCTCTTTTTAGTCAGCAGCCTTGCAGGGTATCTTCAGAGGAGCTCCAGAGCTCCGGAGCTCAGGAGCTCAGGAACCTCAGCCCAGCTCCACATCTATGTGCCTTCTCCCAATGGGAGAGTCACACCAAGCAGCAAATCTCAAAAGATAGAGTTATTGGAAAGGATGAATCCAGGACAGCAGGGAACTGAACAGACATAGGCATTGTATCAGGTTTCACAGGCAGGATCCACAGGACGCCATTTCTCAGAGCAGAAATTTCCAGAGTGAGGATTGATGGGATTTCAAGGCCTGAGCGGTGGGGGTGGGGTGGGGGGCTCAGATATTGGTGGGTTTTCCTGTTCAGGGATTGTGGATTTTTGTGCTCAGGGATTGGTGGGATTTTGTTGAGACTTTTCACCTAAAATTAGCATAATCTGGGAAGGGTCCAATTGCGGGGCTGGAGATGACTTTTGAGACAGTTACAGAAGCTGGAAATGCTGTTATGACAGAGAGGTCTGGAGCAGAGGCCAGCTGCTGGATCTCCTCAGCTGGGGGCCTGGCCCCTTTCCTTCCTTGAGGGTTTACAAAGAATATAAAGTTTACAAAGGGAGCCCTGCTCAAGAAAGCCAGTCCCTGCCTCTTGTGTCTGTGTGAATAGCCAACACCTTTTTGTCTCAGCCTGACAAGTGCTGGGATTACAGGCTTGTATTACCACATATGAAGAGTAATTTTTTAACAAAAACTCTCCAAGTGTCTACCATGAGCCAGCTTTTAAGGAATTCTTGCTTATCCATGCTTTTAAGTAATATTTTATGCTAATCCTTCAAAGTCTACATGCCTACCCTGAGCTCTGGACCATATTAAATTACTTCTAGATAATATGTTCGGATATTCTGTAGTTGCTTCAATTAGAACAGTCCTATTTTAGTCTTCTTCCATCATGAACTCCCCATCCTGGCACTCAGTACCAGCTGTCTTGTTATCCGTGGTAGACAGGATCTCTTCAACATAGGCTTTTTGGGTAAAAATACAACCGTCTCTGACAGAATGAGTCCTATGGCCATGCCTACATCATGTGACCCTTTTCTTTCGTTTGGAATCAGGGTATTTGTAACCCAGACCATCATCACTTTGGGGGATTATCTTCAGTCATTATCTGGCCTGTGTTAGGGTTGGCGTGCAATTGTGTGCAAGGAGAAGAATGTTGGCATGGGGATTCAAAGTGTGGGCCCTGGAATGGGACTTCAAAGTCTGAACCAGGCCTCTGTTGCTGGCTTTGTGACCCCAGGCAGGTTATTTAGCCTCTCTGGGTCTTACTTTGTTCGTGCTTAAAGTAGGCATAATTATCATGACCTCATAAAAGATCAAATGAGATGATGTATGTCAAGAACCGGGCATAGAACTTAGAATGAAAAAATAAATAAATAAGTGTGTTATTTTTCAAACAGCTTTATTAGAGTATAATTTATATATTGTTTTGGGCTGAGTTGTGTCCCCTCCAAAATTTGTGTGTTGATTCCCTAGCCCCCAGTACCTCAGAATGTCATTATAAGACTCTAAATATGTAAGTAAGCTAAGGTGAGTTTATTAGAGTAGGATTTAATTCAGTGCAACTAATGTTTTTATTTATTATTTATGTATTTATTGATTTATCTATTTATCTTCTTTCTTTTTTTTTGAGACAAGGTCTCACTATGTAGCCCTGGCTAGCATGGAGCTGGCTATGTAGATGAGGCTAGCCTCAAACGTAGAGACCTGCCTATCTCTGCCTCCCAAGAGCTAGAATTCAAATTGTGCTACCACACCAGGCTGGCTAGGGTCCTTTAAAAAGTTGGGTATTATAGTATACTTGTAATTTTAGCACTTGGAAGGCTGTGATAAGGGGATTCCTGAGAGTTCAAGGTCAGCCTGGGCTACACAGTAAGATCCTATCTCAGAAAAGCCCAAAAGCAAAAACAGAAAAAGAAGAAGGAGGGGTAAGGTAGATGAAGAAATGGGGCAGAGAACGGGGATTTGGAAACAGACACCTAGAGAGTAAGATGGGCCACAGACATGAGGCAGATGGCTGCATACACCCAACGAGACCTGGCACAGGCCCTCCCTCACAACCATCCGAGGGAATGGGCCTCGCTGGCACTTTGATCTCGGCCTTTCTGCCTCCAGGGTTTCATAAGAATAAATCACTGTTGTTTAAACCACCCAGCGTGTGATATTTCATCAACCCCAGCAAACTAGCACATGCACCATAAATATCACCCACTTAATGGACAATCCAGGGATTTTGTAGTAAATTTAGAATTATATACAACCATTACCACAGTCTAATTTTAGAATATTTTCATTGCCTCTAAAAGAAACCTTGTGCGTATTTGCAGCCACAGCCCATTCGCCTTCAGCTCCATGCAAGTGCTGCTTTCCTTCCTGTCTATACATTTACCTTTTCTGAACATTTCCTTTTTTGTAAAGATTCATTTCTTTATTATTTATACACCATTCTGCCTGCACACCAGATCTCGTTATGAGCCACCATGTGGTTGCTGGGAATTGAACTCAGGACCTTTGGAAGAACAGCGAGTGTTCTTAACCTCTGAGCCATCTCTCCAGCCCTTTCTGAACATTTCTTGTAACTATCTCCTGTGGTCAGAACATTTTACTTCAAAATCAACTCACTCTATATCCTTCCAACTCCTAAAGACTTAAAAATAATGAGACGAGTCTTAAGCCTTGTGGCTGCTATACAATTACACATTCCTATTATAGTTTATTTGTTAAAAAAAAAAAAAAGAAAGAAAGAAAAAGAAAAAAAGAAAAAGAAAAAAAAGAAATGTAAGAGAAAACATATATGGGTCACAGAAAAGTTGTAATGAGATTGAGATACTTGAGGCCAAGGGCCTGCAAGATGGGTCAGTGAGTAAAGGCACTGGCCACCAAGCCTCACAACCTGGCTTCCATCCCTGGGATCCATGTGGTAAAAGGAGAAAAATGACTCCTGAAAGTTGTCCTCTGAGCTACACACACGCACCCACGCACACGCGCAAATAAATATAGTACATTTATAAAGAATAGATTAAAAAATAGTCAAAATGACCATTGTGATCATTTTGAAATAACCACTCTAGCCAGGCATGATCTCAGCGCTGTGGAGGTAGAGGTAGGTAGTGCTCTGTGAGTTCAAAGTCAGCACAGTCCACATAGTAGGTTCCAGGCTAGCCAAGGCTACACACTAAGACCATGTCAATAAATACATAAATAAATAGAGAAGAACCTCTTTAGCCAGGCATGGTGACACTACATGACTGTAATTGCAGAGGCAGAGATAAGGCAGGAGGGTCAAAAGCTCAATGTCACTTTCAGCCACATGCAGAGCTGGAACCCTGCCTGGGGTACATGCTATTTCAAAAGCAAAACCTTATTAATATTCATGATGAGACCTGAAGTGACCAGCTATTTCCTGAGCTGTGTGTGTGCATAATAAATAAATAAGACATTCTGTTAGGACTACATATATGGGATTATAACCTTGACAGCTCAGAGTCCAAATGGCCAAGATGGTGTCGAGGACATGCAAAGAAGAGGCATTGCACAAAGAATCTGTCCTGGTTAGCTTTTCTCAACCTCACACAAATTAGAGTCACCTTGAAAGAAGAAACCTCCAGCTGAAAGATTGTCTCCATCAGACTGGCCTGTAGACATGTTTATGGGGCATTTCCTTGGGTACTAATGGATGTAGAAGGGCCCAGCCCACCATGGGCGGCGCCATCCCTTAGGCAGGTGAGTCTGGGCTGTGTAAGAAAGGGAGCTGGGCATCAGCTTGGGGGCAGATCAGTAAACAGTGCTTCTCTGTGGTTTCTGACTCACTTCCTACCTTCAGGCTCCTGCCTTGAGTTGGTGCCTTTGCCTCTCCTGATAACGGATTATGACTGGTGTGCCCAACACATCTTTCCCTCCATAAGTTGTTTTGGTCATGGTGTTTATCACACTGACAGAAAAAGAAACTAGGAGAGCTCCTTTTGTAGAAACAGAATTAAAACAAACAAACAAACAAACATGGGCTCTTATGTAGCACAGCTGCTTTCAAACTTGTTGTGTATCTGAGGGTAACCTTGAACTTCTGATTTACTTGCCTCTACCTCTCAAGTGCTGTGACACAGGTCTGTGCCAGTGTGCCCAGTTTAGGCAAAACACAGATTGAACACAAGGCTTCACAGAGGCTAGTCAAGTATGCTTCACACTGAGCTGCAACCCTTACGTAAAAGAGAGGGCCATTTAAATGAAATCTTTCCATAGCCCTATATCAAACCACAGCTATTGAAATCATTGCTTTTCTCATCTAACAAGACTGGCATCCCAGCCAGGTGTGGTGGCACACGCCTGTATTCCCGGCATTTGAGGAGGCAGAGGCAGATAGATCTCTGTGAGTCTGAGGCCAGCCTGGTCTACAAAGTGAGCCCAGGACAGCCAGCACTACACACAGAGAAACCTTGTCTCAAAAAAAAATGGCATTCCTTAGTAAACTTCAAGTCATATAAACTAGGAAAACATGTAGCTATATATAGACACAGATGTTAAAGCCAGATTGATTGATGGTCGTCTAGTGGTTGGTTCCTGATCAGTGGCATCGGGAATGGGTTTGCACTGCTTTGTAAGGAAATGTTTGCTACCAGTAGTTTTGTGGGACACTGATAAAGTGGCAAGGAAGAATGTCTCTAACAAAGGATCACAGTGAGAGGGAAGCCAAAACTCTGAGAAATTGTACCTGTATCCATTACTTTTATTATTTGTTGTGATCAAAAACATGACAAGAAGCAATCTAAGGGAGTACGGCATTATATTGGCTCACAGTTTGAAGACACAGGTCATCGAAGTGAGAAAAGCATGGCAGCAGAGATGGCTGGCAGCTGCAGTGACAGGAGCTTGAGGCTGCTTACTCACATCTCTGCTGACCAGGACAAGATGTGAGAATTGACTATAAGCCTCAAGACCCGGCAGCCAGAGGCCCACCTCCTCCAGGCAGGTCCTATCTACCTCCCAAAGGTTCCAGACCCCTTCCAGAACAGTCCCACTAACTTGGGACCAAGTGTTTGAAAACATGAGCCTCTGGGGGCCGGTTTACAGACAAATTACACTACTACCAAATTCTTGTAGGATGTATACCAACATTCACAAATAAAACAGAATGAGTAATTCTAAAACCACAGACTGATGTATGATTCAAGCACAATTTCACACACAAAAGGAGCAGCACTTGGACACAGGAGTCAAAAAGCCAGAAGGCAAGAAAGTTGGTTTTGAAGCTGCTATGTGGTTTTAATTTTCCCTTTTTACGGCCAGACATGGTGGTGCACGCCTTTAATACCAGCACTCAGGAGGCGGAGGCAAGCAGATCTCTTGAGTTCAAGGACAGACTTGTCTACAAAGTGAGCTCCAGGACAGCCAGGGCTACACAGAGAAACCTTGTCTCAAAAAACAAAACAAAATTCCCTTTTTAAAAACTTAAGGTATGTTTGAGTGCTTGTGCACCGTGCTGCTTATGGAATCCTGAAAGATTAGAGTCACAGATGGGTGTGACTGAACTTGGGTCCTCCAAAAGAGCAGCCAAGGCTCTTAACCACTGAACCCTCTCTTCTTTGCTGTCCTTGTTTGTTTGTTTGTTTGTTTGTTTGTTTGAAGCAGGATCTCACTAGATAGCCCTGATAGGCCAGCTTGAAACATGTTATATAAACCAGATTTGCTTCGAATTCACAAAGACCTGCCTGCTTCTGTCTCCCAAGTGCTAGAATTAAAGGTGTGTGCCACCATGCCTAGCTAGTATTTCTAATGCAAGTGTTTACAGATTCAATGTATTCAATAGGTGCATGAGCAGATGTGAAATGGATGCCAAAAAGGCTCTGTGGCAGGGGCTGGTCAGGGACTACAGCAGGAATGCCAGCCTTTAATGCTGTGAGCACTGCTGCCCGAAGATGGCATCTCCCACTCTGAAGAAGTCATTCGGAGGGTAAGAAGACTTGAAATACATTTATAGAAGGTCAGTTCACATCTGTTTTCTATTTGTCATGTTTTGTCAGCACTTCTGTGAGAACAGAGCCATCACACCAGCCCAGGAAACCAGAGGCAGCCAGATCCTGCAAGCATGGCACCTCCCAGGTCCTTGATCTGTGTCCGTCTGTTTCCATTCCCCCCTTACAGTAAAAGAGCTGAAATATCCTCGTTTTCTGCCATAGTCACTTGAGAAGTGCTTCGAAGAGCAAGCATGAAGAATTCAAGCTTGTCAATCAATTGTTCTCCCTCACCACAGATCAAATCAATGGCAAACAATTTAGAGGCCTTGGTCCTCTGATGTGTTTATCATCTGGCAAGCAAGAAAAAGAAAATTCCCCTAATTTTTTTTTTAATTCTATTTACGGTCTTCTCTAACCAGGGACCTGGAGTCTGTCCAAGAGACATACAGCAAAGCAACTGGCTTCAGGAAAATCCCTGAGCAAAGCAACATCATTGCCTAGTAGTGCTTATCAGAACTAAGATTTCCCAATAGAGCTTATCTTGAAGCATTTATCAGGAACAAGGAGAGCTTGCCACAGATGTGGTTCAAAGAGCAGCTGAGCAAGCACGCTGGGTCACATTCCCTCTTTGCCTCCGTGAGTCCTTCTATCACCATGACCAGGGTGGCTTCAGTGGGGTTGGTTTGAAATTACAAGGCTTCCATGACAGCTTAGTTCTCTTGTAGGTCAGGAACAACAAACTTCTAGTGTGTCACTTCTATGTGAGGAACATATTTAGTGAAGCACTCAGGAGTTCAAAGTTATCCTTGGCTACGTGGCTACCTGAGGTTCTTCTCAAAGTAAAACAAAACAAAGGCAACACTAGGTATTTGGTGAGACAGGTATGTGAGAGACAGGACCCAGTCTGGGTAACGCTGAAGCACCAACATTATGGGCAATTTTGTCGTTGTTTGCTTATTTTGTTTTGTTTGTTTTGGGAGACAGAGTTTCCCTGTGTAGCTCTAGCTATCCTGGAACTTGCTTTGTTTGAGCCTAGCCTCGAACTCAGAGATCTGCCCCTGCCTCCTGAGTGCTGGGATTAAAGGCACGTGCCATCACTGCCTGGCTATGGGTAAATATTTTGGAGGCATCTGAGCAGAAGAACACTGATGATCAGGGCTGGGAACGTAGCTCATTTGTTGAGTGTTTGGCTAGCATGCTCAAAGCCCGGGGTTGATCTTCAGCACTGTACAAAATGGGATATAGTGCTACATGCCTGTCATCTTAGCCCATGCAAAATGGAGGCAGGAGGGGCAGAAGTTTAACACCCTTGGCTCTGTAGAAAGGTTGAGGCAGACAACTCTACATGAGGCTTTGGCTGAAAAAGAAAGGAAAGGAATGGCCAGTTACCATTCATAACCTGCCTTGTCAAGAGGCAAGTGTTCCATCATCACAAACCCTTTGTTCGTCAAGCCTGACTACCTGTGTTTTCTGTTGTGTTTAGAGCTAGTCTGGAAATGGAGAAAATGCGTTATTGGTCACAGTTGGTCAGAATTGCTCATTGGCCCTGCTAGAAAACATAGTAACCACTCACTGTTGTGAATACCGTCTCCAGGGAAAGCAATGGGACTTGGTTTAATGTTGGCTGTTTCTCTCTGTGTGTCTCTCTTTCTCACCACAAGCATCTGAAACTAGACGTGCCTAAAAAACAATCGCTGCAGGTAAGACCTTGTTTCAGGGTACAGAAAGCATTCAGATAAGAAAGATTTCCAAGTGAGCAGGTGAAATAAGTTATACTTAAAGCTGCTGGCTTTCTTGTCTACCTTCATCAAACAAAGCTGTATTCTAGAGAAGATCTTGAAGATCGTTCTGGTGGAGGCAGGTTCTGGAGGCCATCTCGAGAAGGGCCATGCAGCCCTTCTCGAAGCATGTGCAGCTTTGACAGATGGTAGCAGACCTCTGCTTGTGAACAGAAGTTTCAAAATCTAAGTCACATTTGGACTGCAGATCCCACGCTTACAAGATGCAGGAGACATTTTACGAGTTTTCAGATCTACGTAGAATCTCAACTGCTGACTCTCTCTCCTTTTGTATTGTATTCCTTCTTGAGCAGTTTGGGATTGAACTATGGGCCTCATAGATGCTGGGAAAGCCATTGTACATGTACCTACCTACTGTCCAGACCTGTATCTTTTTCTTTTTTTCTGAAATGTCAATAATACATAAATGTCCCACTAAAACATTTGCCTGTCAACAAAGGGATGTGTGTGTTGCAATGAGCCAGCACCAAGAACGGGAATGACCCAAGTTCTTCCCCCTCTGTATTTCCCTTGGGAAACTCCATCCCTGTATGTTAGAATTGACTCTTATCTGTTTTACATCCTCCCCCCCCCCCACAAAAAAAAATACCCTACATTATCTAAATACATTTGGGACAATCCTTTAATAGTTCTATCTTACCATCCCTCTACCTTCCCTGAGTTGTTTTAAAGTCGGATGTGATGGTACAGAGCAGTAACCCCAGTATATGGGAGGCTGAGATAGGAGGATTGAAGTAAGTTCAAGCCCAGCCTGAGGTATATATTGTAGAGTCCCAGTCTAGGCTAGTTTGTAGGTCTGGTTTGTAGGCTGGTTTGTCTGGTTCCACAAATAGATAAAATGTTTCACTCCAATACTTTCTTACCGACCTCTTGAGTGATCCTCCCTTTAATGTCAAGTTCAGATGTCACAGCCTGTGGGCTTCACTCTCCCATTGTAGGTCAATATCCATAAATGAAGTCTCTCTCTATATACATGTCCAGAGCTGGCAAGATGGCTCAGTGGGTAAAGGGGCCTGAGGCCAAGCCTGACAACTTGAATATGATCCCTTATCTCTGGAATATACATGGTGGAAGGAGAGAACAGACTCCGGAAAGTTGTCCTCAGTGCTTCACATATACGTGCACACACACACACACACACACACACACACACACGCACATGCGCGCGCGCAATAAAATTACCTATTGTGCTCACTATACGTTACTGTCCTGTTTACTAGTTTGAATGAGGGAGTTGTGGATAGGTGGCATTATCAGTCTGACCTTGAGATGGGCTTCCTGGGAGGCTGAGATGAACTCAAAAAAGATGGACTTGCAGGAATAAAAGAAGGCAGGAACAATCATTAGGTCTTACTGCAAAAGCCTATACCCCACAAAATTTGAAAATCTAAATGAAATGGACAATTTTCTTGAGAGATTCCACCTACCTAAATTAAGCCAAGATCAGGTAGAAAGATTGAATAGACCTATATCTCCCAAGGAAATAGAAGCAATCATCAACAGCCTCCCTACCAAAAAAAGCCCTGGGCCAGATGGTTTTAATGCAGAATTCTACCAGACCTTCAAAGAGGTCCTAGCACCAATTCTCTCTAAAGTGTTCCACAAAATAGAAACAGTAGGAACATTACCAAACTCTTTCTATGAAGCCACAGTCACCTTGATACCTAAACCAAACAAAGACCCAACAAAAAAAGAGAACTTCAGACCTATCTCTCTTATGAACATTGACGCAAAAATACTCAATAAAATACTTGCAAACCGAATCCAAGAACACATAAAAGATATCATCTACCATGACCAAGTAGGCTTCATCCCAGGCATGCAAGGGTGGTTCAATATACAGAAATCCATCAATGTGATCCACCATATAAACAAACTGAAGGAGAAAAACTACATGATCATCTCCCTAGATGCTGAAAAAGCATTTGACA
>CM053766.1:56088518-56151510 GCA_028658305.1 Pachyuromys duprasi
GAGGACCCAGGTTGGGATGATCAATCCTTAGATGGACAAATGGGATGGACATTGAATGTAGGAGAAAACAAGCAACAGGACAGGAGCCTACCAAAGAGGGCCTCTGAAAGACTCTACATAGCAACGTATCAAAGCAGATATTAAGACTCACAACCAAGCCTTCGGCAGAGGGCTGGGAATAATATCAAAATAGGGGGAGTTAGTAAGACTTGAGAAGAACAAGAGCTCCACAAAGACCAAATAGAACAGGGCACAGGGGTCTTTTACGAGACTGTTTCTCCAACCAAGGACCATATATGGATATAACCTAGAACCCCTGCTCAGATGTAGCCCATGGTAGCTCAGTAGCCAACTGGGTACCCTAATAAGGGGAACAGAGACTATTTCTGTCATGAACGCAATGGCTGGCTCTTCGACCTCCCACCCCCACCTGGGAGGAACAGCCTAGCTAGATCCCAGAAGAGGACATTGCAGCCAGCCCTGAAGAGACATGATAAGCTAGGTTCAGATGGAAGGGGAGGAGGTCCTCCCCCATCAGTGGACTTGGAGTGGGGCAGGGAGGAGCTGAGGGAGGGATGGGGAGAGTTGGAGGGAATGAAGGAGGGGGCTACGACTGGGAATGAAAGTACATAACCTGTGATTAATATAAAAATAAATAAATAACATAAAAAAAAAGAAAGAAAATTCTATCAACACCTAAGTTTTAGGATGTGCTTACAGAGATACCAAAACTTACCTGCTGTGTGCAAAATGTAGGCAGGAAGCAGGCAGGCCAACAGAACAGTTACCCTGGTCTAACTTCTCTGTGGGTGACAACCGTGCAGGCACAGGTGCTTGTCACTGTGGGTCACATGGGCTGTGTGTCACCTGGCAGTCAGGGCACTTTCTGAACCACTTTGCTCTCCGCTGCAACCTGTCACATCCCTGTAAGCATTTGAATTGTGATCTGATTTGTGATTATATCCCTGCTCTTCAGTTGGAGCTGCTGTCATGAATACCACAGGTGATTTACAAGTTATGAGGAGAACATGCTGAGGAGGTTAAGCTTGTTGACTTGATTGGCTAAGAGAGCCGAGGGGATTAGCGGAGCACACCTCAGGGTGTGTCTGGGATGGCATTTTTAGAGACAAGTAAATTAAGAGAGCTCTGACAGCCTTCTTGGGTTAATCCCTTGGCAGGGTCATATTTTTGTCTGATAAAGACTGAAATCTTCATTTCAAGGTGAGATTCCCCCCCCCCCCTTTTGAGCAAAGGTGTCATTGTATATCCTAGGCTGCTTTCAGTCCAGTCTGAGCTGGACTGAAAAAGCAAGATCCTCTTTTGTCCATCTTTCGAGTACTGGGATTACAGCTATGTGCCACCAAGCCCACTGAAAATTCCCAGGTACCTATGAGACAGCCTATGGATTGTGTCTGTTACTTGAGCTACCAGTTTTAGTAATTCTTGCTCTTGGGGTTTTGTTACGGCATTGTTGACAGGCTGGGGATGTTTCCAGATGTAAGACAGTAAAGGGGTAGCCAGCCAGATGTGCATTTTAGGGTTGGGACGAGTAGAGAGTGACACAAAAGGGAAATGGAAGATTCTGTGCCCCAAGGACAGGTTGAAAAGCATGAGACTCTTAGGAAAGAGACATCCTGGCCCTTTAGGAGGGAAAGATGTTGGGCGATAAGGATAAGATAAGGCTTTGGTGAATGGAGGAGGATGAAGGACCTTGATATTGGTGTATAAGCGAACTCTGACAAGTACTAGTTGAGTTCTCTCAGGCCTCCACAAGAATCCCCCAAAGAAGGAGGAGTAAATTGTATGGAAAAGACCAAGGCAATGCACACATACCATTTCATCCATATGTGCGTCCAAGGACAAGGTCATTAAGTTCGTCACTGGAAACACAGTGGAGGCTGCAGTTGCCAACACAGCTGGCTGTGACATGGGCGTCTTGCACATCTGCACGCACCAGCTGCTTGTGCTACAAGACTGCATGAGGTAGTGTCAGCACCACAGCTAGGAATTTTTCTCGTGGAATCCAACAGGACCAGAGAGGCTGCAGACCTGCAAGCGCTGCCCCGTGACCTCCACTAGGTCCGTGTAAGGAGCTGATCCTGTGGGACACTCTCAGGGTAAGAGATACTGAAAATTATATTTCAAGATCATTTACATTTGTATTTGTATGGATGGATGTGTGCCTGCTGGTATCCTGTGCGCACCTCTTGCTTGTAGGTATCTTCGGAGGTTAAATTAGGGGATCAGATCCCCTAGAACTATTAACAACAGACTATCGTGGTCTAGGAGCCAAACCTGGGTCCTTTGCAAGAGCAGCAGGTGCTCTTAACCACTGAGCCATCTGTCCAGCCCCAGAAATTATATTGGAAGGGAAGAAGGAAGGGAGGGAGGGCGGGAAGGAGGAGAAAGAGCCAGGTGGAGGTGGAGCTCAGTGGCAGTGTACTTACCATATGCAACACCTGGATTTGAGTTCCAGCACCAAAGAAAAGAAAAATAAAAAGGTAGAAGTTGAAGTGTCCTACAAAATGAGGGAGGGGACATAGACCAGGCCATGGGAGGTGGTAGGGCAGGAAGGGTTAGAAGAGTCCCCGGAGCTTGGATTCAGTAAACAAAGGCTACCTGGAGTGGAGAACACCCTAGAGCACCCCTAGAGGGATTTTTCCATTTAATCAGCATTTTAAACTTTCTGTTATTCTTGGGGTGTTTTTTATTGTTATTTTGAGTCAGGGTCTCCCTTGTATCCTACGCTGGCCTTGAACTAACTGTCCTCTTGCTTCAGGCTCCAAAGTGCAGGGATTATAGGTGCACATCACCGCGCCCGCCCAGCTTGGTCAGCATTTTTAAAGTGTTTTCTGCATTCCGGACACCAAGCTAAGCCCTAGGGATTTTCAGTCAAATGGAAAAAGATGAAGAAACAAGCAATTGCCACAGTGCTGTAGATGTCATAAAAGGGTTATTAACAGAACACTATTGAGAAATCAAAGGAGAAGCATTCTGGAAGTCTTTGCAAGGAGGAGGCATTAGAGTTTATGCTTAAAAGATGAGAAGTAGATATCACAAAGCTACCGGGAAAAGCCCAGGGTATCTCCCCCGCTTCTCATATATACATACACACATACACACACACACGTATATATGTGTATTTACATATACAATATATAATTATAAATCATGCATGGTATATACATAAATAAATACACATATACACATATATGTGTATCTATGGTATATGATTTATATATTATAAATAATGTAACATATACATATATACACATGCACATATATATGTTAAGTTAGTGTCAACATAGCCGTTAGGAATTTTTCTCATGGAATCCAACAGGACCAGAGATGCTACATGTAACATATACTCATATATCTCTCATATATCTCTTCCGCTGGAGGTAAGGACCAGCAGGATTCATCCTGAGAATTTCCATAAGTCTGAAACAGAGTGCTTCTGACAGAGCAAGAGAGGATGAAATTGAAAAGTTGACATGAGGGAGAATGAATGGTCCAGAAACTTAGTCTTGATCTACAGGATAGAAGAGCATGGCAGTGACATCTTCAATTTGTCAGAAGAGGTACACTGGCTGGAAGCAGGAACATTAAGGGGAAGCGGGTTCTGATGTGCAGTTATATACTCAGCAGCAGCCACTAGTTCTTAATGGATGACGTCAATTGTGTCACTCTTAAATCTCTTTATCCACCAATTAATCCCAGGCTGTACAACCATCTCTGGCCAATATGGGTTTTTTTTTTCAATTAAGTTATTTATTTTTATTTAGGTACATTGGTGTCCTGCCTGCATGTATGTCTGTGTGGGGATGTCAGATTCCCTGAAACTGGAATTACACACAGTTGTAAGCTGCCATGTGGGTGCTGGGAATTGAACCCCCATCCTTTGAAAGAACAACCAGTGTTTTTAACCGTTTAGCCATCTCTCCAGCCCCTCTGGCCAGTATGTATAACGGATGCCTACAAGACGCTTCTGGTAAGTGCTTTTATTTATCAGAAAAATACTGAAAAAGAAAGTTTACGTTGGCTCCCTCCTTTCCCTTTTTCTATGTATTGCTTTGTAAAGACGTAATGTTTGTAGTTGCAGCAATCCTTTTGGGAATATAAGACAATAAACGATGGCAGAACACAAGAAGGACCATGGGGTTTTGGTGAAACTTTCGTTTTCCCAAACATCTTTGGCATGGCTTGCCTTGAACTTCCCACACTACTGTGGATGCTTTTGATGTTTTAAACCATAAGAATTTGGATCGATGGTGATGATGATGATTACTGCAATATACTATGTGCGGCCATCCGAGTTGAAAGTTTAGGCGCGGATTTCAAGCCATCTTGCTATACAGGCAATTCCACTGCCCTGCTCTCATGGACCTAGCAACTGCTTATGTCATCACCTGCTGCTGCCAGGTAACTTACCCTAATCTTTGAACAGGATCCCTCCTGTGTAGTCCTGTTTCTGTGTGCAAGGGGATGTACAAAGATGTACCCTCTTGGTCCATCTTCACCTCTCCCCAGTTCTATCTTTCATTTCCACGTCTTATCTAGATTTCACAAAGGTGAAATTTTACTCATCCATGCTCTTTTCTTTGAAGCTTTGAACTCTCCTAGAAGGAACTCACTTCTCTCATCTAATATCCCAGGCTCTTGACACTTATATTAAATTATTATTGATCACAAGGCCAGAAGTCTTAAATTTTTAATCTTAGCAAACATGGTAGAAAGGCTGGAAACTGATGGACCCACTACCCCTACACGGTGGACTGATTTGTGCTCTTGCGGGCTCCTGAGCAGGCTGCTACAGAGTTGCAGTGGCGGAGTTGCTCGGTTGGTGCTGATGGCTATCTGCTGTAGGCTGTCCGTTGAGGATCAGCCCTTCTCACCCACACAGCTGGAGTTCCAGCAGAACTCCAGACAACCCAATCTGGTGGGTGGGATCTCAGGCTTGTCCTCCCTTCAGGACTCAGAAGCAACAGTGTGCCTTAGGCCAAGGCGCCCTTTGTGTCCCTGGAGTACTCTTGGCTGATAATGTCTGGAGCCTGAGGGTTATCACTCTGGAGAGTCTTTCTTAACCAGGAAGACTAGGAGACTCACGCAAGGACCAATGCACTGGTATTCCTCTAGCTTCTTGGTAGACCGGCTCTTGCACCGACTGCTAAGGTCTAAGGAGTGTTCAGTGTGCATTCCCACAAAGCTGTAGCTCCTTGGCTTTGCTTCTGTCTCCGTTCCTAACCTTTCCCTTCTAGTGAAACATTAGCATAGATCTTGCCTCGGCCTTTGTTTTTAAGACCAAGATAAAGAGCATCTATTGTTCAGGATCCACGTGTGTGTGTGTGTGTGTGTGTGTGTGTGTGTGTGTGTGTGTGTGTGTGTGTGTGTCAGCTCAAGCATCCATGCCCCTGCAAGTGTGTAGCAGTCAGAGGACAGCATGGTAGACTCAAGTCTCTCCTTCCACCTTTTTGTGGGCACTGGGCATTGAACTAAGATTTTCAGGCTTACACAGCAAGCACCTTTACCTGTTGAGCAGTCTCACCAACCCCTGAATGAAGCATTTAAATTGCGCATCTGTGGATGCTTCTTCAGTTTAAAATCTTCTTGAAGCTGGAGGCTGTACCTGTTTTCAATCCTGCCCTTGGGAGCTGAGACAGAGGGTCCCAGGCTGAGCTACCAAGTGAGTTACTGTCTCTAAACAAATATTTTAAAAACTTATTTTTTCAAAATATAAACAGTGGGGGAATGCCAAGTGATAAAGAATCTTTCAACCATCATTTGTTGAGTTAAGCCATTATTAACAAAAGGCATTTCTTAAAATTAGCAGTGGCATAGGCTTGTGGTCTCAGCTACTTGGGAGGTTGAGAAAGAAGAATCATGGGAGCCCAGGCAGGATTTTGAGACCAGCCTGAACAACACAGTGAGACCTGTTCTAAAAAGAAAAACTATCTATTTAAGAACCCTCTTAAACAATGTTACAGAAGGTGAAAGACAGTCTCAAGGGCTGTCAGTTAACAAATAGGATCATCAAACATTTAATTGTCCTTGACTTTCAACATTGAGTTGTCAGTTTGAGTTTGATAGTAGCTGCTTTAAGTACATATTTCTCAATGCACCAAACCTGTGTTGACAAGTTTTCTTGAAGACATGTTTGAAGAATAGTTGACAGATAATTATTTTTTCCTTGATGTTTGGTTATCTTAATGCCATCTAATATCAATAAAATGATACAGCAAATACTGAGTGTCTGGGTTATTTTCTTCTGACATGAAATATTAAATTACTTTTAAGCATTATTTTGCTTATCACAGAGACATCTTTTTGATGCACTTGAATATGTTTCGTATTGAATACATTGAGGAATTATAGAGCATTCATAGAAAAATCCTGAGGGGAAAACAAGCTTTGAATCCCAGTGGCAGCATAGCTATCTTGAATTTGTGTCTGTTTCTGTCTCTAAGAGGCTGGGATCATTAACAATGCATTAAAAAATATCCAATAGAGCTATTAACTATGTAATCGTGCTTGATATAAGAAACAGACTACAGATTTTTGCTTATTGCTAAGTCGGCTAGAACAGTGTCGTACAAGCCCACTGAAAAGTAAGATGTTTTAAGACAGGGGCTTCTCAACCTATGGGTCAAGACCTCTTGGAGACAAATGACCCTTTCACAGGGGTCACCTAAGATCATCAGAAAACACAAATGTTTACATTATGATTCATAACAGTAGCGAAATTACAGTTATGAAATAGAAACAAAAATAATTTTATGGCTGGGGGTCACCACAGCATTAAAGGGTCACAGCATTAGGAAGGTTGAGAATCACTACCTTAAGAGGTCTGAAATCTGCTCTGAGAGAGACATGTAGGAGAATTGCACACACTGAAATAGACCAACTTTTTTTTAAAAAATGGAATACAATCCATCCAGCAAAAACAATAGTTTTGGTCATTTGAATTTTTAACTTCTCTGCCATACTCTTTAGAAAGAAAAAACAACAAAACACCTCCACCCAAGACTGAGGAATCCTAGCATTCATACTGAAATACACATATGTTAAACCCAGCCAGATGTCACCTTCCTGGATGGGGACCACAGTCAGTTATCAAACATATTTTAAATGCTAATATGGGTACTGGGGAGGTGGCCCAGAGCTTAAGAGAACATACTGCCGTGGGCAGTGCTGGCACATGCCTTTAATCCCAGCACTTGGGAGGTAGAGACTGGTGGAGCTCTGAGTTAGAGGCCAGCCTGGTCTGTAGAGTGAGTTCCAGGACAGCCAGAGCTATATATAGAAAACCCTGTCTCCAAAAGAGAGAGAGAGAAAGAGAGAGAGAACATATTGTTTTTCAGAGGCCCTGAATTGGGTTCCCAGCACCCATGTCAGGCAGACCACAACCACCTGTAACTCCAGCTCCAGGGTGTCCAATGCCCTTCTTCTGGACGTGGAGGACACCTGCATTCATGTGCATATACCCCCACACAGATATACACATATACCCGTAGTTTAAAATTTTAAAAACTATTTAATCTAATGGTGGCTATTAAAAAGGAAACTTTCAGCCAGGCTGTTTACAAGACTTGCAAGACTTGTGTTAGGCTTGCTTCAGCTATTGAGTGAGTGTAATGCCATTCTGGGCAATATAGAAGACCCTGTCTTTAAATAAAAAGAAAAAAAGCCTGCGGATATAGTTCAATGGTTTAACCCACAATCAATCAATCCATAGACTTTTGCCTAGAGACCACCTCAATTCCCGAAACCATGTCCCAGGATCAAGTGGGAAATCAGCCATGACTTGCACTGTGGTTGAGCCTGTCTTCTCACTCAGATGGCTCCTAAAGGTCTATACTCCATTTCTAAGGAATCTGATGTGTCTTCTGGATCCCACAAATACTTGCACACACACAAACATACACACACGTATACATTCACACAGACACACATGCATACACACATAAATAAACAAATAAATAAAAATCTTTTTTGTTTTTGTGTTTTGAGACAGAGTTTCTCTGTGTAGCCTTGGTTGCCTTGGAACTGACTCTATAGGCCAGACTGGCCTCGAACTCACAGAGATCCACGTGCCTCTCATTCCTGAGTGCTGGAATTAAAGGCGTGATCCACCCCCCCCCACCCCCCCACCCACCCACCCACCCCCCCCGCCCAGGAAAAATAAGTCTGTAAAACAAAAAACTTAAGAAGGCAGTAGCCAGTGACTCAAATGTTTTACCCTAAGAGCAAGAAGGAAGAAGAAAACCTTTGGATTTACCTAGAGATGGTTTCCTCCTCCAAAGCACAGGTTTTCCTATTCCGATTCCTAGCCATCATAGACTAAACGTATCTAGAATTTCAGACAAGCACAGAAGGGACGGAAGGAATTAAAAAGAGGAGGAACTATTTTCAGACTCTGGACATCAGGCAGGGTGCTGCTGTGATCCCTCAGGCAAGATGGCCCTAAGATCACTTTGCCTTTCTGCCTGGAGACACGTGCCTCTCCACAGGATCCAGCAGGAAAGTGGGGTGCTGGCACCCTCATCTCAGACTCCAAAACTGTGAGAGAATAAACGCATGTTGTTCTAAAAACCAGGCAGAGTACCGTGTGTTCTTAGTGCCATCCTAGGAGATGAATGCAGGCTTTATAATAGAGACTCTGCCTCAGGTTAGGAAGAGTGATTCTACCCATGGAGGAACCCCTCAAGTGCCAAAATGCCCGCTAGGTGTGGAGACCCCTTCTGAGGACAAGTTTCCGGCTGTGTCTTTTGTCACATGAAACCAACCCTACTAGAATACCAGCAGCTGGGAGGAGCTCGAGTGCGTGAGAAGCATGCGTGTAGGGATTCTGAAGACAGGCTAACGTCAAACTAAGGAACACTACGGTACTGTAGTGTACCGGCTTGATGGAGATAAAAACACTGAATAAGGAAGCAGTACTGTAGCCCCTGTTCAGCCTGGCTGTTGTTCCTCCATGAGCCTGGAAAACCCTCTGTCTGGGAACCTCTGAGGCGGAGAATGGATGTCCATACCAGGCTGCCCCGGGTATCCCAGAAACCAGCTCCTCTACCAAGGTCATCTGGGTTGCAGCCCGCTTCGGTCAGCTTGGGCTACAGTGACAAAAAATCGTGAGCCAGCAGGTTTAAAGAACAGAAATATGTTCCTCACAAGTCGGTCCTCGGAGAGGAAAGGGCAAGCCTAAGATGCCAGCTAATTCTTGTCGAGAGCTTTCGTCACGGCGTGCAGATAGCTATGTTCCCATTATGTTCTCACATAACAGGTCAGGATATTGTTCTTTCTTCCTCCAATTCTACTAGATTAGGGCTCCATCTTCATTACCTTATTTAGTTTTAACCATCCCCTAAAAGGTTCCCTTTCCACCTGTAATTATTTGGGGGGGAGGGGCTGTTTTCAACATTTAAATTTAAAATTGTATTAAATTGGTTAAAATTGCACTTAACTAATACAGACTGGATCGAAGGTACTCGTGTGTGAATGCAACAGCCACAGTGGCTTAATATCAGTTTCAAGGGGGAGGAGGGAGGAAGCAAATGAAGCTTGCCTAAACGTTACCACCACTTCCTCCTCCAGAACCAGTGCACCCCAGTGACGTCACATGAAATCCCCAGTTTTCTGAGGTCGCACAGGGATGTCTCCCGGGGAAGGGGAACTTAGATTATGGGTCTGGCCCAGTTGTGCCAAAAAAACTATATACATATATATTCCGGGAGTATGGGTACAGGGCCAAAATTATGTTTTCTCCTTAATATCTTGCTCAAATCTTTTCATCAGTTAGCAGGGAGCATACTGGAAAAAAAAAACCCACCTCATACAACTTCTATCACCCCACAAAAATATAAAGTGCTTCCAACTGCATAAATATTTTATGGACCTGGCGCCTGTGCCAAATGATTTCTCTGTGCGTGCCAGTTGACGCCAACCTTACTACATCACTATGAACCAGATTGCTCAGCCTTTCTTACTGGGCCAGAAAACTGAGGCAGAAACGTTAAGTCACTTGATAAGCGCATACGTATATCTAGCATGTGCTAAGATGGTCCCTGACCCTAACAGTATGGCTCCAGAAGCCCATCCTTAGCTACTCTGCTTTGCTTCCCAATAAGCAATGGCACCAGTTTGAGGGAATAATTAGTACAAGCAGATGTTGTGCAAAGAGATGATCAAGGGAAATGGAAGCTAAAACTGTAAACAACTACAGTGCAAGATGTTTAAAACACCACAATAGAGATACAAAGTGAGAAAATTATTGTGGGCGATGCATTCTTTCGGATGGACTATCTTTCATGCTGTTAGCCTCCATGGAGTTCAATGGCCACATGGCCCCAGCAGCGCCTGACGTAAACACAATTTGCATTGGAATGAGGCCATAGCAGTGCAGGGCATTAACCTAACCTGTCTCTGGCACAGGAGGAAGGAGATTTGAACTCTTTCTGGTCATATTCTGACCTCCTGAACGCAGATCTGGTTGCCCTGAAGTTTCATCCCCAGGGCAGAAAAGGAAGAAGATTGTATTCCTACCCATTGCTCCAACAAACTGAGCCCCCTGTGTGCCCCAACAAGAGGCTCTTCTTAGTGGCATGAATAGATGTGTAGAGAGGCAAGAGGCCAGGACTTATGGGCCCAAGGATCTGTAAGATTTATTGGAGCTGCTGGTTAGAGCACGGCTGTTTTCGTGAACTGGACCAAAATGCTCTCACACTGGGCTTTCACCAACAAAATAAATAGCCTCAGGTGTCCATCGACCTAAGGGGACCTGCTTGTAGTTTATATAATTGCCAAACCACTGGCTGGGACCTTGACAGATGAGCCCTTTAGCTTTCAATCTGAAGTGAGAATATATACCAAGAAAAGGAGACTAAAGTCTTTCTTTCATTTTTTTATATGTGTTTGTTTGTTTTCGAGACAGTGTCTCCCTCTGTATTATAGTCTGACCTGGAACTTATTCTGTAACCAAGGCTGACGTCAAACTCCCAGCAATCCCCTGGCCTCAGCCTCCTACGTGCTGGCATTGCAGTCATGCACCACCATGCCTGCTTAAAACAAATGCTTTTTAAAGGAGAAATACAAATTCCAATTTGCTTGCCTTTTTCCTTGGTTCAACAACTTTCTATTGGGTGCCCACTATGGGATAGGAACCTTTCTGAGAGATGAGAATGTATCAGTGAGCCAAGAAAAGATTCATGTCCTGTTGAACATTATGACTTGAGTGAGGGGAAATATATGATTAGCCAAGGACTAGCATTCTGTGTGCCAGGAGATGATGGGTGTAATGGAAAAAAAAACAAATGTAGAACAGAATAAGGAGGAGTCAAGGGGCTAATTCCAACCTTAACAGAACCCCCAACATAGGATCATTGAGAAGATGATGTTTGTGAAAGAATTAAAGGATATTGAAAGGATTAACCATGTGACTATCAAGGCAAAGATACACTAGACAAAGGAAACAGCAAGGGAAGGGAATGCCTGGCATGTTTGAAGAAGGAGACCAGAGCAAAGATAGGTAGGGGACAGAAGGCCCCAATGCTGTGGGTTTGTAACCTATAAAAAGACGTCTCTTTGTGCATAACAAAACTTTACTCTAAATGAGATGGGGGTCAACCAGGAAGTTTCAGCTGAAGGGTCATTGCTGTGTTGCAAGTTGAGAGCAGGTGAAATAGGTAACAGTGCAGTGCAGTTGCTACAGATGGAGCAGGTTGTGGGGTGTGCAAGCCTTGAGGGCAGGAGGAGAGCGCATTGTAGACACAACGGTGGGAGTTATTGGCATACAGGTGGTATTAAAGCCAGGGGGATTGGTGTAGATAGAGACTGGCAACAGATCCATTGAGCACTGGTAACACCAGGAAAGGAGGAGAGCAAGATGTCATGAGCAATGGGGTAGGGGGAAAATGCAATGCTGAATTCTGGAAAATCAAGTGAAGAAAAGGTACCAAGGGAAAGGCAAATAGCAGCTGTATCCAACATCCCTGGGAAATCAAATAGGAGGAAGACTGAGAATTGACCATCGGATTTATGCAAATGAAGACTTTGTTAACAAGCCTTTTGTGAGAACAGTGGAGGCAAAGCCAGCATAGAAACAGACTGACAAGTGAATGGAACCCATATCTGATACATAAATTATATAACCATGAGGTTGATTTAAAAGCTTAACAAAAAGGCTCCCCTTTTTGGCTATAATCAGACAGCCAAACTCTGGAAATAGCACATAAATCTGGCCATAAGAAATGAGTTTAAAATTATGATGTGTTCATTTTGTGGGCTTCTGTAGACTCAGCAAGCAACAGCAGACTATAGTTCCAAGGTCACACGGGGCACGGGGCCAGTGTTTGCAAGGTTTTTCAGGACGGCCTGGGTCATTTGCTCACCTATTATCTTTAGCTGCTCTTGTGAGCAAAGCTGTGGCTGAGATAGACTTTATGGCTCCCAGAGCTTAAAGTATTTACTATCTGATTTTTACACATAGTTTCCCAATCCCCGGTCTAGAACAATCAGAATGAGTCAGCCGTTGCTATTTGTAACAAAATGGATCAATTTCCCAAGTAGACTGTTGAGAGCATGAAGCAGGATAGAATACAGTCTTTCACTGGGTGCAACTGGTTGTAGAACTCTCAAAAACAAAAATGTACTGACAGAACAAGAATGCAGTTTCTCTGAAACTAATAACAGAGCAGCCCGAGGTGAGCTGGGTTGCTGATAGCCTGTTTCTTGAGCTAGGGGCAAGTTACCAGGAATGCTCACTTTGTGAAAATCAGCAGAGCGCTTAGGACTTTGTACACATTTCTAAATGCCTAAATAAAATGTACTAAAAATCAAACACACTAAGGGAAAAAAATAACCAGTAAATTTCTTTCCTGAAGTTTTCCTGCAGGGGAAGAAAGATATGGAAGACAGCACACAATAGAAACAAGTAAGATAAGGTTTGGTTTTGTTTTTTTAAGCTGGGAAAATTATTGCTCTCCTCTGATAGCTCCTTCCAGCACTATGAAAGTTAATTAAACAGAGATGAGGCTTCGGGGTCAGTGTCAGCTTGATTTCTTCATGTTCTGTGACAGAAGTATGCATTGTTGTCGGCGGTGGCAACAGGGACTTTCTTTTTTGTTTTTTAAGATTTATCTATTTATTTTTTTGTATATGAACATGCTATCTGCATGCCAGAAGAGGGCATCAGATCACACTATAGATGGTTGTGAGCCACCTTGTGATTCCTGGGAACTGAACTCAGGAAGGGAAACAGACAGTGCTCTTAACCTCTGAGCCTCTGAGCCATCTCTCCAGCCCTGAAACCCTTTCTCAAAGGAAGTTGATCATGTTCCTGAGGATCAAGTTGTTCTCCAGGAACACACACTCAGCCACAGACACACACACACAAACATAAATAAATAAATATTTTCATTAAAAAACTGATGGAGAAAGGGAGTTTAAGATTTAGACAAGAAAGGCTAGGAGGCTGGAGTGAAGGCTTGAGGAAAGGAGTGGGGGTGAGTTAATTCTGTAATACAGTAACGGGTCAGATTTTGACGGGGGTCGGGGAATGCAGACAATTCCTTTATGCCAGTGGTTTTCAGCCTTCTTAATGCTACAACCCTTTAATACAGTTCTTCATGTTGTGGTGACCCACGCCCCAGCTATAGAATTATTTTGTTGCTATTTAATAACTGTAATTTTGGTACTGTTATGAATCGCAATATAAATATGTCAACCCCATAAGGGTTGAGAACCACTGCTTTACACTGACAGCACATTCTAGATAACAGCAGCCTGATGCCTCCCTTCATATGTAGTAAAGACTAATTCTTGGTTACTAAAATTCCTTGATGATCCCAGAACAGCTTCCTATTTGCCTCTTGTTGACCCTGAGCCTCGTCCCCACTCAGAACATTACTGGGGTTCTCAAAGCTCCTGGACAGTGCTCCTGATGAAAGAAACAACCTTGTTTTTCTAGTAAGATGCTACAGAGCAGCTGAAGTGATCATTTACACTTCCCAGGACCATGCCAGGATCATGCCCAAGGTTTCTGGACTTGTTAGCTTGGATAAACCTAAACAAATGGCTTAAGGCACAGAAACCTATTGTCACATGGTTCTGGGAACTAGGGCTAAGATCAAGGTGTAGGCACAATGGTTCCTTCTGGAATTTTTGAGGGAGATTTTGTTCTTGCCTTTCTCCTGAGAACTGGTGCTGCTCTCTGCCTGCATGGTCACGTGGTATTTCCCAGGCACATATGACTGCTGTGTTCAATTTTCTCTTTTGTATAGGCACCAGCCATAGTGAATCAAGAACCATGTATCATCGTGTTGTTTGTTTGTTTTTTAAACTAATTACATCTGGGACAGCCTTACTTGTAAAGGACTGGGTTAGGGATTCAACATGTGACTTTAGTGGTGACCCAGTTCAACCCAAAACCGTCTTTTAATGTTGCAATCAGTGTCAGTAACAGCTTAGGGAACTACAGAGAACTGGGATTTGAGGGTAAGTAGGACTAAAAGGGTCTTTCTTGTGTGTGCCCACGGCCTGTCCTCATGTTATTGAACCCGTTGTTTTCTATTAGACCTTTGAAAATCAAGCAGACCCTTGAAGAATAAGAGTGGAATGGTGAAAAGTAAGGGATTTTTAGGGTGAAATGTTCCCCTAAGGCAGCCTTTCAGCCAAAGGCCACACATACTGAATACATACATGAAACCTTGTCTCTTTCATAGCATTAAAATAGTTCTCCCCGTAAAATTTTGATTCTGTAGGCATAGGACCTGGGAATCTTCATTTTGGAGGACTTCCAGCTGATTCTAATGTCAACTTTTTTTTTAGATTGCTTTATTTGTGTGTGTGTGTGTGTTTTGCCTGCACATATGTAAATGCACCACATTCATGTAGTGCCTGAGGGAGACAGAGTCCCAGGAACTGGAGTTACGGACAGTTGAGAGCCTGTACCGTGTGGGTGCAGGGAAGCAAACCTTCCCCTTCTGCAAGAACATGTGTTCTTAACCACTGAGCCACTTTCCAGCCCCAATTGATGGCATGCTTTCATAACAGTCTCCCCAAGAAGATAATGGTTTGTGGTGTGGGAAAATCAAAGCATCAGGACATCAGGTCAGTAGTCTGTGCTTCCCATTCACTTTGGAAACTAGAAAACATGGTGTTGGGGGAAAAATTATGACAGGGTGTGGTGACACAAACCTTTAATCCCAGCACTCGGGAAGCAGAGGTAGGTGGATCTCTGCGAGTTCGAGGACAGCCTGGTCTACGTAGTGAATTCCAGGACGCCAGGGCTATGTAGAGAGACCATGTCTCAAAATAACAAAACAAAATAAAAATTGCAAAGTGTGATTGGCAGGCTTTTCCTACCCTTAGATTTTGTATCTTTGGTATAGGAGCTGCATAAGAAACCGTTTTCTTGTTATATAATTTATGTATGTGTAGAAACTTTTAGTCTAACACTAGTGATATGGTTAACTGGTTAACTGGCTTTAATATTTAGTCATGTGGAAGATGGGCGCTTGAAACTGACCCCCCTTAGCTGAGTTACATATGGACACACGAAGATGGCATAAAGATGTTTTTGTGGAAGACATGGAAACTTCAAATAGTGGCCTGGGTGATTTAAAACTTCTAGGAGTATAAAGAATGCTGAACTATTGCCACTAGATAGCTCATGAGTCCATACTTAAAGAAGGCTATGAGTAAAAATTGTAATGGGAGGAAAAAGACATTGGGTTGGAACAAGACTGAGTTTTGCCATCCAGAGAGAGTGGGAAGAACCACAGGGCCATGAGGTCAGAGCGAAAGACCCCCAGAAAACAGCCAAGATCACCTCCTCATTTTCTAGGCCAAATGGAGTCCATAAATGGTGGAGCCAGGACATTCTGAGCACTTAAAAAGACAGAGAAGCAAAAACAGAACTTAAATATAATAAGAGGATTACAACGGATCAAATGAAAACAGAGAAGAGAAATGTGAGATGCTGTCCCTTAAGCCAGTGTCTAGACTAGATAATGTCTCCCTCTCCCTCGCAGGTCACAGACACTGCCATGCTTCAGTTGCAGCCTTTACTTCCGTACTTCTGAGGCAAGCCCATGGTCCTGAAGCAGCAATTTGCTCATCGGGCAAAGAATGGGTCTTTTCTAAATGGCTACGTGTGGTGGGCACTGTCTCTTATGGCGCAGCGTTGTGGCAGGCAGAGGTGAAATAATAAACCCCAAACGGCGTTTGATGAGTGTGAAAAAATTCATCAGTGCGACTCGGTTTACCAGGGTTCTTCAGAGTCAGACTGCCTGACAACACTTTCCCTATCACAGCATAAATTGCATAG
Source organism: Pachyuromys duprasi (assembly GCA_028658305.1). Lineage (NCBI taxonomy): Eukaryota > Metazoa > Chordata > Mammalia > Rodentia > Muridae > Pachyuromys > Pachyuromys duprasi. Next base: position 56,104,837 of record CM053766.1, read on the forward strand.
TTCTTCACTGGGCTGTTACCATCTTGGCACCCTGTTTGCAGGAATCTCATCACAGGTATGATAAAAACCATCACTGGGTAGATATTTTGGAGACAAAAATCTGATCACGCCCTTTCTTGCTTATGGCCCTCTTCACCATCCACCTGTGAATTAATTAATCCTCAGTTAACAACTGAGGAGGAAAAATGGCCGCAAGAATGTATATGGCAGTTTAATTCTCAATGTTATTAATCTGGAAACAGAGAAGGAACAGTGGTTCTGCCCTCAGAGCACTGGCTGCTCTTCCAGAGGACCCAACTGCAATCCCCAGCCCCCTCACGAAGGCTCACAACTGCTGTAACTCCAGTCCCAGAAGATCCGAGCCATTCTCCTGGCCTCCACGGATACTGCACGTACCTGGTACACAGACATGCTTGCAGGCCAAGCATCTGCATATACAAAATTTAAAAAAAAAGAATTTCTTCTGAATTTGGAAACAAACTAAATCCCTACAATAAATGGCAGAGCTAAGCAAATTCTGTTTTATCTACATGCTAGAATACTCTGGACCCACATGAACTAGTAAGAATCTAGTGTATTCTGAGACATAGGAGTGTGTTTGAGTATCTGTGTATGGAGACTTAGGAAACAGACTCAGTGAACAACTTAATTTCAGCTGGGACAAATCATGGATGCACACAGTGACAAAATAGTCAAAAAGCTGACAAGTGATATGTGTGTAAGAATTTAAATAGAGAAAATTATGTCATTTCTTTCGTGGGCATTCACCTGGTGTCTGGGGGTGATTAATACAGATAAAGGCCCTAAGATTTCAGTGCAGCGGGGTAGGCTATGGACAGGGTAACAGTTTAATGTGGAATGTCATGATTAGGTCAATTTGAATGAGAGCAGGGGAGGGGCCTGAGAGCCTGCTGTGGCTTAATTTAGTGTGCTTCCATGCCCACACACACTCTTGACCACAGCGGTTTGAGCTGGTAAGAAAACACCTTTTAAGCAAGAGGGGCAAACTGGTCAGACTTGATCAAGCTGAACATCAGTGTGTGATGTCAAAACGACCATACATGGGGTTTCAAAGAGGCCCCAGAGACCCATATACAGTTCTCTTCCCTTTATTGGTAACGTTTGTGGTCAAAGGCTTTTGATGTTTGTTCGTGTGTTGTGCTGGGCATGAAGTTCGGGTTTCACACATGCATGGCGAGCATATTGTCACTGAGTTGTATCCTAGCTTTTTGCTTTCTCGTTTTGAGACAGGCTCTCACTAAGTTGTCTGGGTTGGCACAATTCACTGTAGTCCAAGCAGACCTTGAACTTGAGTCCCTCCCACCTCTGCCTCCTGATTAGCTAGGATGACAGCTATTAAATGCACACAGGTCACTGCAGTAAAAGGTTATTTTTCCCCAACACACCTAAATCTAAGGGTATTTGTCGTCTCTTTCTGTGCTGAACAATACTATCACTGACTCCTTATGGGTTCTGAAGGTTTTCTGCCTTTGTAAGTCTACAACCTCAATTGTGGCTTACCCTGGGTTGACCAGGCTCTAAGAAAAACTGGTTCATGTATCCTGACTCATGCATAATCAGAAAGCCACTTCACTCACTTGAAGTGAGAACCTCAGCAGCCAGTGGGGTGTTATTTATATTGGCCTATTTGTGAGTTCTCTTCCTACCAAGGAAACCAGGCATAAACTAGAAGGTTGTCTCTGTGTAAGCATAATAAATTTCTGGTATAGGAAGGAGGTATTGATTTTTATTTATAAATTCATCTCTCCAGAACTCCTGGATTCTCCCTCAGCGTCTATTCCTATATAAAGATCTAATTCACGTCTCACCTACTCTAAGAATCTTCTCCTAGCCATGAGCTTTAGGGAAAAATTAGTCTCTGTGCCTGCCAGGCAAGTATAATCTTATATTCCAGTAGTTGCTCATGTATTTGTTTCCACCATGATTTCAGTAACTGAGACAGTGACTCTTATCTGCCCTTCGAAGGTTCTGCCAAGTGTGGTAAAGTATGACTTTCATCATAGTAGGCAAAAGAGGCAGAAAAATCTCTAGGTCAAGGTCAGTGAGGGCTACATAGTGAGACCCTCCCTCGAAACAAACAACAACAACAAAAATAAAAAAGTAAAATTGGATTTTGTTAAGTAGATGTAGAGAGTTACTGAGAATCATTAAGGCTGGAATGAGAAAAACCCTTTCCCTAAGTTTTTTTTTCTTTCTTTTTTAACCTTTATTCTATTTTAAATGGTGGGTGTGTGCGTGTTATGCGCTTATGAGTGTAGGAGCCTGTGGAAGCCAGAAGTGGGCATTAGATCTCTTGGGGCTAGAGTTATAGGGAGTTGTAAGCTACCCAACATGGCCCCTGGGAACAGAACTCTGGTCCTCTGCAAGAGCAGAAAGTGCTTTTACCCACAGAGCCATCACTGCTTATCTGTCGTTCTGGCATCACCTTGGACACTGTCTTTCTGTGACCTTCTTCACAAGCATACCGATTTGGATTTTTCTATCTTGCCTTTTATCCATCTTCTTTGCTCTCCCCTGCCCAACCAGATGCTTTTCATGCTTATTACTCCATATACATAAATCCAACAACATGGACCCTACCTGAAATTTGCTACAAACATAGAATCTCAGACTCCCCAGGACTACTAACCTCAAATCTTCCAAGAAGCCTGAGTGATCTGTATCACAGTGCAGTTGGAGAACTGCCTTAAATCTCTAGCAATGACCACTGTCCTAGCTCATGGCCTCCCCACTCCCTAGTCTCCTATCATTCTTAAGACATCAGCCTCCACTGTATCAGTCATCTGTGACTGTCTATAATGTCTTCATAATTTACGGGGCTGGAGAGGTTGCTCATCAACTGAGCGTATTAAGTGCTCTTCTGCAGGGCCTATTTCAATTCCCAGCACTCACACGGTGGTTAACAACTGTCTGAGGAAACCGGATGTCCTCTTCTGAGACCCCAGCAGGCACCAGGCATGCATGTGGTACACAGACATGCATGTGGCACACAGACATGCATACAGATAAAACACTCATATTTCTAAGATAAAAATAAATAAAGCTTAAACATAATTAACTGTAACTTAGTTGCTCAAAACAACTTTCACATGTCTTACAGGTTTTGTGGGTCAGGAATCTGAGTAAGACTCAACTGAGTAAGCCCTGAATTTGAGAACAGTAGGACAATATAGTGAGACCTCTTCTTGTTTTTGTTGTTTATTTTAAAACAACAACAATTAAGCTGAGCGTGGTGGTACACACCTTTAATCCCAGCACTTGGGAACCAGAGGCAGGTGGATCTCTGTGAGTGTGAGGCCATCCCAGTCTACAAAGTGAGTTCCAGGACAGGTAGGGCTATTAGCACAGAGAAACCCTGTCTCAAAAAGACAAAAACCAAACCAAACACACAATCAACAAGAAAAACCAAAACAGTTCTATACAGGGTTCTGTATGGTTGGCTACTTACAAATGGCTAACCCATTTGACTATGTGATAGCTGCCTTCCCCTTTTCCACGTTAGGAAAAAATCTAGCATCTTGTAGCTTTCTGCTACTTGTGGGTTGATGAACATGCTTGATAGAAAACATACAACCATATCAATCAGGCTCACTATAAATGCGTGCTAACCTCATTGGGGAAACACATCCATTTGGAATTTACCTCCCAGTACAAGAGCTTCCCTCAGCTTTAGAATGCTCTCATGTTCTGGTCAAACTTCCTGGATCTAAGCCCTCTTCACTGCTCTTAAAGCCCATCCTATCCCAATTCCTTGACTTTGACCCATCAGCTCCTCCTTCTTTTTCTTGGTGGTTCCTATCCCTTATCTTTCAAACATCTCACAGTAAAAACAACCTTGACTCAATTACTAAGAGCTACAATTTTACCACTCTTTCTCCAACACTAATTATTTTTACTATAAATTTCAAACATGTGGAAAAGTAAAATCTCATGATAGATAACAACATACTTGCACCTAGATTTAACAGCTTACCATCTTTGCTTTGTGCTTCATGTCCTAAAATATGTTACATTAAATGATATAGACTTCATGGTCATGTGTGCTGTGCACATCTTTAATCCCAGCACTTGGGAGGCAGGGGCAAGCAGATCTTTGTGAGCTTGAGGCCACCCTGCTCTAAACATCTAGTTCTGGTCTATCCAGAGCTACATGGTAAGACCCTGCTCAAAGAAATATTATAGACATCATGACATTTTACCAATGAATATCTTAGAATGCATTCTGAATATCTTATTAGATATGCATATCTTATTAGAATACATAATTCAGGATATCTTAGATGTCTTCTGAAACATTACTATCACCACTAACAAAATCAAGAGTAATGCCTTTGTATTTATTTGGGAAGAGTGAACCTTTACAATGGGCATATGTATGTCATGGTAAACTGTGGGTCTAATCAGGGATTGAGGCAAAAGGATGTTTTCCTTTTACTTTACTTTTTATGTTTACGTTTATTTACTTAAAATTGTTGTTATTTGGGGGTTTGTTTTGGTTCGTTTTGAGACAGGGCTTCTCTGTGTTGTCTTGGCTGTCCTGGAACTTGCTCTGTAGTCCAGGATAGTCTCAAAGTCAAAGATCCCAGAGACCAGCCTCCCAAGTGCTGAGGTTAAAGGCCTGTGCCACCACACCCACCTACTTAAAAAAAATTGTTACAATTTATTCACTTTTTATCCTAGCTGTAGCCCCCTCCCTTATGCTCTCTCAACCCTGCCTTCCCTCCCTCATCTCCTCCCTGTCCCGTCCCCAGTCCACTGATAGGGGAGGTCCTCCTCCCCTTCTATCTGACCCTAGCCTATCAGGTCTCATCAGGACTGGCTGCATAGTCTTCCTCTGTGACCTGGTAAGGCTTCCCCCACCCTTCAGGGGAAGGTGATCCAAGAGCCAGCCACTGAGTTCATGTCAGAGACAGTCCCTGTTCCCCTTACTAGGGAACCCACTAGGAATCTGAGCTGCCATGGCTACATCTGTGCAGAGGATCTAGGTTATCGCCATGCATAGTTCTTGGTTGGAGTGTCAGTCTCAGAAAAGACCCCTGGGCCCAAATTTTTTGGTTCTGTTGCTCTCCTTGTGGAGCTCCATTCTGCTCCAGGTCTTTCTATCTCCCCCTTCTTTCATAAGATTCCCTGCACTCTGCCCAAAGTTTAGCTATGAGTCTCAGTATTTGCTTTAATTCCCTGCTGGGCAGAGTAACACCCCTTCACAATAGCCACAAAGGACATAAAGTACCTTGGTGTAACTCTAGCCAGGCAATTCAAAGACTTGTATGAAAAGAACTTCAAGTCTCTGAAGAAAGAAATAGAAAAAGATATCAAAATATGGAAAGATCTCCCATGCTCATGGCTTGGCAGGATTAACATAGTAAAAATGGCCATTGCACCCAGCTAGTTTTTAATTTTAACTTAATGTGAATGGGTGTTTGACCCATATGTATGTCCATACACCACACATGTGCCTGGTACCATGGGGGCTGGAAGAAGACATTGGAATCCCCAGTACTATAGTATAGATGGTTATGAGTTACTTCGTGGGTGCTGGGAATTAAATACAGGTCCTCTGAACAGCAGCCAAGGGCTCTTAACTGCTGACCTATTTCTCCAGCTCCTCCTCCTTTTTAAGATTTATTTTTATTTATGTGTGTGTTGCGGAGGACCTGGCCTGTGGAGGCCAAAGATGCCATCAGATGCCCTGAAGCTGGAGTTATTTGTAGTTGTTAAGTTGCCTGACTTTGATGCTACAAGGAACTTCCAGTCCTCTGCAAGGGCTGTGCATGCTCTTAATCACTGAGCCATCTCTCTAGTCTCTAAATGGAAGTTTTGAAAGGCCCAAATGGAAAAGCTTACATTAGATATTCTGAAATAATACTTCTTGGACACAGTGGTCAATAACAACAGTGGCATCAAACATGGTTAAACAACATTCTTGTAAAACTACATTGTATACAAGGCTGTGGAGTCCCTCATACAGAGCTGGTCTAGCAGGGCCCTTTGTGAAATCTACTATAAACCAGGCATGTATAGAAACCCTGAGTATACATGTTCTTCTATTTTCTTCTTGTTTGGGCTGTGAAGATTGACACAAGAGATTCCATTTTGATTGTTACAACCTTCACATTTTATTTGCACCTTGATATCACAATATGCACATTTTCCAAGTTGTGTCAAGAAGGACTTTTAAAGAAGCTTTTATTTTTCAAATAATCAGATGAATGACTAAACACAGCAGGGATGTTTTTTAAATTTTCTTTTCATTTCAATGCTGCTTCCCTCTCTTTTATGTTGAATTGTTTCTTTTGGGGTGTCATTGAACACATCTGTCACCTGTGTTTTGGGAACTGCTGTGATATTTATAAAGGCTGATTTCCTTTCAGGACTATAGTATGGTTAGAATGTGCATAGCTACTGGCTCCATAGCTGTGTACTTCATGGGACATCACACTTCAGGCACGTTCCTTTTCACTGTCCCATTTTCAATAATGCTAAGATAGGTAAATGAATTAAGGAGCCAGCAGCCAGGTCGCTCTTTCTTTAAGCTACAATTTATTTTGTTCCTGTTGTTGAGGCAGGCTTGACTCAAGCTTGAGGCTACCCTGAGTTATTTAGTAAATATCAGGCCAGTCTGGGATATAGAAGAAGACCTTGATTCCCCCTTGTAACTGGAACACAACAAATACAGGGGGTAACCCTCTGGTATCCTGGAATACTTGGAAATTCATAAAAGATATGCGTGTGTATATCCAACTCAGGAATTCCTCTGCTGCTATGCTAAAACTCCCCTAAGAAGGTCACTACAGTCTTCCTCCTCATCAATATTAAGAGCTTCTTCCTATCTTTTTTTTTTTAGCTTCCTGAAGTGTTTATATGCTCTCTTTCAGATTTTTTCCTTTGCCCCTGTCTTCCATATATATAAATATATAAATATATATATATATATAACAAACCATCTCCATATCTGGAGAGAGGTTTTTTTGAGACAGGATTTCTCTGTGAGTCCTTGGCTGTCCTGGAACTTGCTCTGTAGACTAGGCTGGCCTGGAACTCACAGAGATCCACCTGTCTTTGCCTCCTGAGTGCTGAGGTTAAAGACGTGCATTACCACTGTCCAGCCTTCCTTATGTGTTTTAATTTTCATGTCTTCTACTTAACTTAGCTATTCATTTACATCCTTATTGAGTGTTTCTTTAACAGACTCCAGAGAAGTACAAAGTTCCCTCCTTGGTTTCAACTTGGACTCTACACTGTCTACACTAATAATCTTATACAGCTCAGGTAGCTCAGACAAACATGTGTTCTAGCTTTACCTACTGTTGTGATGTGTCCACCAGGAGAGCTACTAGCCATAGCTTACATGGAGCTAGCACAAACACTGTCATCTTTCCCCAAAACTGCTTTTCTCTTATTCCTTTGTTAAATTACATTTTAAATTAATTTGTGTGTGTGTGTGTGTGTGTGTGTAGGCCATGTAGAGATCAAAGGACAACTTGCAGAAGTCAGTTCTCTCTTTCTACCATGTGGATTTTGGAAATCAAATTAAGTCACCAGGCTTGGCAATAGTTTAACCCTAACAGGCCATTTGGCAGACCCCAAAACTGCTTCTCTTGATTCTCTTATATGTCATAATGGCAATAATATTCTACTAGTTGTTTAAATTCAAAATCGTGGCATCCTCTTTGCCTACATTTCTTTCTTTTTTTCTCTACTAGACCATTTTCAAACATATACTTTCCATTTCATTATAGTGAACTAAATTTTATTTTTTATTGGATAAATGACAATTTCTCCACATCTACCTTTAAATCAAATAAATAATGAAAAATTAGCAATCACATTTTCTCAAGTTTGTTTACTTAAGTAAAATCACTTCAGCCAGGCATAGTGGAACACTCTTTTGGGAGGCAGGGGCAAGCAGATCTCTGTGAGTTCAAAACCAGCCTGATCTACAGAGTGAGTTCCAGGACAGTCAGGGCTACACAAAGAAACCCAGTCTAGAAAAAAGGAAAAAAAGAAAGAAAAGAAAAGAAAAAGAAAGAGAAACAAAACAAAGCAAAACAAAAAACCATTTCAGATATGCAAGCTTTCAAAAACCTATTTAATGGAAATCCTTATTAGGAAGCCATTAAGAGATGGTGTTTTATAAAACAATGGAGAAACCAAGAAGACACATACATAGAGTCAAAGAAAATGAGATGCTCACAAAGGAAAAAAGGAAACAGAGTATTGAAAGACCAGCTATACAGCACATCTCAAGACCAGCCAGGTGGCTGAGCAAATGGAGGCCTCCATTTCCCTCCCCTGCTCGTAAGGGGAGAAACAGGAGGCGTGAGACAGATAGAGTATATGATGTGTTTAAATACAGAGAGGATTTTTATAGTTCTGGGGAGGGAAAAAGGTAAATTGTGACAAGTACACAGAAAACAAAGCAAATAGAAAAGACAACTTATTAAAGTATTTTCATAAAAAATAAAATGTGACCACAATGTGTTACGTGTCTCAGCAGTTGACATTACTTGGTTAGCTCTTGGATGGAGAATGACTTCCTAGCACGACTGGGCAGTCTAGTAGAGTGCCCATAGATCTTTGACAAATAGTTAACCAAAGCAGAAGAGGCACTATATGCATATGTGGCTGAAAGAGCAAAATCTAATGGTCAGTGAGTGGACAATTAGTAAAAGCGAAAATTGAAAGGTACGGGCAGGGCCTGAAAAGCGGCTCAGTGGTTGAGAGCACTGATGCTCTTCCAGGCATTCTAGTTCTGCTCCCAGCACTCACATGGTCACTTACAGCCATCTCTGACTCCCGTTCCAGGAGATCCAAAGCTTTCTTCTGACCTCTGCAAGACAGTAGGCAACATACATGCAGGTGGAATACTCACACACATAAAATAAATGAATTTTAAAAATACTTAAGTAAAGGTTTGAAAATAATTTAGGTTTTAAGAAAAAAATGTTAAATAGGAGAAACCACTGAAGAGGATGAAATGGTCTTACTTTTTATTTATCTATTTATTTATTTATTTTGAGACAGGTTTTCTCTGTGTACCCCTGCCTGGCATGGAACTTGCTATACAAACCAGGCTAGCCTTGAATTCACAGAAACCCATCTTTCTTTGCCTTCTTTTTAACCCCATCTGATGAATTTGGTAACTCTTAATTACTTAAATATATTTTCTTTCTGTTGCCAAAAACATCTGGATCCTCAATGCTAACATTACTCTTTTAGGAGACCTGAGTTCGGTTGTCCGCACCCAAGTCCGATGGCTCACAACCACCTGTGACTCCAGCTCCAGGTAATCTTCTGTCTTCCCCCGGAACCTGCACTCTTGTGCGCATCCACCTCCACGTGCGCATAATTTAAAAATAAAAAATAGGGTTTTTAAGTAGAAATAGTGCTGGAGAAATAGCTCCATCAATAAAGTGCTCACCCCGAAGCATGAAGAACTGAGCTTAATCTCTAGAGACCACATAAAAATGTATGTGTCACATGTTTACATGTCACGGTGGGAGGCAGAGGCAGGCGATTCCCTGGGACTCACTCTCAGTTGAGCTCCAGGACAATGAAGGACCCTGCCTCAACTGGCAATGGACACACAAAATAGATAGACATCTAGATAATGGATAGATAGATAGATAGATGATAGCTAGATTGACAGTTAAATGTAAAACAAGATTTTTAAATATATATATATATTTCTGATCTTGAATTCTAGAGAATAAAAGCATTTCAGGCCAGGCAGTAAGGGTGCAATCTTTAATCTCAGCACTGGGAAGGCAGAGTCAAGGGAGGCTCTGAGTTCAAGGTCAGCCTGGTTTACAGAGCAAGTTCCAGGACAGCCAAGACTACACAGAGAAAACCTGTCTCAAAAAGAAAATAATAATAATTTAAAAGTAAAACCATTTTATCCTCTTCAGCCAGTTAGAACTGTCTCTTTTTTAAATTAGTATATACTCTTTACTACTGAGCCATCTTTCCAGCAGCAACCCACATTTCTATTTTTCATTAGAATCTTTCTTCTAGTGTCTGTTTACTGTTGATGTGTCTTATTACAGGTAATTCAATGGTAGAGTAGTAGTCACTTACCTAGTAAACATGAGGCCAGAGTTTGATTCCTAGCACCACAATCAATCAGTCAATGGAGATTAAGAAAGAAAGAAAAAAGCTCACTATTGTCTCTGTAAAACACAGCTCTATTAGTCAGGGCTTTTGTCCTTTATCCTCAAATGCTGTTCTCTGAGGAAACCACTGGGTCCAATGACAGAATCTAATCTCACCATATCTGAGACCACTAGTATTAAAAGGCTAGAGATCTCATCAATCAGTACACAGACTTCCATTGATTCTTCAACTTTCTCTGGGTCCAGGGATTTTCTGGTTTACTCTTTGTAGATAACTAGCACCCCCGTTTTCCCACAGGAATACATATATCAGCCAGGTTCACTAAAGACAGTAAATGATCCAGATATTTTGGGCAACAGAAAGAAATTAGATCCAAGTAATTATGAGTTACCAAATTCACAGAGGGCTTAAAAGGAAGGTGAGGCAAGATCTTGAGGAGACTGAGTTAAGGCTCACACTCATTTATCTGTGTGCAGTAGGGTGCCATTATGTTGTGGGTAGTTTTTTTTTTCCCCATCCCTTAGCTCCCGGAATAACGAGTCATGAGAATCATTAAATGCTATACAAATACCTAGGCCATATAGGTATATAGGTTCTTCTCTGACTAGCTCATAACTTAAAACAACACATTATACTACATTCTGCCGCGTAGCTGGTTACCTGAGCTCAGGCACCATGTGTCCACCTTCCTCAGTATCTTGCAGGCTGACTCCTTTGCTCTTCTTTCTATCTCAGAATTTCTCTGCCTGCCTGATGTTCCACCTGTTTCCTGTCTCAGCCATAAACCATAGGTTTTTTAATTGACAGGTGTTTCATCCATATACTACACAAGAGATTCCTTTTACACCTGTGTCCTGACGTTCATCAAGCCACCTACTTCACACTGCAGCTGCGTTCCCATACCCTCAAATCTAGGACCTGGAACCAAAGCAGAAATTCCCATCACTGTGCCTGTGCTGGTGGCAATAGCAAAAGGAACAGGATGATGGGACCTGTGTAACTTTTCCTACCCAAATGCATTGAGTTGTGGACTCCAAATTCTGAAGCCTAGATGCAAAGCAGTCTAATAAATGTACTGGTTTTGTTGGTTCGTTTTAATTTTGCAGCTGCTGATCACCAGGATATTTACAGGATGAGTGTCTGTGTATCAAGGCAATTTCCAAATTCTCTACAGAGAGGCATGGCCAGTGAGAGGATCTGGGGCTCTTATTCCCCCATTTAATGGAGACTTCTAGAGTTTCGTGGCAGGAATCAGAATGCCTCTTTAGGTTTCATTGTATTCTCTGTTCATCAGAAATGAGCCTCTCAATCCAATCCAAGAGTACCAGGAAGCAGAGATGGTGGGGGATCATCTAGAAAGTCCTTACCACACTCAGAAATGGCAGAGCTTTCCTCCATATGAAAATCGCTGCTTTCTGTGCCTTTGTTTTTTCACCTGTCTGAAGTGACACTCCTTCCCTTTCATACCTTAGATCAGCTCAGATGCACACCATCTCCTCCGTGGAGCTAAAAAGACTATAGCACTGCAGTAGAGTTTAAACAGCAGAGAACAGGAGGACAGACTTCCGGACCGCTTTTGCATTGGGGAAGGGGATCTGAATCTGTATGCGCTGGCTTAGAACCTTCCAGATGTGTGAATTTATTGACATATGTACACCCCTCTCTGAACTTGACTTTCTTCTCCTAAGAAGTAAGGATAATGAAGATACCACCTGAAGTTTCTGTAAGGATGAACTTGACTGGTGCATGAAGAGGAGCTAACATTGGGGTTGGAGAGATGGCTCAGTGGTTAAGTGCACTAGAGAACTTGTTTGATTCCCAGTACCCACATAGTGACTTGGGCTAAGACAATCTGTAACTCTAGTTCCAGGAAATCTGACAAACTCTTCTAGCCTCTGAGAGCACCAGACAAGCAGATGATGCACAGACATACATGCAGCCCAAAAACACATACACATAATTTTTAAAAAATTTTAAAAAAGAATAGTGGTTAAACCCACCCATAAAATCTTTGACCCAAAATTTGTCTCGCCTCTCAGAAGTATAGGGGTAAAGATGGAGCAGAGATTGAGGAAATGGCAAACCAATGACTGGCCCAACTTGAGACCCACCCCATGAGAGACAGCCAGCCCTTGTCACTATTTATGATACTCCGCTATGCTTGCTGACCCGAGCCTAGGATAGCTTTCTTCTGAGAGGCTTCACCCAGCAGCTGATGGAAACAGATGCAGAGACCCAAAGCCAAACTATAAGATGAACTCAGGGAGTTTTGTGGAAGAGTTGGAGGAAGGATTGAGGGAGCTGGAGGGGTCAAGGACTCCACAAGAAAACCCTACAGAGTCAATTAACCTGGGCCCATGGGGGCTCACAGAGACTGAACCACCAACCAAAGCTTGCATGGGCTGCACCCAGACCCACTACACATATGTAACAAATGTCCAGCTCGGTCATTATGTGGGTCCCCCCCAAATGGGAGTAGGGGCTGTCTCTGACACTGTTGACTGCCTTTGGATCACTTTCCCCTAGCTGGGCTGCCTTATCTGGTCTCTGTGGAAGAGGATGCGCTTAGTTCCTGCTGAGAATTGATGTGCCAGGGTGGGTTGGTACCCATGGGGTGGGGGAGGGGGAGCTTCCCCTTCTCTGAGAAGAAGGGAAGGGAAAAGGGAGCTGGGGGAGTATGAAGATGGAGCTTAGGGGAGAGGAGGGAAGGGGCTGTGATCAGGCTGTAAAGTGATTAAATAAATAAATGGAGGGAAAAAGGAAGAAAAAAATCTATTTTCAATAAAAAAAACCTAGAAAAGATTAGTGGAAAATGTAATGTTTTTCTTAATAAATACACATGCCCCACCAAACTAATTAATATATAATTACCAGTTCATTTCTTTACACATTAAAAAAAATTGTATTCTCCCTGCTTCCCAGCGGCCTTGTCATAGAGCCTTGCCACTACTGATGAGAATCCCTTTCCTTAGGGTTATTGGTTACAGATTTTACCTATGAATTCATAGAAGTGGCTAATTGGTCAATTGGTATTTTGGTCTCCCCGCCCCCTTTCTCTGAACTGGAGAAGAATTCTAGGATTTGGTGTATCCTAGGCAAACATTTTACCAGTGAGCTACATTCCAACCCTTATATTTTCTTTTGACATGAAGTAGTTGTTTATATATTCTGGATATTATACTTGGTTAATTATACTGATTTTCTTGACAAACATTTTCTGAGTGTTTGCCATTCTCAGAATTTAAAATAAAGAATAAATAAACAACAACAAAACCCACTTGAAATTCATGAAGCATTTTACATCCTAGTGTAGGCATGGAAACAGTAAGCAGAATAGATAAGTGTAATTTATTATGTATTAAATTTTATGTACTCTATGATAAATGCTATAGAAGGGGAGTGTAGGGGTACAGGGTAGTGAGTCTTGAGCAATTTAAAATAGTGGTCAGGAAGTCCCCACTGTCAAGAAGACTGTAAGTAAATCCTTAAGATTAGAAAGCAGGTCATAGAGATACTTGATAGAAGAGCACCTTAGGGGCTGGGTGTGGTTACAGGTGGGTCAGGAATGCTAGGTTGTTTATTGCTGGATACGAGCAAGTTTAAGACTGACCCAGGCTCAAGAAAAACAAACAAAGAGAGAGAGAGAGAGAGAGAGAGAGAGAGAGAGAGAGAGAGAGAGAGAGAGAGAGAGAGAGAGGAAAGGAAAAGGGAAGTCACCAACAAGGTGGTGGTGCACACCTTTACAGCACTCTGGAGGCAGAGGCAAGTGGATCTCTGAGTTTAAGGCCAGCCTGGTCTACAGTGCAGGATAGCCAAGGCTACACAGAGAAACCCTGTCTCAAAGAACAAAACAAAACAAAAAAACAAAAGAAAACAAAAAGACCAATAAAGAAAACAATACTAACAACAACAAAGATCTTAAGTACAGGGAACACAAAAACTAACAAACACAAAGCCTTGAAGTGACAGCATAAACGGGATGTGTAAGGACAGAGTAGATGTCATGGTGGCCTCAGCTGAGTGGGAAGACTGTGTGTCATGGCAGCTGAGAAGCCAGCAGTGAGCTGAGCTCTGTGGTCAGAATGAGAACAACTCTGTGAAGTAGGCCATTACAGTGACTTTTTTTTTCCTTGATGGAGTAGGAAGCCATTTGAAGAAAGGAAAGTTTGAGTAAAGGAGAGGTACAATATCACTGCTTTTAAAAAATCCCACTAGGAGGGACAAACAGGAGTAAACTCAGTGGCTTTCAAAATAACCAAGGTGAAGAAATAGTGGCTAGAACCAGGCAATAGAAATAGAAGTGGGAACTTGTGATTAAAGAGAGTTAGAAGACAAGCCATTATCTACGACCTACCTTGAGACAAGTAGCATTCATTAGGTAGTTGTTGATTTAACTATTGTTTTCCTTGTCTGGAGAAACTTTCTCCAGTTAAAGAACTGAGTTAAAGAACTCAGACTAAGATGGACGGAGCAAAGCTTGCTATCCAGTTGGTGAGGACTGGTGTGTCACTCACAGTGACAGGCAATGAAGATCATGCCTTGAGCCATGAAAGTAGTAACGTTTTCAGAGCCTGAATTGATTTTCAAAATAGATGCAGCAAGATTCATTGATGAATTGACATGGAATGTTAGCAACACTACGAAATCAGGATGACTGGAAGGTTTTTTTGTTGTTTTTGTTTCTGGTCATTGAGGTTTCCATGAATTGATAGTATGAAGACTCAAATCAGGTCATACTTGGTAGGAAAAAGTACATGCTTACACGTAGATCAACTGAGTTGGATAAGCCTTTGGAGGTCAAATGCAGATGTCATGTTGGCAACTGTATACATGAGCTTGGAATTTAGGACAATTTAAAGGCAGTTTCACAAATGGTGGTGTGCACCTGTAATCCCAGCATTTGAGAAGAAGAGGCAGGGAGATCAGAAGTTGACGTGACTGAATTAGTGAGTTTGATGCATGCCTCAGTTACATAAGATTCTATCTCTAAATCAATCAATACATAGGTTACATATATGATATATATATATATATATTTTATTTTCTTCCTTTTTTTCCATACAGGGTTTCTCTGTATAGCCTTGGCTGTCCTGAAACTAACTCTGTAGATCAGGCTGGCTTCAAACTCAGAGATCCTCCTGCCTCTGGGATCCTTCCAAGCACTGGGATTAAGGGCACTTGACACCACTTCCCAACTCAAAAATTTTAAGGAAACATACTACCCAAATCTCAGCAGATTACATGTTGCCATTTATTTCTTGCTGTTGTTACCTACAAATGGATTACAGATTTTCTGTAGCCAACAGGCCTGTTGTAGGCCTGATTCAACTGCCTTCTAGCTTTGGGCGTTTTTGGAAGTTAACAGTCTCAAGACTAGCCCTGCCCTGCAATAGGGCCAGGTTGCATATTCTGCATATAAGAGAGATTTCTAGATAAATCTAGAGTGCAGATATATTATCTGTAGAAGAGGTGGAGCTTCTTAAATTACAATTTAGCTACTACAATGAATATGGTAAACATTAAAGAGAAGAAATATAAAGACAAGGTTATTTCAGTGTTCGGAGGGAAGAGAAATATCAACAAAAGACACAGAGAAGGAGCAGACAATACAGCAGGGAAAGCAATGAAAGCCAAGAAAAAAATCTCTCAAGAAGGCAGAATCAAATGTGTCATCTGCTGCAAGTGGATCAACCAAGATAAGAAATAACATCATTCAACAGATTTGGCAATGTCAGTCTTTGGTGATTTTTCACAAGGAAATTGATGAGGTGGTGCTATGGAGATTAATAGAAGAAACTGAGTTTTGAATGCCCTTTCCCAAACACATGTTGAAATATATCTCTATTTTACCGATATTTAGAGAGGGACCCTTTAAGAGGTGATTGGGCTGTGAGAGCTGGGTCCTCATTGGTGGAGTAATGAAGCTATTGCAAAAATGGGTTCCTTACAAAAGGACAAGACTGGTTCTGTCTTGTTTCTTCGTCACCTTCTCTTTGTTCATTTGCCATGGGTTGGCCATCAAGAAGAGACTCACTACATGCTGACCCTCAACTGTGAGCCAATATGTTTCTGTGCATTATAAATCAAGTCTGTGGCATTTTGTTACAGTAGTCCAAAATGGACTGAGGAAAAGGACAAGGGCATGATTGATACAGACTGAAGACAGGAAAAAAAGTAAGAAACAATCACTATAGGCAAGCTTGTTCTTCCAAGGCATTTTCCTAAAAGAAGAAAGTAGAAGATAGAAAAATAATGATGGAAAATTGAGAGGAACAACAGTAATTTTGTTAAGACAGGTATGGGGGCTGGAAAGATGGCTCAGCAGGTAAGAGCACTGGCTGTTCTTCCAAAGTACCCAGGTTCAATTCCCAGCACCCACATGCAAGTCATGATCTGCCTATCACCCCAGTTCCAGGGGATCCAACATCCTCACTCAGACATACATGCAGACAAAATAAACAAACAAACCAAAACACCAATTAACGTTTTTTAAAAAATGAAAGCATGGTTTCATGATAATATGAAAAATCCAGAAAAGAAATGATACCCAGAACAAAGAAAAAATGTTTCCCTTTCTATCCTAGGATGGAATCTGGGGCCTTAACACACACTAGGCAAGTGCCTGGCTACTGAGCTGTCTGCATCTGTACCCAAGAAGAGAACTGGTGCTAGGTCCCTGGATACGCTGAGAGTTATGAGATACAGTGAATAGCAGATGACTGATTTTTCAATAAGGATATAATCTAAAGCCAGCTATTGTGTGTGATGCATGCCAGTGGTTTCAGCCCTTCATAGGTAGGTGCAGGCGAACCAGAAGTGTAAAGTCATCTTCAGTGATATAATGAGTTCGAACCCAGCCTGGACTACATGGAATGCTGTCCCCCCCCCCAAAAAAAAGACAAGAACAACAAAACCATCCACAGTAAAAGGCAAAAAGGCAGAATAAAAGAAGTGCATCTGAATGTGGAAGCTATGTGTTAAGTATTTTCTAGGGGCTTTGCTAATACTATTCACTAGAAATTAAATAAGAGGTGTTGGTTGTGAGACTAGGAAGAAAATATTAAGAGTTAGGAGAAAGTATGGCTGGCCTAGAAGAGTGAGACTGTGAATGCGTAGGTAACAGTCACGACTGGTTGGAGCACTGAGAGCCACTGTGGTGAGGGACCATTGTGTGTGTGAACCACAGCTCAGCAACATTCAGCTGAGGAGGTGTAGGTGCAGAACAGGGTGGACGACTGGAATTCAGAAAGTCAAGTTGTTTAAAAAGCATACATTTAATTATTTGTGTGTGTATGTCTATGTGCAAGAGAGAGTGTGTCTCCCACCTCCCACAGCCAATGCTAAGTTTCTTTTTCTAGCATGCCGAACATGCCATTGTATGCCTCATTTTCAGACATCTGCTCTACTTTGCCTCTGACCTACCTTACTTCATTTTGGATGACCAAGTCATCCATCCTTCAGGTTTCACTAAGACAGCACGCCCTTTTAAAGAATATTTTGTGATGATCTCCCTTGAAACCAGACACTAAGAGCTCCTGTACATACTACACTACCTGTACTTCCCCACCAAAGCTCTAATTATGCCGAGTTGCAATATCTTATTTACCTCTTTTCTAGGTTGCAAACCATGTGAGAACCCAGCATGGTAGCTGTATGGGTTAGTCTTATCTGTCAGTGACAAAGCCTAGAGTCACCCAGGAGTGGAGCCTCGGTTGATGAACTGCCTACATTATCTGACTTATGGGCTTGTCTGTAGGAGATTGTCTTGACTGTTAATTGGTGTAGGAGGGCAAAGCCAGCTGTGGGTGGTCCCAGCCAGGTGGTTCTGGGTTGTGTAATGAAGCTGGCTGAGCAAGAGCTGGCATGAGTCATCATGCAGCACTCCTCCATGCTTTCTGCTGTATTTCTTGCTGTGCCTGGTTAGAAGTGGTGCTTTACAGGATAGCAAGCCGGCTTTAAAGTTTCTGCTTGAGCTCCTGACCTCACTTCACCCAGTGGTAGACTGTGACCTAGAAGTATAAGCTAAATAAGCTCTTTTCCTCCATTGCTTTCAATGAGAGTGTTTACTGTAGCAAGTACAACAGTGGTCCACAACCTGTAATTCTAGCACTTGGGGGATAGAGACAGAGAGAGATCAATAGTCCATAGACAGTTTGAGCCTACTCTGGGCTGTAAAAGAAACTGTCTTAAAAAAATAAATAATAGGTTTTTTGTTTGTTTGTTTGTTTGTTTTCTAAGGCAGGAAAGATGGCTTATGCCTGATGACCTCAGTTTGGTCCCTAGGACCCACAGGGTGGAAAGGGAAAAATGACTTTGGCAAGTTGCACTTTGTGACACCCACATAACTCCACTGCTGCTCCACTAGAAATGTCATCAAAACAAACTAGAATTTTGTGCTCTGGTCCTTAATTCCTAGTACCTTACTCATAGTTAGTTTGCTTGTTTATTTTCCAGTGATAGAGACTGACCAGGGTTGGACTCTCAAGTGCTAGGCAAATGTTCTTTTCCCACCCACACATAGTAAATTTATGTAAATATTTTCATGTTTTAAATTTTTTTCATTGGCATATAGTCATATATATTCTGTGGATTTTTTTTTAACTCATCAAAAACATCAACTAGAAGGAATACAACAGACACTATGCAAAGCAATAAGAACAGAAAGACAAGATCACTTAGACTTCTGTGACTGAGACAGTACACTCAACAAATGTGTAAAAACAATTGTAGGTTGAGTTAGGGAGAATTGTGTTGGTTGTGATGACCTAAGTTTTTGGAATCCCATTCTAAAAGGAGAGGACTATTTCCCAAAAGTTTTCCTTTGATCCCACATATAAGGTGTGGCTTCCTCACAAACACATTTCACACACACACCACTAATAACAAATAAATAAAAATTTAAAGATAAAGAAAATAGTTTTGTGGCTTGTTTGTTTCCAAAACAGGATTTCTCTGTGTAGCCCTGGCGGTCCTAGAACTTGATCTTCAGAGCAGGGTGGCCTCGAACTCATGGGGATCCACCTACCTCTGCCTCTGCCTTCCTTGTGCCGGATGGAAGGCATGTGCCACCATGCCAACTGAGATAAAGAGAATCTTACATTCACACTGACAGGTTCAATTCTAATCTGCTATTGTGCCTCACCTTTCCCCAGGCAGCCTCAAGCTGAGGATGACCTTGAACTTCTGACCACTTCTGTTGCCACCTCCTTGCCGCTGATATTATAAGTGGGCATCATCAGTTTATGTGGTCCTGGCGGTGAAAGTCTGGGCTTTGCGAACGCTAGGCAAGCATTCTACCCTCTAAGCCACTTCCTCACACACCTTATCTTTTGAGACGGTGTCTCTCCCTGAACCTGGACTAAATGGACTGGCCACTGAGCCCTGGGCACCCTCCTGCCTTTGCTCCCAGCCTTGGGATTTCAAGTTTACACCAACACACTTAGTGTTTGTCTGTTTGCTTGTTTGAATGTGGGTACTAGTGATCCACACTCAGATCTTCGCACATTCATTGTAAACACTTTCCTGACTAAGCCATCTCTCCGGGTCTTTGTTTGTTGATATTTTGAAGTAATTTTTCAGGACATTTTCTGTTTATTTGTATAGGAGAGGGCTGCAGCATACAAGTTCATCTTTGCTGTCAACTAATATGATTTTTTTAAAAAGAGCATTCCATTGATTTTTCTGGTTATAAGGAACTGAACATTTTTCAAATGTTTGTTAGCCAGCCACTGAAATTTATATCTTTGTGAATCATTTGTTTCTTCTGTGAAAATGTCAGTTCTTTTAGTTTTTTTTTTTTTTCCCTTTATCCTGTTTTCCTTCCCTACATAGGTTCTCACCATTTAGCTTAAACTGGGCTTCAACTTGCAAGCCTCTGGCCCCTGCCTCCTGAATGCTAAGAAATGTACCAGTATGCACAGCTTCAGTGCTTAAAATAAAACAAACAAACAAAGGGGCTGGAAATATGTCTCAGCAATTAGGGGCATTTCTTGCTCTTGCAGAGAACCAGGGCTCAATTCCCAGACTCCATATGGTGGCTCACAACCCCCTTTATAACTCCAGTTCCAGGGGATCCGATGTGCTCTTCTGGCCTGTGTGGACATAAGCCAGGTAGATGGTCCCTAGACATACATACAGGCAAAACCCTATGCACATGAAATTTAAAAAGTAAAATATTATTCCTTTATTAATATTAAATTATTATAAAATGATTATTAAAATTAATTCTGTTGAGTTCCTTGTAAATTTTTTAAAAATTGCTTGCTGCAAATATTTTCCAAGTTAATTTAAATTTATTTTCAATCTTCTTTTTCCTTTCTTGATATATCACAGCCCAAACCCAGAACTTAAACCCCCAACCACATGATCTATGACTGGGCTATATCTAAGGCTCTAATTGTACTTTTTATTTGAAATTAAATTTTATATGCTTGAATATATTTATACGTTTCTTTATAATTTTTATACTATTTTTTTTGGGCTTAAAATCTCCTTTCTTATCCACAGGCTGGGTAGTCACTTATACTTTATTTTTGTTAAACAGCTTTAACATGTTTTACTTCTAACTCCATCCATCTGGAACTTATTTTTCTATATTTTTAGCCAATGTGCAGAGATTTCTAATACATTAGGAATATATTCTTATGCCTTCCAAAACTGCCACAAGTTTTTATTTCTAATTTAAATCTGCCTTATTTTGATTTTGTACATGTAGAAATATTAAATTTTTGTAGTTAAATATATAAATGTTTGTAGTTAAATCTTATTAATCATTAGTGATTTCTCCTTGCTTTTCAAGTTAGAAAGGACTCTCTTGAGTTTTGTTTTTTTCGAGGCAGGGTTTCCCTGTGTAGCCTTGGCCTCAAACTCACAGAGATCTACCTGCCTCTGCCTCCCTGAGTGCTGAAATTAGTGGCATGTGCCACCATGCCAGGCTCTATCTAGTGATTTAAAACACACTTTATACTTTCTTTTCTTCTTCTTCCTCCTCCTCCTCTCTCCTATATACTTTGCCTTCTCTTAAGGTTTTCAGTAGAACAGAACTACTAAACTTGTCTAAAGTCACTTTAGCCTCTTGGGAGGCCTGAGAGCAGGAAAATTGTGGGATTGGGATGAGTTTCTTTATATTACAACTCCCTTTTCCTCTTTCATTAAAAAGAGAGAAAGAACAGTTTCGTTTCCAGTTTCCCAATAAATATTCATATTTCTGACAATTCATAAACTGTTGAAATGAAAAGTTGCCTTTGGATATTTGGTATATAAATTTAGCCCTTTCTACGGAGAAAATGAACACACACACACACAAACAAAATGGCCCAGTTTCTGAAGAGTGCTGCTTGCTTCTCCTTACACCTCGGGGTTCTGCTCTACGTCACTTCCTTTGAAGTCTGCGGGGTTCTGTGCTGCTCAAGCAGCCCCCCAGCCTCTGTACATGAAGGTGTGAACTGCCATTACGATAAAGTATTTGCAGTGTGGTGGAAGGAACATCGGCTTCATACACTTGGTGGCTGCCCTGCAGATCCCACTGTCTGTGAGAGCTTTGTTCGGCTGGTGCAAACAAGAACGTTTTGAATCTTGACATACAAGGGCTCATTCAGCAGAGCATCCCGTTATGAGAGGAGGCACAGTGCTGGGTAGACGTTGCAGTTTCAAGCCAGCACACTGAGGGCATTTCTCTCACATCCTCCCCATCTGTAAAGAGTCTGTTTTCAAGTCCCCAAAGTGATTTTTCTATAGATTAGAAGGGTGTATAAATATTTTATGTGTTTGTGCTCACCCAGAATGGAGGGCGGGCTGCAATCATATGAAAGCAGCCAGGCCTTTTCGATATGGAAAGAGACTTTTTTGCAAATTTTGCTTCTAAAGGGAGGGGGTACTTTGTGAAAAGCAGAGTGTGTCATAGAAATGAGAGAAGGATTTGCATGGAGGACATGTTGGAAACCTAGAATTGCATACGGTTGCTTTCAACCTCAGGGGTACTGTTTTGTTCATCAGTCTTTGGAGTCCTCCATCATCTTTCCTAATGTCTATGTGTCATTCATTAGAAACCCAAGTCAAATGAGGATGCCAGGTTCTTAATCCTATGAATATTAGAATGAAGGAAATTTTAAAAAGACATTGATCAGGGACCCTCTCACACCTAGCCCATCCCCTCACTTTATAATGGCTTCTACTTCCTGACCCCCACTGCACCATTCTGCTCTCATCTCCAGGTTTTTGCTGAGGCTGTAGCACACACTCAGCTTTAAGAGCCTTCTCTTGCAAGCCTGTTTCCAGGGCACTGCACTTTCACGTGGTAATTTCTCCTTTTGGATACCACTGGAGTAGAGGAGACTTTTTTGTTCGTTTGTTTGTTTTGTTTTTGTTCTTGTTTATCCAGACAGGGTGTCTCTGTGTAGCCTTGGCTGTCCTGGACTCTCTTTGTGGACCAGGCTGGCCTTGAACTGACAGAGATCTGCCTGCCTCTGTCTCCCCCAGTGCTGGGATTACAGGTACGGGTCACCATGCCCGACTAAAGAAGACTTTTTCAACTTGCCATTTTAAAATTCTTTTTTTTTTTGAAAACCTATAAATGTTATAGATAATATTTACATCTTTGAGGCAGGGTGAATTCACCAGCCAAGGAAGTGTAGATGAAGGAGATGAGAGAGGATCGAGTTCTGGGTGTATCAATTTTAAGAGATTGAGGGAAAATATGATAAAAATCTGTCTTGGAGATGTTACCATAGTAGTCCATAAGGACTAGCACCATCCTTTGAAGTAAAGCCACATTGAAGGCCAGGTGTGGGGTGCCTATAATCCCAGGTTTTGGGAGGCTGGGGCAAGGGGCTACTAGATTGCTTTGAACTTTCCTACAACCACAGTTAAAAAAAAAAAAAGCTGGGATCCTTTGATGTCTCCACATTTCCTACACGTTTTACAAACCCTTTAAAACATTAAGTTCCATCTGAGAGTTGGTCTTAAGATCATGAATGATGGAAGCAGTCTCCCAAAATTAACGGCTCTGTTACTCATCCTGCATTTATCACAAGATGCGTTGCAGCCTTGCGGCCCTTTTTCTATGAGCCCACAACTCATCTCCCCAACTGGCATTTTTATTCTCCTCTGGGACTCAGAGTTCTTGGTGTTCTCTGTAACGTCCTGTGCCTTGTTCACTATAAGCATGCAATAAACGTTTGCAGTGGTTTAGATCCAGGGATATTTCAAATAAACATTTTTAAAATTAGAAATAACTTTGGATTTCTACAGATGTATGTATCTTTCTAAGTGCGTCGAGCTTGCTGTAGGAGTAATAAAAGTTCAGCCCTTAATTTGCTATCAGAAAAACATTTTAAATATGTGTAGCTAGGCTTTATTGCTTAATTCTCCTTTCTTCTTTCTCCAGAGGTCTTCGGCTTTTTCCTCAGCGAACATTCTCTTGCTGTCTCCTGAAACACTCTGTTCCCTGCTCTGCAATATGCCCATATGCTCTCTCTTTGTAGGTGAGACACTCTGGCTCGGTAAAATACAGTTTGCACGTGAGTTTCTGCCACTTCAGAGAGCCACTTGAGGACTCTGCCCGCGGCACCATTCTGCATCCTTGGCATCTTTCCACTGTCACCATTTGGAAAGCTCCTGGCCCGCTGGACTCCTCGCCCTCAGACACTCTGTGGAGATTAGAGGAGGATTCTATTACACTGCCTTGAAATGTGATGAAAAATGAAATTCGCTTCACCAAGAAAGGAAGCGTTTGAAATGGAAATCATTCCAACAGGAGCCTTAAAAAGGCATAGTTTTTAATGAGATAAAGTGGCAAATAGGCGGCAAATTCCTGATTTAGATCAGTGCTTGGTAAATGTCACAGTGTTTAAAATCACGCACACCTTCGTGGGGTGCAGGGCAGTGTTCCATTGTACAGCAGGCCTTCAAACCAAGGCCTCCGAATGCAGTAGGCAAGCACTACTGCTCAGCTACACTCCCAGCAGAACAACCAACTTAACATTTCAAGACTGACAGCGTGGAGAATTTTGCAACTTCTTAATACCAAGTGATAAATGTTTGAAATAATGAATATACCAATTACCTCAATCCAATTGTTAGATACTGTATATATATCTTGAAATATCATACTATACTCCATAAACATGTATAAATAAGTACATGAAAACTTTAATATATTAAACAGATATATTTACCTATACATTATATTATTTTATATATGTATATAAATATAATTGAATATATATATATATATAAAATATTACTCACTGGCTAGGTTTGGTAGTACATGCTTGTAATCCTAGCATGCAGGAGATTGAGGCAGGGGAATCAAGAGTTTGACAAGACACTAACTCCTAAAACAAAAAGAAAACACAGCAAAGATATTTACCAAAAAATAAGCATTTGTAAACAACTATATCCATAGTCTAAAATATGAATGTATGTGCCCCATTCACAAAGCATACTTGTGACTCGCCATGTGGTCTCCGTACTGTAAATTAAACTGGGCCTTGCACGTGCTAGGCTCTATCTCTAGCCCTCAGAACGAGCTGGCAGTAAGATCTGAAGAATGAGCCTAATCTCTAAAGAGGTTATGGTATCCATTAAACAATTTCATTTTGTTTCCACAGGTGTGGTGGCACATGCCTTTAATCCCAGCACTTGGGAGGCAGAGGCAGGTTCTTACGGTGAGTCTGAGGCCAGCCTGGACTATACAGTCAGTTACAGGGCATCCAGAGCTATGGAGAGAGACTCTGTCTCGAAATAATCATCATCATCATCATTGTAATAATAATTTAAAATAGATCCTTTTGTTTGATATTAAAGCTTTATTAAAATTAAGTACAAGGAAGTCTAAACAAGCTCTGGTTTTATTTCTATATATTTGTGGAAGTATCACATTCTTTTAAAAATTATGTTTACTTATTTGTGTGTGTGTGGGGTCAGAGAACAACTTGTGGGAGCTGGCTCTCTCTATCTACCATGGTGTCCTAAGGATCAAATTCAGGTCACCAGGCTTGGTGACAAGTGCCTTTATCACCCATCAAAATGCTAAATTCTTAAAACAGTTTTTGGGAGGTCCTGTTCTTCTAGGGCCTTAAACATGCATGTTGTAGGTGCATACATTGCCTGCACATTGTTTAGAGGAATGTAAGTGATCTCACAAGGGTCCTGAACACGGTACAACAAATCATTTGCCATGGTCACATCTATGGAGAGGAGGAGCTAGGGAATTGGAGTCACTAGTGGTAAAGAGGTACTTTCAAAATTTACCCCCACTCCCATCATATACAACCAAAACACAGTCATTTATGACATAAACAGCCATTAAGGTGAAAATAAGATGACTCACCGTTTCTTGTGCTTTCTGGATTTACACTTGAGGTGCTTGTTACGGTAAATGCTAACACGGTGGTCTGGAGAGTGTGTGAAATCTCTCTTCATGTTGAGAGTATTGACTTTACTTTCTCTTGCAGTCAGCATGGATAGACAGACTACTGTCCATTGTTAGGGTTTTGGTTTTTTGTTTTCTCTCCACGCATTGTGTCTAGTCATCACTAACACCAATTGAGCTCTTCCTCTAGTGTACCTGTGTCTGGATTCTGTTAGTGTCACTCTGTTCAGTTCTCTTGGAAACACAGGCATCATCAGTTGTCATTTCCATAGTTAACCAGGCCGCGGGCTGGTGAGGCGGCTCAATGGTAAGGGTGGAGGGAAGGGCACTAACGCCCTCATATTGCCCTTTGACCTCTTCCTGCACTGTGGCACAAATGCCAACCCCCAACAACTAAATAAATAAATGTGACTTAAAAATGAAAGAAACAGTGGCTGGAGAGATGGCTCAGTGGTTAAGAGCACTCGCTGGTCTCCCAAAGTGACCCAGCTTCAATTCCCAGCACCCATGTGGCAGTTCACAAATGTCTGTAATTTTAATTCCAGGGGACCTGACACCCTTACACTGACATGCAAGCAGGCAAAGCCAGTGCACATAAAATAAAAACAAATAATTATTTTTTAAAAATTAAAGAAATAGGTCAGAGAAGTTTGTACTGCACCAGCTGGTCACACAGTGACGGTCACACAGCTGGGGCTTGGCTGCCTCTCACTGGCAGTGTGACTTTGGATCCTGCTTAGGAAAGAGGGAGAGAATGGAACTGGCCCGCGGTTTAAGATTTTAACTTTATTTTACACTTGGCATATACACTTTCGTCTAATTGGGAGGTGACTAAAGGCATCTGGAGCTGGTTGATGTGTTGGTTGAAAATTACTATTATTATGAGGATGACTATTATAGTATTTAGTAATTACGCAGTGCTTTATACTTCAAAGACCTGTGCTTTATAATCATTTATTAGCCGTGTCTCAAAACAGCTCTATGACATAAAGATGCATTTATCATGTGTGTTTTGTAGAAGAAGCTGAGGCAGACTGAGATGGGCAACCATTTTTCAAATAAAGCAAAAAAACAATTTTGTGTATGCGCGTGGGAGGAGAGGGGCCAGAGGCGGAGCCGCACATCATGTGGGTTCCCCTCATTACGCTCCGGTCATCAGGCAAGTTCCTTTTCCTGCTGTGCTGTCTTGCTGTCCCCTGGGCCATCGCTTTTATTTTAAAAAAGTAAAATAAAAACAAAAGGTGGGGGGCTGGAGAGGTGGCTCAGAGGTTAAGAGCACTGACTATTCTTCCAAAGGTCCTGAGTTCAGTTCCCAGCAACCACATGGTGGCTCACAACCATCTACAGTGAGATATGGTCCCTCTTCTGGTGTGTAGGCAGAACACTGTATAAATAATAAATAAATAAATCTTAAAAAAAAGGTGAAGGTGAAATGCTACCCTTTACTCTTCACACTCATAACTAACTCAGGCCTGGTAACAAGACAATTAATTTAACCTTTTTAAAGGACAGGATTAGTTCTAATTACTTGTTCTTAATGTGTAATTAAAAATAAAATGCAGAACATGTAAAAATTGATGCCCATTCTCTTTGAGGTTATTTTTGGAGGTTTTGCTACATTAGTGTCAAGGTGACATTTTTGCTCAAATTCAATCTCAGTGTCTCCCATTTCTCCACCCCAGCACAATTTGACTACAGACACTGGTTTCCAGTGTCAGGCTTGTGTTGCGTCAGTTTGCATCCATCATCTGTGAGAAAATAAAACTTTACAAAAACTTTGCTCACCATAGGCATAGGACTCAGCGGTAACTTTCAGTTAGGAACAAACTTCATGCATGCAAGTGTATGAGAATTTCAGAAAGTTTCAGATGTTGGGCAGTTTGCACACTCCACAATGAAGACAATACACGTGCTAGTGTGTCATGGATAGCAGAGGGAAGAAGAGGAGGAGGATCTTGTGGCTTTATTTCAGATCCTCTAAAGGGCCTGGAAGAGATAGGTGCTTTCTTCCACAAATTGAGTGTCTCTCGGGTGGGAGTCAGTCATGGCTGTGTCACATGGGAAAGGCTCAGTGTTGGCTTAGCGGTTAAGACTGACCCTTTGGAGACAGATTGTCTGTCTTCTAATCCCGGCTCTGCCCCTTGCTATCTACCTTAACCAGCTGTGCAGCAGCTCTCCTTGAAGAACAAAGGGGACAGAATGGTCAGATGTCAATCTTACAGAGTTGCTTCTAAGTATCTGATAGTACCTTTTCTTCTCTTTCCAGACAGCTGACAACTGGTATCTACAACTCCTTTCTGTTGTTGGTGGTAGGGATATGGAGATGCGGCTCAGTTGGTTCAGTATTTACCTAATATGGAGTCCATCTCCAGCACCTCAAAAACTGGTGGCTTGGGTCATCCTTGGCTACATAGTGAGTTCAAGGCCAGCCTGGGCTACATATTTTGTTGAACAACATCATTGGTGTTGATTATATCATTTGTTGTCTATACTTGCCTTTTTTTGGATCTTACAATCTGCTCTACGAAAAAAAGACTTTCAAACTCTCAGAGTACATTGGAATGAGTAGTCATGATAAGATTCTATACTTCTTATAAAATACCCACATTCTCTTCTATCCTACTGGTCCTGGACTTCGTGTCTACAGTGAAGACTTTACTTGTGAGGGAGAACAACTCACTAACCTTGATGAAGAGGGCAGAGGCATATGAACCAAAGACAATGGTGCCTTGTGCCACATGTGTGCCAGATGTTTGCCAGAGTAGCTTAAGTTTCAAGAGCTGGCAGAAGAAAAAATATTTTTTTGAGACAGAGTCTTGAACCCCTGACCTTCTTGCCGCTACTTCCACAGTTCTGGGATTATAGACATACACCAGCACTCCTGTGCTTTAAAGAAACAATTTAAAACTTTAATATGGTCCTAGTGAGTCAAACCCAGGAACTTTACATGCTAGGCAAGCACTTTGCAAACTGAGCTACATCTCCAGCTTCGATCTTAAAACTTTGAATTTATAAAGCTGGAGAGAAGGCTCATCAGTTAAGAGTCTCTGTGTGTGTGTGTGTGTGTGTGTGTGTGTGTGTGTGTGTGTGTTTGTTTGTTTGTTTTTTAGCATGGTGGTGAATGTCTTCAATCCCAGCACTTGAGAGGCAGAGACTGACAAATCTCTTTGAGTTTGAGGCCAGCCTGGTCTACACAGTCAGTTACAGTCCAGGCAGGCCAGCTAGGGAGATATATTGAAACCTTATCTCAAACAACAAAACAAGAGGCAGGAGAGATGGCTCAGTGGTTAAAAAGCATGGGCTGCTCTTCCAGAAGACTGGCTTTGATTCCCAGAACGTAAGGCAGCTCACAATCGTCTATAACTCCAGTTCAGGGGACCTGATGCCTTCTTCTGGCCTTGACACTGGATGCTCATGCTGCACAGACACTTGCAGAGGCAGAAAACACTCATGCACATAAAAACAAATAAAACAACTTCACTAATAAAAACTACTACTACCATCAGTGACAACAAACAAGACCATGTGCTGCTAATCCAGGGACCCCAAGTGTTCCCAGTACCTATGGTGGGTGGATCACAACCAAAAGAAGCAAGTTCTATGGCATCTAAGGCCCCTGACCTCCACAGGAAGTTGTTCTCACAAGTATACACACTCACACACAGACACACACCTACACACATAATTGAAAAGAAAATAAATCTTGTGGCTGGGGAAATGGGTCAATGGTTAGGAGCAAAGAATGCTCTTTACAGAGCATCTGGGCTCAATTCTTAGTATACGCATGGTGGCTCACAACCATCTCTAAGTCCAGTTTCAGGGGATCCAGTGCCCTCTTCTGATTTCTGTGGGCACAAGCAAAACATTCATACATATAAAGTAAAAGTAAAATAAAAAAGGGGGGGGGATCTTTAAAAATCTCTTTGAGCTTATTTTATTTATTTATGTTGGGGATTGTGTACAAAACTATGGAGCAAACACATTCCAGAGTGGTTTTCAAATCTTTCTACATACACTAATGAAAAAACACATCTATTGTACACAGTGCTATTACCTGAAATACATGCTTTTCAAGCAATTGTGCCAAAGAAGGGATCAAAGTTGAGGTACACAAAGTGTGACCCTCTTCAGATAAACAAAACAAAACAAAACAAAACTAACCAACCAACCAAACAAAGAAACAAATCTACTTAGGTGCAGTGACACTCATCTGTAATCCCAACATTTGGGAGGCAGAGGCAGGAGGATCAAGAATTGGGAAGTTAGCCTGAACTACATAGTAAGATACTCTCTGAAAAATAGAACTAAAACATTTAAAAAGCTCTTAAGTTTGGGGAGATTTGACCGTATCAGAGAAGGCACTGAAAAATGCCAGGGTGAAGTGTGGAGCCTAAGACTTAAGCTGGCTGGTAAAGGATCAGGCCTATGTTAAAACAAACAAAACGTAAACAAAGAACACCATTATCTCAAGGCCTGCCTGAGAGTGAGCACTGAAGTGCACTGCCATAAGGGATGTGGGGTAGGTGCTCTGCAGAGACGGTGTCCTAGCCTTGCACCGTCCTGCGAGGCATGGGGTCTTGGCTTGGCGCCCCCTTGAGAAACGCTCCCCCTGCATCCTTTGTGAATGGTACCCCCTGGGATTGCACAACCTGGCTACTGAGTCCTTAAAGATGGCCTGGAGTCTGGCCTGAGATAAAGATTAAGAACTAAATCCTTCTACATAATAAAATAACAGGAATTTTAAGTCTTCCTTGAGGAGGGGGGTAGAGGCAGGAGGGTATTGAGGTGCCTGAAGTGGAAAGAAAAAAAAATACTTAGGATGAGGGTGGGCTAGTATTTTGTAACCAAGTGGTGTCTGTGAACCTGGTAAGAAATCTCTGTCATTTAAATTACAAATTTGACGGGCCAGGGTCTAGGGCATGTTGAGCTCTCTGATTTTTCAGTCAGGGGTTCAGTATAGAGCCCGGGCTGGCCTCAGGCTTGCTACAGCCTCCACTTAGCTAAACGTTGGGACTACAAGCATATGTGTGGACCACAGTGTCCTGCTCTCTGTGTAGTTACACACACACACAGAGTCACACACTATTCCCTCTCATCTTTTTATCCTTTAGGAGACATTGGCAAATGAAGTTAAACACCCCCCCCTTTTTTTTCCGGTGGGTGGGTTCTTCTGTATGACTCAGGGAAGAACCAGCAAAAACTTCAATGCCCAGGCTTACAAACTCCATGTGTGTCTAAATGCGCAATACCATAACTTGCCTTTTTACTGTTTTTCTTCAAAGAGCTGAAAGCACTTTTATTTCCTCATTTATTTTGACATTCTAGTGTGGGGAGGGCAGATTTACGATAACATTATTTATAGATGGAGAAATTGAAAATCGAGATTAAATCGCTTACTTGGGCTGTGTAGCTGGGGTGGCGGGAGCCACTGGAATCTGGTTCTCTAGGCTCTGCCACAAAGTAGAAAGAGCATGAGCTTTGGAATTAGAGGGATCTTTGAGCAATCCTCTCTTGACCCTGTAACAAGAATGTGGCCTTAAGTCAATTACTTCACCTCAGTCTCAGCTATTCTCATTTGTAAAAAGTAAGACCATAAAACCTCACAGCACAGTTAAGATTAATTTAGAAAATGCACATAAAGCCTGACACCCAGCGGTTCTCAAGTAAGATTTGTTCCACCTTCCCCACCCCCAACTGGGAATTATCTGGTTCAATTTCAGTACAAATCAGAATGAACCCTCCATTTGAACTTATTTTCCCCATCCTCATCTCCTATGGAGAGAAAAAGATGAATTAAAATGTTCCAAAATGTCATTTAATAACAAGATTCCCCCCACCCCCACCCCAGACTGGGAATGTAACGCATTTGCATCCAGTGGGGTGAGACAGACTTGAACCCTCAACACTACAAAACACTCCTCTCCTCCCAACAAGACCAACAATCCCATGCTGTGGATTTACCACAAAGTAAAAAAGAATTAGAGAAAGATCGGCTGCTAGAAGGCCATAGCTCTGTAACTCCAGATCCTATCAGACCTCCTGGGTAGGGGAGGAGGGACTCTTGAAACAAGGATTGTTCCATCTAATCCTGGGGTTACAGCTTTACAAGGTCTGGGGCGGGGCCTGGTAATTTGCATCTTTAACAAGTTCCCAGGTGATGCTGAGCTGCTAGACCGGGGACACACCTTGAGAAGCACTACCTGGGTAAGTGAAAGGTTGGGGATGGGGCCCAGCAATTTGTTTAACAAGCCCTCCAGGTGATTGCGATGCACTTTCAAGCTAGAGAACTGCTGGCGGTTGCTGAAAAGCATCTGAGAACACAGATTCGCTTTTAAATCCAGGCTTCACCACTTACCAGTTACCAGTTAGAAGAGAGTCTTGTGACTGAGGGTTCCTTTCCCTAGGTCTCTGGGCTGTGTGTGTGTGATTGAGGGCTCCTCTCACTAGGTCTTTGGGCCGTGTGTGTGTGTGTGTGTGTGTGTGTGTGTGTGTGTGTGTGTGTGTGTGTGTGTGAGAGAGAGAGAGAGAGAGAGAGAGAGAGAGAGAGATCCTCTCACTAGGTCTCTGGGCTGTGTGTGTGTGTGTGCACCTGGGACTTGGGGGTGGGGATGGTAAATGGCTAGAGACAGCCTAAGTTTTGTCTTTGCAGGCTGTTTTTTGTTTTTGTTTTTTTCTTCACTCTGCTAGGAGTCATGAAAGGCTTCTTGAACTTGGGAATTATGGAAGTATTTACAAACACTTCTGCAATTACATAAAACACAAGGCAGTACTTTAAATACAGCAATAGTGATGGGATTGTTTGCATCTAAAATTTGTAATAAGGGGTTTTCTTTTACTCTTTCTCAAAGCAGAATGCTTTAAAACTCTTCCCTGCAGTATTTGTTTAATGGACACTAGGCATGCTAAGAGGCTCTTTCTTCTTCCTCTCCTTTTTTTTGAGACAGAGTCTTGCTACATAGTGCTGGCTGGCATGTCTGGAACTCGCTGGAAAGCCGAGGCTGGCCAGAAACTCCCCACCGCAGCCTTTAGACTGCTGGAAATACAGATACAAGCTACCTCACCAAGCTTGACTTGCCCGACCCCCACCTCCCTTTTTTTTCTTGTGGGATCTAGCTTCAGACAGAAAACCTGCCTCCAATAGTTGATGCTTTTCTTGATTTTGAGTCAGAGGAAATCTTTTAAGATCGTCTCTCTTTTCCTTGCCTGACATCTGAGTCTGTGGGTTCTCATATAGTCTTTAGTCAGAGCTTCTAAAGTATCCAGGTCTTCTCTATTGCCTGTTAGTAGTTAGGTAAAAGACTTGTGTGGACTTACCCAGTTCTAGGAGCTCCGTTACTACGCATTACATTATTTTTAACTTCTACAATCCAGAGATGAACCCCCCCCCCCTCACACACACACACACACACACACACACACAGAGAAGCTTAAAAAGGTTAACTAACTCATCGGGATGAAAAGTAAAATAACAGCCATCCAGACACTAAGACTTCAGAGGCTGTCATCGCAGCCTTTGTTGAAGGGGCAAAGAATGACCGATATAGGGAAATATAGTTTGGCTCCTGTCTTCGAATAATTTGGAAAGTCTTGTTTGGGGGGCAAATGAGAGTTCTACACATACCACAAAGTAACGCAAAACCAAGAGCCATCATTTTTGGTAAAGTTTGATACCTGGCCGGTTTCCTTCTCTGTAGGGTGTAGAGAATAATAGCACCAATTTCCGGGAGAATGAAGGTTATTTTAAAAAGTTAACGCAGCCGAAGCGCTTAATACTGTGTCTTATCACGGAGTAAGCCTTCCTTGGGTGAATGTCAACTGCACTTCTCAGCGCGAGAGAAGCGGAGCGAGGGTAACTCCGCAGGTCAGTCGGCAAGCGGGGTGAATGCACTGAGCGGGGCTAGGCTAGATTCTCGAGCCGCCATAGAATTAGGTGGCTGGAGGGGAGTATTTCTAACAGCAGCTAAAATAAGGGGTGCCAGCCGTAGCCTGGGGACCGCGGGGCCACCGGGGTTAGCGAGAAGCCCGGGGGCGGGTCCGCGGGCGCCTGGCTCACAGGCCCCGCCCCTCCCGGGAGGCCTGGCAGCTCCAGCCTGGGAGCAGTTCCGGTGCCAAAACCCAGCCCTCCCCCGCTCCCCCGGAAGTGCTTGTCTAGGGTTCGGGCCGGAGAGAGGCCTTGAAGACACAGCCGCCGAGGCTCCGTCGGCTCCGAGTAGGGGGTCGGGTCGCGGAGAGAGCGCGGAGCTCCGCGGCCGCCACCCCGCGCCCTCGCAGCGCCTTCGCGCCGACGGTGAGTGGCCCCGGGCAGTTGAGCGGGCCTGCGCCGGGAGGGCGAGCCTCCGACCCGGCTGTCCGCTGCAGGTTCAGCTGTCGGGGTCCGGGAAGGGGGTCGTCGACCGCCGCGGAGCGCGCGCGGCCCGCGGGCCGGGAAGAGGCGCGCCGCGGGGCCGCGGAGTGGGCGGGGCGCGGCCAGGAGCGGGTTCCCGGAGCTGCGGCCGCAGAGGGGGCTCGGGAGGGGGCCGGGCCGCCCGCGCCGCGACCCCCTCTCTTCTCTGCTGGGGCTAGTGGGCTCGGCGCCTCCGGAGTGGGCTCTGTGGACCCGGGCGCTGGGGAGCCGGTCAGCCAGACTGCACTGGACATCAGTGCCCGACTTTCGTCGCCTCTTGGGTCTGTCCCCCCCTTTCCCGGCTCAGTAATTATCCTGTGTCCCAGGGGTGTAGTCTCAGTCCCGAGGGTGGGGCGCTCCCTGTGTGGATGCTTGGCGATCTTGTGCGGGGCTTTTTATCCAGACCAGAGTGCGCGTCGCCTGGGTTCGGTTTGGACTCGGCTTGAGACTAACTGGGTCTGGCTTGCCTGAGTAGGGACGGTCACAGAGGCAGTAGCGTTCCTGGAAGAGTCTTTACTCACTTGAAAGCTGAAACTGTTGAAGTTACTTCTTAAAAACAAGGGTTTGGGGAGAATCGTAGTTTCAGATGAGTTTCTCGGTATTCTTGCTGACGTGAAAAAAAAAATGATGCTATTCTCTAAGTGCTCATCCAAAGTCACAGTTGTAAGGTTCAGTTAGGACATTGCACAAGTTGACGGTAAAGGGCTGGAAAATGGTATCATTTTCTACCCCAGGTTTGTTAACTTTCGTACTTGGAACTGTCATTTCTTGAGTTTAAAAAAAATTGTCCTCAGTTTCTCCTCAGAGGTTCTTTGTGTAGCCCAGCTGTTGCTGCAACGCGGAGGTTCCCATGGCTGGAAAGAGGTGTATGTTGATTTAAATGCGTGAAGTGTTTAGCTGGAATAAACTGAGAATTCCCTAGAGAAGAAAATTTTGTAGGCACTATTAGTAAACGGAGTTTAGGTGATAAGCTACCGATGAAAGGATTGTAGGAAGTAATGGAGATACTTTCCACTTTCATTGAATTTTAAATTATAATCAGAGAGTTCATTTTTTGCAAATGACCCTCATTGTTTCAGTGTCAAGTATACCTAAGTCATCTTCCTGAAACCAGTGCCATTGTCTGCACTTCTCGTATTTTTCTTATGTTAGGATTTATAGTTTTGTCTTGTCTGTCTCTTTCTTGTATTTATGCCATTCTCTCTCCTTCTGCTACCAGAAGAGAAGATACTATCATGAATGAGGGGAATAGTCTGAAGTGACAAGTTCCATGACTGTCTTATGCAAAGGAAAATTTATTTCATTAAAAAATTTTCTCTCTGTGTGTAATGCTAGAGGTTCACATTGGCCGTCTTTTTAGATTACTCATCATCACCATCATCATCTTGAGACAGGGTCTCCCTGAGCCTGGAGCTTGAGGTTTTGGCTGGGCTTTCTTGCTAACAAGCCCCAGGGATCCTCATGTGTTTGGTTTGTGTCCCTCAATCCCTGTCCAGCAGTTGCAGACACATGCCACAGCACCTGGCTTCTATGTGGGTGCTGCAGATGGCAGTTCAGGGCCCCATGCTTGTTGAGAAAGGACTTTACATGTGATCCATCTCCCAGCCCCCCAAATCTATGTCAAAGTTGTTGACATTAAATAAATAAAGATGTATTATTTTTTTTAAGCTTGTGGGAAAAATGTGAGTGAAGATAAGTTGTACAGTTTTTAGATTTGGCTAGAAACTGTGGCCTCTTACTTATTTGAAGTCCTCATATGTTCAGTGCCTAAGATTGGGATGTTGAATAGAGTCTGGAAAATGAGTCAGGTTAGATTTGCTTATGGATGTGTACTCTGATATACTGAATTTTGAAGGGAAAAACTATGGCAGTTATAAAAGCAAAAAAGGAAATTGGTGAAAATGAAATACTTTCAGACATTATAAATTTTAACTATTGCTCAAGTCAATTCAAATGATATTGAACATTTTCTATGCATCAGGCTCTTTTAGGGAACCCTGTAGAGAAAAAGACAAAGCCATTGAAACTCAAGATTCATGTTTTGATAATTTTCCAAGATGTGTTGAAATCTTGAAGAATTGATTTGTACTGTCTAGGAGTACTAAATCTCCTTTGAATTGGGACTTAATTTGGAGGAAGGTGTTGAGTGCTTCATTTAAAATACTGTGGTAGGCACTCAAGTCACAAAGACTAAGTTTGGTCTTTAAAAATTTGAATCTGCCAGGGTGTAAGATATTTGTACAGAAGTTTAAAGTATAAATAAGTATCTGGCTGGATGTGGTGGTGTATATGCCTCGGCAAAGTAGGCACAGGCAGGATGATGGTAAGCTGCTTGCCAGGTGACCTGTACACAACAATCGAAGACTCTCAAAACAAAAAGAAATGCTTGTAAATACTTAACCATGTGGATGGGTTTAGTAACACTGGTGAGGGTAGGCCAATGCTGTTATTTATTGGGTAGTTAGTTCTATTATAGTTATGTTTTGTCATGTAGTTATGCTTTCTTAGTTCTTTTATAGTTATGTTTTGTCATATAGTTATGCTTTCTTACTTCTATTATAGTTTTTCTTTTTTCTTTTGAGACACTCACTGTGTAGGCATCTCTTGTAAAAGTTAGGATACCTAGTCTCAAATACGTTCAGTAACTTCAGCTATCAGTTATGTGGCTAACATAACAGTCTTTATTTGAAGCCAGATCTGCTTTGTGGGAAAGCTGTTATTTCTGCTTCATGGTGCTACTTCCCAATAAACTTGTATTCTTTTTATTTATTTAGTGTAGTTTTTGAGACAGGGTCTCCTGTATCTCAAATAGAAATAGGGCTCACTTTGCAGTCAAGTTTGACCTTGAACTTCTGATCTGTAGTTTTAGACCTCCTCTGTGCTTGGGATTACAGGCGTGTCTCACCATACCCTGCTCTCAAACCCACAATCTTAAATTAGTTGGCGACTGAGGGCTAAACTCTTCTAAAATACAGATTCAGGAGTTAGGATTTGGTGGATAAAGAAGGCCTTTCAAATTAAGAGAACAGCAATTTTGGAGATGAGAAGGCTCATGATGTAGATAAAAATTAGTGTGCCAGATGACCTGGATGGTTTATTTTGGAATTAGAGATGAAGTTTGCAATTTATGTTGAGGCTGAATTGTGGAGCATATTTAGATGCTATATTTAAAAGTTCAACATTTTGAAGAAAACGAGATGTGTGTACCTTGTGATAGTTTAATAAGCAGAACGACTTAGTATAGCAAGCTGTTAATATTCTACGGTGCATAGTGAGAATGATGCTAGTGGAGTGGGAATGAAGGCCCCGCCGTCCCAGCACTGAGTGTTAGGTAGAGGGTCTGAGAGGAAAGGGTTAGAGGAGGCAGAAATTGAAAGTTATACTTTCTAACTGTAAATGATGTTGATGGTGGTACAGCTACTAGGAATCTGAGCAAGGAGTTGCATAATTAGGTTTCATGTTTTTAAAATAGGGTAGACTCAGACTCTCAGTTCTGTCTTAATGTCTAGAGAAGCCATGATCACCACAGTGTGCTACCAGGCCTGGCATGCACAGGTTTTTGTTTTGTTTTGTTTTTGAAATAGAATTATATATATTGGAAGTATTTAGAGGCTTTTGGAAATGTAGGTTTGCATGTAACTAGACATATATCGATATCGGGAAAACAAATAGAGTACTCAGATAACATATACTAGTTGAATCTGAGTAAGAAGATGAAAGTGCCAAGAAAGTGTGTAGAGAGAAAAATCAGAGCAACAGCAGCAAACCCAAGTGGCATTTTAATGGCGTCTGTTTAAAATAGAAAGAAAAAAACAGTAAGTAGACGATTTTATGCGGTAAGGAATTTGGTAATCTGGGTAGTTCAGATGGACTAGTAGGAAATCTGTTCATTAAAATTTCAGTTGAGGGGCTGTCAAGATGACTTAACAGGTGAAGGTGCCTCCTGTCTGATGACCCAAGTTCTCTTTCTGGTACCCACATGGTTGAAGGAGAGAACCAACTTTGCAGGGTGTTCTCTCTGGGTGTTCTCCACATGCAGGTGTTGGTTACCCGCCCTCTTATTGAAGAGAAACACACATACACACACCGCTAGTTTAAAAACAATCCAGTGGGCTGTGGTAGTGTACACTAATCTCACCACTCAGGAGGCAGAGGCAGGCAGATCTTTGTGAATTCCAGGCCAGCCAGGGCTAAATAGTGAGTTCCTGTCTCAAAAACAGTAGTAACAGAAACCCCAAAAACAAAAATTAAAAAACCCATTTGAAGTGGGCATAGTGGTACATGTCTTTAATCCCAGTACTTGGGAGGCAGAGGGAGGTGGGTCTCTGAGTTTGAGGAGAACCTGGTCTACAGAGTGAGTCCTGGGACAGCCAGGGCCACACAGGGAAACTCTGTCTCAAAACAAAAACAATAATAATAACCAAAAATCAAAACCAAACAAACAAATCCATTGGAGGCAGGCTGGGGATATAGTTTAACTGATAGATCTTTCAGCTAGCATGCTTGAGACCCTGGACTGTGGGTTCCATCCCCACATTGCATTCCAGGTATATGCCTATAATTCTAACACTTAAGACACAGACGAAGGATGGTCACAAGTTCATGTCATCCTCACCTACACTGGAGTTGAAGCCATCCTAGGCTATGTGAAACCTGATCTCCAAAACACACCCCACCTTTGGTCCTCCCCCCAAAAATAACAGAATCAGGAAATAAAAATTTCTTGACCTTGCTAGCAAGACTGTTTTGCTGTCATTGTTGCTCTTTAGGACTTCTTGGTTCAGAGTGTCAAACTGATTACCTTATAGCCGTAGTTGGTTGCTTTCTTTGGGCATTTGTCTGGTGAGTGATGCGTGAGGAGATGTGTGTGGTTTTCTTCTTCTTTCTTTTTCTTTTCGTTTTTTTTTTTTGAAACAGGGTTTCTCTGTGTAACCCTAGGTGTCCTGGAACTCGATCTTTAGACTAGGCTGGCCTTGAACTCACAGAGATTCTTTTGCCTCTACTTCCCAAGTACTGGCATCAAAGGTGTGCGCCACCACTGCCTGGCCTCATTTATTTTTTTGTGTGAAACTTACGTTTCAATTTTGATATTAAGAGCCTCTGAAAGTCAAAGACATTCTTGTACCTCTCATTACAGTGACTGTTAATATAGTTAACATTGCCTTTTGTAAAAAATGGCATTTATCTCTTTTTCCCTGGCTCTTTTATCCTTTTTATTTTTATGATGTGGGATCAAGTTCACAACCTCAGGCATCTCAAATAGGTGATGTACCTCCAAGCTCCGTTCCAGCATAATAGAAGTACTTTTAATTAACATGAGTAATTTTATTCAAATGCTCTGATCACCACAGAGAGAGATGAAAGAATAAGATACTTATATCTATCATATAATATATGTGAAGATTATGTTTTACTTTGACAACTTTTATGTTCTTTTATGTACATTTGGTATTTGGCCTACATTCCTGTGTGAGGGAGTCAGAGCCACTGGAACTTGAGTTACAGATAGCTGCCATATGAGTTATGACCTACCATATGGGCGCTGGGAATTGAAGCTGGGTCCAGTGCTCTTAACTGCTGAGCCATTTCTCCAGCCAATACTTTGACAACTTTTAAGAGCTATAAATATGTGGGATTTCACGTCTTTTGCTTTTTAAATAGTTAAATAGGAAGACATTGTATTTTAATATGTAAAAGATTGTAATAGTTTGCAGAATGAGGCTCATGGTTGAAATATTATTATTATCATTATTATTAGGCTTTTCAAGAAAGGGTTTTTGTGTGTAGCCTTGGCTGTCCTGAACTTGCTTTGTAGATCAGGCTGGCCTCTGCCTCCCTGAGTGCTGGGATAATAGGCATGTGCCACCAAGTTGGTTTGGGCTGTAACTTCTTAAAAACATGTTTGTTTTTAGTCAGAGTTGCTGTAGAAGCATTTATTTTTCAGTTAAGAATTAATATCTTCCTTTTGCTTTTCAAGA
The DNA here is from genome assembly GCA_028658305.1 of Pachyuromys duprasi. Lineage (NCBI taxonomy): Eukaryota > Metazoa > Chordata > Mammalia > Rodentia > Muridae > Pachyuromys > Pachyuromys duprasi. The sequence continues at coordinate 56,144,705 of CM053766.1, forward strand.
ATGTTTTTCACTGTATCACAGGCACCAGGGGATGTGCAAGAGCTCTGGTAGCAGGGTGTGAGCTTGTCTGGGCTGTTCAGTTTAGTTTCACTGAGCTTGGTAGTAATGAGGCAAAGGTCAGGAGGTTCATTTAGCTTTAGTCTGAGTAATGGCCAAGGATATACCTCTCACTCTCACCAGCTGTCTCAGAAATGCCTTGGTGGTCATTGGTCACAGAAATGGCTGGATGAAAGTAGGCCTTTATGCCACTGAAAAAGTTTAGGTTGGTGGTTGCGAATTGACTCTGGGATGCACAAATTGGAGTTAAAATTCTTGGTCTGTGACTTTGGGAGAGTCCCCAGACTTCCTCCAAGTTTCTGCCCCTTGTCTTTGGAGATGTTAATAATTGTTTTTAGAATGTTTTACTGCTGCTTTCCTCTGGCAGCTCTAGCCATTTGGACCTATGGTTCTCAAATGATGAAATGTGTAATAGTGGCATGTTAGTCTATAACACTGTTGTCACTTGTGAAATGAGAATGTAATCTGCTTTTTAATACTAAATTTATTGAATTTAAAAGATAATCTTTTTTTCTAAAATTATCGTTTACTAATTTTGAAGTGACATTAGCTCTTTGGTGATGAAATAATAATGATTGTATAGTTGGTTTATTTTATTTTATTTTTTCAGGTAGCCTCTCATGCAGTCGTCTTGAACCCTCTTCTCGCCAAGATTGCCCTGCACACATGACCCTCTCTTTTGTCTCTCAGTTGCTTATATGACAGGAGTGAGCCACCATTCCTTGCAGGAGAGTGTATATCTGTGTTTGTTGTTGTAGTAAATAAAAAAAGGAATGTTGGACTATATAAGGTTTATTATTAGCTCTAGGATTCTCATGGTGGTATTTAACCTGCTATCACAAATAATAAGACATAGAAACCTGTTAGATTTATAATTGCCTTCTTTACCTTTGGCCAGCAGATATTTCACTACACTGTGCATTTCATGTACATTGGCTCATTAACCTTACCCCCATCTCCCGTCCTCCTCATTGGGTCTACTTTCCATACATAATCCCATGGTACTTGCTTATAGTCTTCATCTGAGGTTTTTCCTGCCATTGTTGGAGTCTTTTCTCCTTGCTTACATGGTTCTTTTTCCACCTAACCCATCATGGAGTCCTCCTTCCTTCTCTCTTTCCGTCTGTCTGTCTCCCGTGATTCTGTTTGTCCTCTCCAGGCCTGGGAATCTTAGCCACTGTTACCCCATTCTGCCCTGCCCAGGTAGTAGGCCGTTTAATTAGCCAATCAGGTAGGTTTACACAACATGGAGAGGGGTATCTAGATCTTGAGGGCTAGTAATGTGCATCAGACCAACCTCCAACAGTGTGTATGTGTGGTATGTGTGTGTGGTGTGTATGCATGTAGATGAGTGTGTATATGTGAGTGTGTGTATGTGAATGTGTGTACGTGCATGTGTGTTTGTGTGTGTGTGAGTTTTTGGCAGAATAAGAGTTGGCAGTGCTATGCTGGTCTCTCTACCACCTTTAAGATGGTGGTTTTATGAAATCTGAAAGTTGTGGCTTAGACAGTATTTGAGGTGTTGGAGAAGAGTATTCATCTTACATATTTATGCATATTCAATTTAGGTTCAGGGTACATTCTGCCCTGTTCCCCTGGAGGAGCTCATGCTGACATCAAGGGGCAGTGCAGACTATGTTTAGGTGTTTAAGGCTGTTTTTTAGACTTCCCAGGAGAGAAGTGGTGAACTGCTTGGTGGCTTGGAGATGCTCTTGGGTGCTGCTTTAAGTTATTACTTTGTTTATCAGCCAACAAGACAAGTAACTTGCCTTTGACATAGTGAAGCAGCAGAAACTGGCCTTTCCCCTATGCTGGAAAGATAGCTGAAGCTAGAGTGAGCAGAACCTTTTTATTCACTACAAAAAGTAAATCCTGTACAAATAAAATACTAGTGTTCAAAATGGTTGCTAGTGAAGGGGAAGGGTGAAGCACCGTGCATAGTGAATGATACAAGTAGAGCCACAGAAGTCCTCCTGAGGATATAGAGCAGTTATTAAATGATTAAATGATGTTTATGGAAATCAGTTGTCTAGATGAGAAGTTTACGGAGTCCTTGCTCACTTAGGGTGGGGAGGGCATAAGGTTTTAAGGGACAAATTTATCCTAGGCTACTGAATTGAGATGTAACCTTAGTTGCCTTTGAGTGCTTTAGCTGGGGTAATTCAGAAAAGTTGGGTGATGTGTGGAAATCTTGAATTTGTATTGGGATTTCTAGAATAAAATGTTGAGGTTAAGTTGAAGTCAAAGTACCTTGGAGATTTTGCTGCCTTAGATATTAAACGTGATGTTTGCATAGCTTTTTACTGGATTTGATTGTTTGTGGCAAACTAAAAAAAAGTATGTAATTCATTTATTTAATAACGCTGTTTTTTTTTCTAGCAAGCGTTTCCAGTGGCAAATGAGTTGGAAGAGTACCCTCCAATTCATCTAGGAAAACAGCCCCAGATACTCCTTTTATAAGTTGAAAAGTCTTTGTCTATAAAGAGTTATTTATTTATTACATTTGCAAGGATTTTGCATTTTGTGTTTTTTATGTATGTAAACTATGTAAAGTACTTTCAGCTAAAATTGGTGCTCCAAGAAGTGGCAATTCATCTTATTGATGACTTGCTTCATATTAGAGGTTAGTAAGAACTGTCTCAGTTTTTTGTTTGTTTGTTTGTTTTTGTTTTGTTTTTGCTGCTTTACTCTGTGTAGGGCCACGCATAAGCTTATGGTAAGCCCTCTGCTGCCTGAACTCTGTCCTTGGTAGCCCATTGCCTCAGCCTACCACATGCTTGGACTATAGGTATATTTCTTTATTTTATTTTTTTTATAGGTATATTTCATTGCCTGGCATGGGATTAGTTTTTGTCTCAGAAAAAAGAGAGCACTGCCCCCTTGCCGTTTCTCTTATTGGTGGAGCTAGAGATTGAACCCAGGGCTTTCTCTGTACGTTAAAAGCACTGCAAGATCTCAATAATGATTTCTAAAAATTAAGTAATTACTATTATTTGTGAATATGTATGTAACACATACACACATACACACACACACATATACACACGTCAGAGGACAGCTCCTTCCAAAGTTTCCCAGCCTAGGATCCTGGAGTGTAAAAGAAAGAAAATTGTAGCCAGTTGTCTGTTAGCTCCTGTAGTGGTGACGTCCCTATTTCCTTGGAGTATAAACTTGAGCTCGGATACAAATAAACTCTCCCTTAAGTTGCTTTTGCCAGGGTGTTTTATCAGTGCAAGAGGAAAAGTAACCAAGGATAGAATATCTTGTAAAAAACTAGGGTGGGGGAAAGCCAGACATGCGTCCAGGAGGCAGAGAGAGCCCATCACTTCAACTCGGGTTAAGGGTATGGAAACAGGGTAATGACAGATGGAAACAGTGATCTCAAGTGTTCTGGAGGCAAAGGGAGCATCATTCCAACTCAGGCTAAGGGTATGGAAACACAGGGAAATGGTAGATGGAAACAGATAGAGACAAAGAAGATTCAGAAAGTTTAGACAAGAGATAAAATATTAGTATTTGAGTAAAATAATTATTTTGGAGGTTTTCTTTTTCTTTGATCATGGTTAAAATCCATGGCCACCCTCATGACAAGTAAAAGCTGTGCCACTCAGACGAACAGCTCAGGCTTGAAGATATTTTTCTTTATAAATGGTGATTTCATGGTCTTTATAACACAACTTCTTTTTTTTAAAGTTTTATTTATTTATGAATATGGGTGTTTTGTCTGCATATATATATAGACACCAGAAGAATGTATAACTACAGATATAAGCAGTTGTGAGCAACATATGGTGCTGGGAATTGAACTCAGGACATGGCACACCTTCAGTTCAGCCCTTCGCTCTGAACATATAGCATACTCACTTTTGTTGTGTGTGCCATTCATACCCCCTAACCTTGGCTCAGGTTCCAGACTGTTGTGTGTTAACAGCTACAGGACTTTTGCTGGCCCTACAGAGGTTTGGCTCTTACAGAAACACAATGGGCTCATTACAGAAAACAGACTTTGAACATTTTCTTCCCTTCTTTTCTTAGGATGTATCAAATTAGAATATCTTTCAGATGTCTTGAGTTAGAATGCTTAAATTAAGAAAATTCTGAGTTGCTGGTATAAGCTTTATTAAAAAAAAAGTTAAATGGGGCTGGAGAGATGGCTAGGTAGTTATCAGTTGCTGCTCTTGCTGAGGACCTGGGCTCAGTTTCCAGAGCACATGGCAGCTAAGAACCATTTGTGACTCCATTTCCAAGGGATCTTGATGCTTTTTCCTGGCCTCTAAGAGTGCCGGGCATATACATGGTATAGATAAAACACTTGCACACATAAAATGAAAAAAATAAATCCTTTAAGAATTGCTAAATGAATTTTGGTTTGGGAGCAGGGCAAAATTTCTGAAATGGCCTAAATATAATTGTGCCAGAAAAACTGAAAAGTAAAACAGTGACCCGCAAATGTACAACAACAACAATGAAATGAACACACACACAACTGCCATTGTGTACAATGTGAAGTGGTATTCTCAGCAGTGATGTGCCTCAGCCTGCAAAGCGTTGTGGTTGATTGACTTGACTAGGTCCCTAGGCAGTGAATAGAAATGACCGGTATATACACAGAACAGGTGGGCTTGGGTGGGCTGAGATGGAGGTAGCTCCAGAAGCTTGGAAAGTCGGGCTTTCAGTATATCCATGAGGTGTGTGTCTTACACATGTGAATGAGGGGAGTTTATTATATGAGGAGGGTGGCTTTCAGGCTGTAGTCATCCAGGAGGAGGAAACTGTGGTTGATAGTCACTACACGCACTATAGTACTGTAACTGGGGGAAGGTCTTGCCATTCTCATGGGTTGAAGGTATTAGTGTTCTTAAATGCCCATGCTCATATCAACAATACACATTGACAGATTAACTCATGACTTCATTTGCTTTCCATTTTGATGATTATAAAATTGCAATATCAGTCAACTCTGGAAAACATTGAAGAAACTCTACCTTGGCAGAGTGAACTATTCACTTATTAAGTTTTATTTAAAAATAAAACTTAGTTATTTATGTAAAAATAAATGAGCACATTCACCTCATTAGTATGCAAATTCTCTTTGAGAAGAGTTTTGGGTTGTCTTTTTTAGCATTAAGTATTAAGAATCTATTAAGTATCCTAGTGTAATTTTTCTCTTTTTTTTAGTGTTTATTTCTTTTATATTAAAAACAGGTTATTTACTTTGTATCCCAGCCATAGCCCCCTTCCTCATTCCCTCCCAATCCTACCCTCCTTCCCTCATCTCCTCCCTGCCCCTTTCCAAGTCCACTGAGAGGGGAGGACCTTCTCCCCTTCCATCTGACCCTAGCTTATCAGGTATCTCCAGGACTGGCTGCCATGTCCTCCTCTGTGGCCTAGCAAGATTGTTCCTCCCTCAGGGGAGGGGAGGAGGTAAAGGAGCCACTCATTAAGTTCCTGTCAGAAATAGTTCCTTTTCCTCTTACTAGGGAACCCACTTGGTTACTGAGCTACCATGGGCTACATCTGAGCAGGGGTTCTAGGTTATATCCATACATGGTCCTTGGTTGGAGAAACAGTCTCATAGAGGGCCCCGTGCCCTGATATATTTTGTCTTTGTGGAGCTCCTGTCCTCTCTAGGTCATACTAACTCCCCCTTCTTTCATATGATTCTCTGCACTCTGCCCAAGGTTTGGTTATGAGTCTTAGTATCTCCTTTGATACACTGCTAGGTAGAGTCTTTCTGAGACCCTTTGGGGTAGGCTCCTGACCTGTTACTTGTTTTCTCCTACTTCCCCTGTCCATCCCATTTGTCTTTCTAAGTGAGGATTGATCATCTTACTCCGGGTCCTCTTTCTTGTTTATCTTCTTTAGGTGCAAATATTTTAGTATGTTTATCCTATCTTATAGGTCTATATAAATGAGTATATACCGTGTGTGTCTTTCTGTTCCTGGGATACCTCACTCAGGATGATCTTTTCTAGATCTCACCATTTGCCTGCAAATTTCATGATTTCCTTGTTTTTAATTGCTGAGTAGTATTCCATTGTGTAAAAGTACCACAATTTTTGTATCCATCCCTCAGCTGACGGGCATCTGGTTTGTTTCCAGGTTCTGGCTATTATGAATAAAGCTGCTACAAACATGGTTGAGCAAATGTCCTTGTTGCGTACTTGAGCATCTTTTGGATATATGCCTAGGAGTGGTATAGCTGGATCTTGAGGAACCACTATTCCTAATTGTCTGGGAAAGTGCCAGATTGATTTCCAAGTTTACATTCCCACCAGCAATGGAGGAGGGTTCCCAATTCTCCACAGCCTTTCCAGCATGTGTTGTAACTTGGGTTTTTAACTTTTGACATTCTGATGGGTACAAGGTGAAATCTCAGGGTCATTTTGATTTGCATCTCTCTGATGGCTAAGGACATTGAACATCTCTTTTAGGTGTTTCTCTGCCATTCTGTATTCCTCTACAGAGAATTCTCTGTTTAGCTCTGTACCCCATTTTTTAATTGGATTGCATGATTTATTGCTTTTTAATTTCTTTAGTTCTTTATATATTCTGGATATCAGCCCTCTGTCAGATATAGGGTTGGTGAAGATCCTTTCCCAGTCTGTAGGCTGTCGTTTTGTTCTGATGACTATGTCTTTTGCTTTACAGAAGCTTTTCAGTTTCATGAGGTCCCATTTATCGATTGTTGCTCTTAGAGCCTGTGCTGTTGGTGTTCTGTTCAGGAAGTTGTGTTCTGTACCAATGAG
>CM053766.1:56151610-56180062 GCA_028658305.1 Pachyuromys duprasi
TCCCACTTTTTCTTCTAACCGATTTAGTGTATCTGGTTTTATGTTGAGATCTTTGATCCCCTTGGACTTTAGTTTTGTACAGGGTGATAAATATGGATCTATTTTCATTTTTCTACATGCAGACATCCAGTTGGACCAGCACCATTTGTTGATGATGCTGTCTTTTTTCCATTGAATGGTTTTGGCTTCCTTGTCGAAAATCAAGTATTCATAGGTGTGTGGGTTCATTTCTGGGTCTTCTATTCGGTTCCATTGATCCACTATTGTGTTTCTATGCCAATACCATGCAGTTTTTATTACTATTGCTCTGTAGTACAGCTTGAGATCAGGGATGGAGATACCTCCAGATGATCTGTTGTTGTATAGGATCGTTTTGGAGATTCTGGGTTTTTTGTTTCTCCATATTAAGTTGAGAATTTTTCTTTCGAGGTCTGTAAAGAATTGTATTGGTATTTTGATGGGAATTGCATTGAATCTGTAGATTGTTTTTGGCAGAATGGCCCTTTTCACTATGTTAATCCTACCAATCCATGAGCATGGGAGGTCTTTCCATCTTCTGATATCTTCTTCAATTTCTTTCTTCAGAGACTTGAAGTTTTTTTTCAAACAGGTCTTTCACCTGCTTGGTTAAAGTCACCCCAAGGTACTTTATGTTACTAGTGGCTATTGTGAAGGGTGTTGTTTCCCTGATTTCTTTCTCAACCCTTTTGTCTTGGGTATACAGGAGGGCTTCTGATTTTTTTTTTTTTTGAGTTGATTTTGTATCCAGCTACTTTACTGTTTGTCAGCTGAAGGAGTTCTCTGGTTGAATTTTTGGGGTCAGTCATGTATACTATCATAATCACCTGCGAATAGTGAAACTTTGACCTCTTCTTTCCGATTTGTATCCCCTTGTTCTCCTTTACTTGTCTTATTGCTCTAGCTAGGACTTCAAGTACTATATTGAATAGATATGGAGAGAGTGGGTGGTCTTGCCTTGTCCCTGATTTCAGTGGGATTGATTTAAGTTTCTCTCCATTGAGTTTGATGTTGCCTATAGGCTTGCTGTACATTGCCTTTATCATGTGCCTTGTATTCCTGATCTCTCCAAGACTTTAAACATGAATGGCTGTTGGATTTTGTCAAATGCTTTTTCAGCATCTAAGGAGATGATCATGTGGTTTTTCTCCTTCAGTTTGTTTATATGGTGGATCACAATGATGGATTTCTGTATATTGAACCACCCTTGCATGCCCGGGATGAAGCCTACTTGGTCATGGTGGATGATATCTTTGATGTGTTCTTAGATTCGGTTTGCAAGTATTTTATTGAGTATTTTTGCATCAATGTTCATAAGAGAGATAGGTCTGAAGTTCTCTTTTTTTGTTGGGTCTTTGTGTGGTTTAGATATCAGGGTGACTGTGGCTTCATAGACTGAGTTTGGTAAAGTTCCTTCTATTTCTATTTTGTGGAATAGTTTGAAGAGAATTGGAATTAGCACTTCTTTGAAGGTCTGGTAGAATTCTGAGCTGAAACCATCTGTTCCACAGCTTTTTTTGGAAGGGAGACTGTTGATGACTGCTTCTATTTCCTTGGGGGATATAGGGCTATTCAATCATTCTACCTGATTTTGATTTAATTTTGGTAGATGGAATCGATCAAGAAAATTGTCCATTTCTTTTAGATTTTCAAATTTTGTAGGGTATAGGCTTTTGTAGTACGACCTAATGATTATTTGGATTTCCTCAGTGTCTGTAGTTATGTCCCCCTTTTCATTTCTGATTTTGCTGATTTGGATAGTTTCTCTCTGCCTTTTAGTTTGGCTAAGGGTTTGTCAATCTTGTTGATTTTCTCAAAGAACCAGCTCTTGGTTTCATTGATTCTTTGAATAGTTTTATTTGTTTCTAATTGATTGATTTCAGCCCTACATTTGATTATTTCTAGCCGTCTGCTTCTCTTGTGTGTATCTGCTTCTTTTTTTTCCTAGGGCTTTCAATTTGGCCATTAAGTTGCTTGTATGAGATGTTACAAATTTCTTCTTGAAGGCACTTAGTGCTATGAATTTTCCTCTGAGCACTGCCTTCATTGTATCCCATAAATTAGGGTATGTTGTACCTTCATTTTCATTGAATTCTAGGAAGTCTTTAATTTATTTCTTTATTTCTTCCTTAACCCAGCAGTCATTGAGTAGCAAGTTGTTTAGTTTCCATGTGTGTGTAGGCTTTATGTTATTTCTATTGTTGTTGAGATCCAGCTTTAGTCCATGGTGGTCAGATAGAATACAGGGAATTATTTCAATCTTCTTGTATCTGTAGAGGCTTGCTTGACCAACTATATGGTCTATTCCATGAGCTGCTGAAAAGAAGGTATACTCTTTTGAGTTTGGGTGAAAAGTTCTGTAGACATCTGTTATGTCAATTTGAAGTAGGGCTTCTGTAAGTGCCTTTATTTCCCTGTTTTGCTTCTGACTGGATGATCTGTCCCTTGGTGAAAGTGGAGTGTTGAACTCTCCCACTATTAAGGTGTTGGGAACGATGTGTAATTTAAGTTTTAATAATTTTTTTTACATATGTAGGCGCTCTTGTATTGGGGGCATAGATTTTTCAGAATTGTGATGTCTTCCCAGTGGATTTTTCCTTTGATGACAATGTAGTGCCCCTCCTCACCTTTTTTGATTAATTTTGGTTGAAAGTCTGTTTTATTAGATATTAGGATAGCTACCCCAGCTTGTTTTCTGCATCCATTTGCTTGAAATACATTTTTCCAGCCCTTTGCTATGAGGTAGTGTTTATCTTTGTTCCATAGGTGTGTTTCTTGGATTCAGCAGAATGTTGGATCCTGTTTCTGCTCCCATTCTGTTAGTCTGTGTCTTTTTATTGGAGAGTTGAGTCCATTGTTGTTGATAGATAATAGTGACCAATGAATGTTATTTCCTTTTATTGTGGAGTTGGTGGTCTTACTGTGATTCATTGCTTGTTTTCTTTTAATTTTTTTGTAGGGACATTATCTGTATCCTATGTTTTCTTGGGTAGAGTTGTTTTCATTGGATTGGAGTTTTCCTTCTAGTGTCTTCTATAGGGCTGGTTTGCTGTGTAGAAAGTGCTTAAATTTAGTTTTATTATGGTAGCTTCTTTATACTTGTCCTGTGTAGTTCTTGTCTTAAATTCTGATTTTTTTTTCTTTAAAAAGTAAGGGTACATTGTAGGATGAAAATTAAACATAATTATTGTAAAAAATAATGGTTGGGCTGTGGTCGTGGTGGAGGCAACCTCTGTGAGTTTGCAGAGCACAGTTCCAGGCCAACCAGAACTGTACAGAGAAACCCTGTTTTCAGCCATTCCCCTCCCCACCCCAAATTATGTTGGACATGTGTGTATGGGGAGTATAGCTTAAAGACCTTGTAAAGGAGCTTTGTGTGGAAGTAATTGAAATCAAAGAAGAAACATTTTTTCAGTTGAAATTCCTTAGTAGTTTGGGATCTGATCAGTTCTTTCTGTCTTCATCTTTATCTGTTTATTTCCTAAGCATCAGTTATTTTGGCCTTAAGAGGACTATTGATGGCTGGGCTTGGTGGCACATGCCTGTGATCCTAGCACTCAGAGGCAGAGGCAGCGGATACCTGGTCTACAGAGTGAGTCCAGGACAGTGAAGGCTTCACAGCTCTACCTCCTTTCTCCCCCAAAAGGAAGACTGTAGATACAGCTATGTATATCTCTATTCTTAGGTATGCTTTCGTCCTTATTTAGTACACACCAACCTTTTTTTCTCGTTAAACTTAAGTACTTTTCAATATTTAGAGCCCAATATGTAGTTTAGTTTGCATTTTACTTTTCTAGAAAATTTTAAAAAATCCAATTACTCTCATTTTATTAATCTTGAGCTGAGATTCAGAAATATTTTTTTACAAAATAGGTTTTCTATTTAAAACTTTTATTTTAAATTTATCTGATTAGTTTATGTGTATAAGCATTTGCACTGTGTGCATGCCTGTTATCTAGGGAAGCCAGAAGAGGGTGTCGGATCCCCTAGAACTGGAGTTACAGACAGCTGAGAGCTGCCATGTACATGCTGGGAATCAAACCCTGGTCCTCTCTAAGAGCAACAAGTGTTTTTAACCTGTGAGTCTACTCTACAGCCCCTAAAAACTTTTTTAAAAAGGTATACTAACTTTATGTGTATGAATGTTTTGCCTGCCTGTATATATGTGTACCCTGCTTGAGCCTGGTGCCTGTGGAAGTCAGAAGGGGCGGTCAGATCCTTTGAAGCTGAATTAAGGATGATTGTGAGCCACCATGTGGATTCTGGGAGTCACTCCCGAGTCCACTGCAAGAGCAACAAAAGCTCTAAATCACCAAGCCATATCTACAGCTCCTACATTTTCTGTTTGGAAAAAAATATTGTTTATCTGATTATTGAGGATGCATGGGTGCCATGGCGCATGTGTGGAAGTCAGAGGACAATTTTGTAGAGTTGGTATATAGGTTCTAGGCATCACATTTAGGTCCACAGATAGAGGAACCATCTCTCTGACCCAGGGTTTTTGTTATTCTTACTGAGGACTGTTTAACTACCAGAGGTTTTTGGTCATGAGATATGTAGTGTTTCCACCTTGAGTTTTAATTCCAATAAAAAGACAATGCTATTGCATTAAGTTGGGGGTTCTCTAAAGGAGCTACTAGAGTTCTTGGAGAGGCTAGGGTCTGGTAGTTTTTGAGTCTGTGAGGCTGGTGTCTCAGCAGCCTACTCTGGCACTGGGGTCCTGGAAGACTCCTGGAGAGCTGATGGTCTTCAGTATGTGCTGGAATCCTGAAGAAGATAGTTGTAATCCTGTTGAAGACTCCTGGAGAGCTGATGGTCTTCAGTATGTGCTGGAATCCTGAAGAAGATAGTTGTAATCCTGTTGAAGAGATGCTTCAGCAACAGGAGAAATGAACTTGCCAGAAAGACTAAGGAAAAGCAGGCAGAAACAGGCGTCCTTCTTTAATATCATTTTATTTGGGCTGCCACTAGAAGGTCTGGTGCCAACTTGGGGTGGGTCTTTCTACCTCAAATGATCTGATCAAGAAAAGCTCTTAGAGGCATGCCCAGAAACTTGGGGTTTGGTTAATTCCAGTTGACAACTGTGATTAGCTATTACAAATTCATTCCTTGTCAACTTGACATATAATCATTTTTCCTTATGTCATACTTAATTTCCAAGTGAAAACAATAGCCAGGTAATAGTTCTTCTAAAATAAACTAGCTATCTTATGGACAGTCACAAACTCATATATTTTGGAATAGATGGCAATGTACCTTGAAGAATGCTTAGTCTTTTAGTGTCTCATAAGAAATATAATAACCACTACAATCAATATTATATTACATTATAAGGAAATGGAGAAGAGATACAAGTATATGTTTAATATATATTATATATGTATTATATATTATATATGCACATTTTTTAACAAAATAGAGTAGAAACAGTCATGTCAATTACATCATTTGTACAACTGGTCACATGACCTTAGCTGGTACTTGTAACTACCTTCCAGTTCTAGAATGTTGAGATCCATTGCCATGAAGGTGGGAAACATGGCAGCAGGCAGACATGGCAACTGGAGCTGGAAGCTCAGGGCTGAGGGCGCCACAACCATGAAGCAGAGTGTAAACCAGGAACGGTCCATGGCTTTTGAAACCTCAGAGCCTGCTCTGACTGACACTTGTTCAGGGAGGTCTCACCTTCTAAATTGTACAAAACGGCCAACAGCTAGGAACAAAATTATAAATGCCTGAGACTTCTGGGGTGGTGTTGGGGGTCATTTCACTTTAGCCACCACAATTTGCTAAATGCATCTAGTTGAGCTTCAGAAGTCACCGTCTTTTACAGTCTCAACAATGTTTAAGATATCTGTCTGTCCATCCAGTACTCTGTCTGCATGTATGCCTACACACCAGAAGAGGGCACCAGATCTCATTATAGATGGCTATAAGCCACCATGTGGTTGGTGGGAATTGAACTCAGGACCTTTGGAAGAACAGCCAGTAATAGTAATCGTAATCTCTGAGCCATCTCTCCAGCCCACAGTGTTTAAATTTAAAGTTGGGCATCCAAAGTTTCTTTTGCGACTTCAAGGCAATCTCTTAAATGTAACCCTGGAAACTCAAAAAGCAAACTACATACTTTCAACAAATAGTGGCAAGACTATGTATTATCATTATGAAAGGAATGAATTGAAGCATAGTGAATAACTCCTGGACCAAAGCAAGATAAAAACTCAATAGGGCAGACACCAAATACTGTAGTAGCTTCATGTCTGGCTTTGAAGGCCTTAGATGCTGTGCTGTTCCTCCAGCTTTGCTGCCTGCCTCTCTCTTGTGCTGGTTCCACTTCCTGTATGCCACTTCCTTGGCTGATATCCCATGGCTGTGACATCTCCAACATCTTGGGGTCTCCAGTACAACCCAAGCTTTGCTTCCACATCTTGATGCAGTGGCCTCTCAGGGACTCTACATTTCTGTCTTCTGTGTCCCTCTGAAACTGTAGAGGACAAGTCCATACTCCTCTGTTCATGTTTCTAAAGCCATCACTACCCGACTGGCACTGGCAGCTTTGGGTGCCATTTTGGAATGGGCCCTGGCCCTCCTGAATCATATTTGCAGTGGCTTTTTATTTATTTCTTCATTTTTTAGTAGCAGAAAATTCCTCACACCTTCTCATGAGCTTCGCTGGGTGGGGTCTTGCCCAGGAGGCACCCTTCCCTTTATTCCAGTGCAGATCAGGTCTCCTTTCAATATCCTGTCTTTCAGCACAAGCCTTAGCTGCGACTTTGTTCCTGATGATCTTTTTTTTTCTCTTCAAACTATAAATGTGTTTCTTTCTGCCCCATGTGGTCTTTTTCATTGTACACCTGCCTCAGAGTGATGACTAATAACCATGTGACAGAATCAGTGTTAGATTGCCTTGAAATCTTTGCCAATGAAATTAGTTCACTACTTTAAAATTTAGCCTTGGGGAAGTTCTTAGGACAAGGGCAGAAAGCAGCCACCTTCTTTGTCAGAATGTCACAAGGATAGCCTGCACCCCAAGTGCTTCTGCTGTTTCCCTCTGAGGCTTGTGCAGACGGTCTCCCAGTCTGCGGCTCTCAGCTCTGCCGCCTTCCAGGCTCCTGTGCCAGGACGCCCTGTTCCGCACCACTTGCAGTGCACAACCACTTTCTGGGCCACAGCCTTTCACAGTTTGAAATTTTGTTTTTTAATTAAGGTATTTTTGAAGGTAGGTTTGAAAATCATTGTTGTTACATATAAATTTTAGTGCTTGTGTGTGTACATGTGTGTACTTATTAAACCCTTACATGTGCTTATAATTAATATGATAAACAGTATTCCAATGATATTCAGTTCTTGAAGTTTCTTGAGCTGCAACTAGTAAAATTAAAAATTAGCAGTTGGTGACATTTTTAAGGTTTATTTTCTTTATAAATATCATGACCCATAAACACATAACTATGTGGTACCACTTCTTGTTTTAAGTATGCCATTGTTTCATGAGTCTTTTTGTGGAGGGGTGCCATTAATCTTCCAAAGGGAGGTCCTGATTTCTTGATATCTTTTTAATATACTGTTAGGACCAAATACATGATGATGCGCACAGCAGATTTTATATGAAAGAGGTTTATTAGAGGAGATGAAGAAAGAGAGAGGAGAGAGTGGGATATGATAGTGGGAAGAAAGGGGGCACCCCAACAGAGAAAAGGGAGAGGGTAAGAGAGGAGAGGGCAAGAGCTTAGAGAGAGCCGAGAGAGAGACAGACAGACAGACAAAGTGCTGGGTTGGTCCTTTTAAGGAACAATATAACCACGCCTGCCAGATGTGGCCACCTGGCCAGCGACACATGATGACATCATAGGTTGCTAGGCAACCCAGAAGCTGGCTGTCTAAATACTAACGTATATGTATACCAGCTACTAGCTTTTGTTTTCTGAGCTATATTCAAACCTCTAAGATCATATTTGATATTTATTTATTGGACAGGAAAAACAGAAAGACCTTCAAGTCTATAAAATTTAAGATATCTAGTGATATAGATGTGTTGTGGTGCTCATGTGGAAGCTAGAGGTTCAGGGGTCAGTTCTCTACCTTGTGAATTCTGGGAATTGAACTCATGTCATCAGGCATGGTTGCAAGCATTCTTCTCTTCAGAGCTGTTGTAATTTTTATTATCAGTGTTTGGGGCAGCAAAGCCTGCGGAGCCCTGGAGGGAAGTAAGGGAATTAGGGCCAAAAGATTAAGTGGGGCTAGTAGAATGAAGGTTAGTTTTTTTTTTTCTTTTTCTTTTTTACTTTTTAAGTTGATCTACATTAATGATACAAGCTGTAACGAGTTGAGAAATGGGAAATATGTTATTAGTTCTTCCTAGGGAATCCTAATTCCTGAATTGTCATGAGTTGAGATGTAGTAGGTCTTAGAGGAGGTAATGGAGAAACCAGGGACAAATGAGAATGGCTGTTACGGTCAGACTCATAGAGTTTGAGGATAAGGGAAATAGGATGAAGAAGACTCAGGGATGAGAGAACTGAATGTAACAAGCTAGTTTATTATATATATATATATATATATAATATATTATACATATATGTATGTTTATATGTATATATATATTTGTGTATGTATACATACATACATACATACATACATACACTGGAGTGTTCTTTTTAAGGATTGTTCAGAGGAAGGGGACAGTAACATCTTTGTGCCATATGGACTCTTGTTTTTGTTTTTGTTTTTTTTTGAGACAAGGTCTCTATGTAGCCTTGGCTGTCCTGGAACTTGCTTTGTAGACCAAGCTGGCCTTGAAGTCCCAGACATCTGCCAGCCTCTGCCTCTGGAGTGCTAGGATTAGAGGAGTGCACCACCATGCCTGCCCACATCATGTGGGCTTTTAAGAATACTCTGACTGGTGGTCTCGGAAGTGAAAACACACAATTAGACAGCATGCTCTGTTTGTTATAGCCTGTTTGTTTAAAGGTGTCCAGTGGTGGTCTCACTTGAAGGAGTAGCAATAGTTCTTTCTATTTAGTTTCATGGTAGAAAAAAACAGAGCTGACTGTGCATTGTCCATCAGATGTCCAAATTTCTCAGTCTGTTTTTGAACATCAACAAACATGTTGTGCATACTTCTGCTTTGGTTTGCATGTGTTTATTTTCCTTTAAGGTATCCTAAAACTAGTAATAGAATTCCTGAGGTTTTGAGAGGAACAGTCTTGGCAAACTTAATTTTGAAATAAAAGGCAAATTAAGATACCAATCAAAACAGAGAGATACTGTTATTTTAGAAAAGGATCTTAAACCTGACATTTGCAAA
Source organism: Pachyuromys duprasi (assembly GCA_028658305.1). Classification (NCBI taxonomy): domain Eukaryota; kingdom Metazoa; phylum Chordata; class Mammalia; order Rodentia; family Muridae; genus Pachyuromys; species Pachyuromys duprasi. The sequence continues at coordinate 56,160,936 of CM053766.1, forward strand.
ACTAGTTGTCTTATATTTATATAAACTTTAGATAGGAACTGCTCTATTTATTAAATTGTTGGCTTAAAATAATTGCTACATTTGCACTTTAAAAGTTACTTTTAACACACCTTGGGCATGCTGGAGCTCAGTCTTTTCAGCAAAGTCTTTATTCAGACATTTGGGTATCAGTCCTTTTGGTCTTAGTCAGTCTCACACCATTAATTTAATTGTGGAAGTCAGGAATTCAGTAAATTTCCATTAAATGTAATATGCATTTAAAATATCACTTAAATAGCCCTTAAACCTGTTCAAATATGTTGCCATCATCTGAATTAGAAATTTAGCCAAGTATTGCTAAAATGACATTATAACAGTCATGATTTTGCTGGTGTTCTTTAAGTATATTGCTTATATACATAGTATAATAGGCAGTTATACTAATTGTAGAGCTAGGATCCTGTCAATTAAAAGAATGATTTTTCCCTCACCTTTATGTAGTTAATTTTGTTTCTTCTAGATCCTGTCAGTGTGTATTTCTGGCCTCAGCAGTTTGTGTGAATTTTGCCACCAGTTCATGTGTTTTTCTCAATGTTTCCTGGGTTAAACACATTTGTATATTTTATTTTACTGTTATATAGCTCTTATCATTTAAAAAATTTTTAGGGCACAAAGTAAATTTTTTAAATTTGTTTTGGTAATTTTGACACTGTAATGGATTATCCTATTGTGACAAGCAGATTCTCAAGAATGCTGTCTATAGGTTAAATACACAAAATCTAAGAAGAACTCCTTGAAGTTTTTTGACCTTCAACAGAAGGTAAAACAAGTCCGTTTTGATGCCATGAGTGAAACTGCAATGTAAAATTGTCTTTGGGAAGTCCGGAGCCCTGTCTCTGACAGAAGTCTTATTTTGAAGAGTGTGGATTTTCTAGCTTACTGCTCTAGGGCGTTGGTCTCAGCTTTTGCTCCTGACTGTCTTTCAGTATAACACAATACATCTTTATGTCCCCTCATATGTGTTATAATCTGAAGTTCACTTAGCTAATAACTTACAGACCTGAATTACTGTTTGTTGAGACAGATAGTCCTAGCCGGCCTCGAACTTGATATGTAGTAGTTGAGAGTGACTTTGAACTTCTGATCCTCCTACCTCCATCTCTCAAGTGTGTATCACCATTGTTTTATGTGGTTCAGAGGAAGGGAGAGAGGGAGAGACAGAAACACAGAGAGAGACACACACAGAGTTGCAGAGATGCAGACAGACTCTGTCCTATACGTTGTAGGATACTAAACAGTTTTCTTGGTTTTGCAGATGGCCAGGCTTATGATAAGGTGAGAAGCACCCTCAGGATCTTTGAGTCCTCTACCATTCCCCCAATGATGGTGATAGAATAGGGTCTGTGTATACTCAGCAAGCATTCTACATTGAGCCACACCTCCACTTGAAATGTCTTAGTAGAGAGAAAGTACCTACAGTTTTCATTTGGTAGATGTTTTGCAGGTTACACAGATGTTTTGCATGTGTAAACCAAGTTACTCACATATCACAGTACAGTACAGTACAACTGTCCTCTGACACTTAGTTATCTATAGAATGTTTTAGTAAAAAAAAGAAAGAAAGAAAGAGAAAATACTTAGAGGTGGGGAGAATATGAGAAGTAGAAGACCTAAGACTTTTTCGTGACATGATTGTTACATAACATGCTACCTAAAGTGTGCATTCTGTGTTTTGGGCAAATACTGAGTAAGAGGGTTTACAGTGGGACTAGAGACAGAATGATTAGTCAAACGAAAACCAGGAAAACATGATGATGTTATAGAATTTTTACAGAGGTTGGAATGATGCAAGTAAAGATTCAAGGGAAGGTTTATGATACCTTAAACATCAAGATATGATCCTGCATGGGTGTGGTAGTGCATAGTAGTGCATACCTGTGATCCCAGTACATGGGAGGCTGAGGCAGAAAGACCGTGAATTTGAGAGGAAGTCAGAGAATTTGAGACCAGCCTGGGCTACATAGCAAGATCTTGATTTCAGTAAATAAGGAAAAATGTATTCCTGCCTGCTAGTATGCACATTAAATTTCTGGGGTGCTGATGATTCTCATTTATTTGGGTTTTGCTAACTCCCCCTGGTCCACGAGATTGATGAATTTCTTTCCGTTTTATCAAGTTTTACCTAGTAAGTGAATGAAATAGAAATACGAAGAAGGTACTTGACAATAAAGAGGAAAAACTTAGCTTTCAAATATAGTGAGTATTAGCTCTTAGTTTTGTAAAAAAACAAACCCCCCTTTCCATGCTTTCTGATGCTGAAAATTGAACCCTAGGGTCATATGAATGCTAGGATATGCTCTTCTGCATCTCTAGTTCTATTACTTTAGCTACATTCATATGATAAAGATTTATAGGATTAGTTAATTCAGTAGTTATAATTCAATAAATGGAATTTGCAGCTAGCAATGTAAACATGGATTAGACTGTCATTCTTTAAATGGATATTGTCTGAAAATAATTATTTCTTTTTAAATCTGATTTTGAGAAAATTTTGTTACATATTAGGAATAGGAATACTTTTGAAGAGTGATTAATGAAGTTTTAAAATCTGATTTCTTTGCATATGTGTGAACCAACACTAGTACAGAACTCTGTTTACTTAGATGGCTTTGCTAGGGGAATGGATGTACTAATAGTTTGCCTGTGTCTTTGTCATCCTTAAAATAAAATCTAGGGCTGGAGAGATGGCTGAGAGGTTAAGAGCACTGGTTGCTCTTCCAAAGGTCCTGAGTTCAATTCCCAGCAACCACATGGTGGCTCACAACCATCTATATAATGAGATCTGCCACTTCTGGCATTCAGGCATACATGCAAACAGAACACTGTAAATATAATAAATAAATCTTTAAAAAAAAGTTGTTTAAAAATTAAAAAAAAACAAAATAAAATCTAGCTGCATTTCATCATCATACATTTATATAATCCTACCTTGTGTGTGGAAGATGTAATCCAAGACACTCTAGTAGATAGATGACTGAAACATTTTTCCTATTTGAATGCCTTTGATAAAGAACAATTTATAAATTAAGTTAATTAGAAGGTTAGGTGCAATAATATAGAAAAGTATAATGAAATACTTTAATAAAATGGTGTGATTGTGGCTATTCTTCAACATTGTTTTGTAACAGGGTTTTGTACTTCGGGTTGGCTGTGACCTCACCACCTTTGCCATTACCCCAACTCCTGTCTCAGTCTCCTAAATTTTAGAATGGCATTCCTGGCCTTCCAAAATATCTCACTGAACTGTACTTGCCCTTCTTGTGATAATGTGAAATTAATAAGTGCCTGTATAATAAGATGAAGTTAAGTGAATTTCATGGGCATTTGGGTGTCCTGTTAGAGTGCTACCTAAGAGCTCTGTGGACATAAGTGTTGTTATACTGTAGCAGTCTGATAAGCAAGATTGCCACATTTTGTAGTAGACAGTTTAGGCATAAAGGTTTTGAAATACAGTTTTGTGGAGCATTTCTCTGCTTTTCCAGTGGTGGGGAAATAACATTATTATGTAGCTAACTTTGGCATGTTAGTTTCTTAAAATGAAATGTGTAAATAATATGAATTACTTTGTTTAGCCATAGATTACGTGCTGAATAAACACCAGGACCATTGTTGGTCCTAGAGACAAATTTTGATCCATTGTATCAGTGAACAGTATATCTCAAAAGTTTTGATTTATAGTTTAAATATACAGGTGGTTTTAGTTAGCATAAATAAGAATACCATGCTCAGTCCTGATGTGACTTGATGTGCTAGGGAGGGTTGATACAGGAGGAGGGTGCTCCCTTTTCTAGAGGGAAGGGAGAGAGAATGGGGAAGGAAAAGAAGGGAGGAACTTGGAGTAGGGGAAGAGGGGTCACCCTTGGGATGTAAAGTAAATAAACTGGAGGGGAAAAAAAAAACACTTAAAAAGACCTGTAGTAGAGCATAAAAGTTCAATTAGACATGGAGCTATGCTTCTGCCAGTAACTGAACATTTTGAGGACAGATAGCATCCCAGTTCCAATTTGAGATTGGGTACAAAAATATCCTAGGGCTGAGAATAGACATAGTAAATTGTACCAACAAAAAAACCTTTTATGATTTTAGAGTGGAAAGAAATTTTTTATCATGATTTTACAGAAAAGTATGTCATAAACTCATTACATGTTAATCATAGTCGATAGACCCTCATTATGATTATTGCACATGACTAATTTTTTATTGTAGGATTCCAAGAATGCTTCTGCTCTTGAATTCAGAGCAGAATTGTTTGATTAATTTGAACTCCTCTCTTTCAGTCACCTAGTTTGAGAAGTATCTCATTAAGTTTTCCTTATTTTTTATTTTCTTTAATGTTTTTATACTAACATGAAATTTCCCTTAGTACTTTAAGAAATTATAAAACAATAAAGTTGTTTCAGATGTCTTTTATTTCACCCCAACACTGTTTGAATTGGCTGGTAAGACATGCTTATTTTGCGTAATTTTCTCTTCATGGAGAAGTTACATTTAGTGTTAACACGTCTGGGAATTATTTCAAAATTTAGCTTATTGTCTTACTTGTAATGAGAATTCCAGATGTCTTAGAGGCTCTTCTTTGTGTTCTTGATGGTTTGTCCTGTATTCTCAGAGGGAATTTTGCTTTTGTTGTTCTAATTGGTTCCTGTAACATTAAATTGGTTTGATCTCAGATCCTCTATGAAATTATAATTAATTCTTAATAGAGTCTCCACTCTGTTAAGGATTTTAAAATAGTGCTACAAATAAAATTATGCTGATAAGTTTGGGAAGAACTGATGCATATGCTTTAGTGGAGAGTATTAATAAATCAATACTATTAATAACAAATATATTTGTTAAGTAGAAGGGTGCTAAATAACAGTACTGTAATCAGCTCTTAGAGTAAAACTGGTGCTTGCAACAACAAAAGTTGTGATGTAATGCATGAACATTTATGACAAGCAGAAGTTGGGATAGCCTGTTTTTACAAAGTTACATTTAGGATATGTTACATTGCTCATTTTAATAATTTCATATATAATAGTGTATTGTGTAGTGTGGATTTCACAGAATTAAACATAAAGCCTGACTGATCTGTGAGGCACCTTAGCAAATGTTACTGTTTATGACTGATTTTATGAACATGAGCAGCAAATACTGTTGTAGATATGATTTTTTATTTTTTATAATTTTTGTAAGATTATAAAATAGTTGCATAATTTCTCCCTCTCCCCTTTTTCCTCTTCAACCTCTTCCATGTAACGCTCTTGCTCTCTTTCAACTTTATGGCCTCTTTTTCTTTAATTATGTGTGTGTGTATGTATTAAAAATATAAATACAACCTAAGTATAATGTTACTTGTATGTATATATGTTTTCAGGGCTGACTGCTTGGTATTGGATAACCAATTGGTGTTGGTTTGTTCTTACTCCCAAATATAATTCTTGTGGTAATAAAATTGTAGCTAATAATCTAACATAGTCAGTGTGGTGTATACTGAAGATAACAGTTACGCATCCACACTACTTGGCTACTTAGATGAAGAACGCGGATCTGAAGTCAGGCTGCCTGTGTGACGTGGGGAAGAGAGTCTCTGTGCCTTAATAATTTCATCTGTCAGACACAGTATGTACCTGTGTCATAAAGAAGATAAAATGAATTGTAGAGTGTTTCAAACAGTTCCTGGCACACGTGGTAAGCTCTGTGGAAGTGTTGGTTAAAGAAATGTCTTGAAATTACAGTTTGCAGAGCAGTGTATGTTCTTTCTCTTGGTTACTGCAGTCACAGGAAGGTCTGTGTTGGCGCTTCTCGGCCGTGTGGTTCTGCCATCCCCCTCACCCACACTGTGTAGCGGTGCTGCAGCTCCTGAGGCCCTCCTTCACGCTCTCTTTCTTACTCTTGCCACCACTGCCACCTCCGTCGCCACCACCAGAGATTGCTAACGGTCAGGACGTTTCTACCTGTGACTTTAGAGACTAAATGGAATTTAAATGCTGTGGGAGGAAGATCGCTGAGGTAAGTGGGAAAGTGGCATAGTTTGGACTAAATCTCTGGTCCTCTACTACAGGTACTTTGGTTTTATATCATGCCACAAACAGTTCAGAGGGCTGGAGGGCATTCTTGTGACTCCATTTCAAACTCTTTCCCCTTCCTGCACCCAGGCACAAATAATCACATATAAAGACATCGCCTAGTAGGGACATGCCCCAGATGATTAAGTGCTTGCTATGCAGATAAAGAAGCTGAGTTCAGTATTCCAGCACCCACATAAAAACGTGGATATGGTGGTGTGCTCTTGTAATTTTAGCACTCAGAGGACAGAGACCAGAGGACTCTTGGAGCTTGCTTGTTGCTTGCTGAATTGCTGAGTTACAGGATCATTGAGAAACCCTGTCTCAAAAAACTAAGATTGAGGGCTGGTAGTATGGCTTAGCAGGTAAAAGCAATTACTATGAAAGCATAATGACAGAGGAAAGAGGCAGCCTAGTCATAAGTTGTTACATGACTGGCACACATGTCCATAGTGTATACATGCACACACATGCAACCACACAAATAATAAGTAAGATGAAAAGTGATAGGGAAGACACCCCACGCCAACTTCTGTCCTCAACATGTGTGTTCCTGGTACATGAGCTAACATAAGCATACAGCACACAGACTCTGCTGTATACTAAGTAGATGGGGTTAATTTGGTAGTATAGCCTTGTGAACATTGGAGGCAAGATATTGCTATCACTCAGATTTGTTTCTGGTGGAAAAGAACAATTAACTATATTATCATGACCGGTGAGGATATTAACATACTAAGACAGTAACAGCAAAGATACTGTGGCTTATAGATGTTAGACTAACAAATGCTTTTCATTTATGCCAAGTACTTCTGAGTGCACCAGAAACATGGATTCTACATTCATAGATGTAGAACAGTAATAATATGTTGGAGAGGCCGGGGCATGTTGGTGCATGCCTTTAATTCCTAGAACTCAGGAGGCAGAGGCCAGTGGATCTCTGTGAGTTTGAGGCCAGCCTGGTCTACAAAGAGAAACTCTGTCTCGAAAACCAAAACAAAAAATGTAAAAGAGAAAGGAACATTTTATTTTGGTGTAAATGAAAGTGTTTTAATTTTTAAGCATATAAACTTGATTAATAACTATGGCATTACTTATATTCATGAGTAATTTTTATGCTGTTGAATTTGGACATATTCATATCCTTATTTTCAGTCTCTATGAAGCTGTTGGCTTATAATCAAATAATTTGAAAAAGTTGTGAGTATAGATTCTTTGTAACTGTGACTTTTTACTCTGACCTAGGTATTAACTTTCCTTCTAGCCCTCAAGTGTCTTGTTGTCTAGAGGGCACACTAGGATAGTAACATGTCCCAGCCTACTGAAAATGTAGTTTCGGTCATAAAAGATTTCTCGATTTGAAATCATGGTGTGTTGCAGCATAGTAATTTTAAAATGAATGGTTTGTTTGGTTTGGGGACAGGGTTTCATATAGCCCAGGCTGTCCTTGTGCTTGCAATATAGCTAAGTTTAGTTTTTTGTTTTAAATAGGGTCTTAGGACCTTGATGTTTTTGGTTGATAGAAGAGGTTGAAGTTGCTAATACAGCAAGACAGTGTGTTAGCTGTTGGTGCTTCTGAAGGGCCATCACCACATGAGGATCAGGCCCTGATGCAGGTTTGTTGCTGTGATTGACCTTTTTATGAGCTTGTTACTGTGGAAAGGGGATTGCAATATCTGCATACTCTCATTTAAATAATGGAATTTAGGTCACCTAAAATAATGTGAACATTTATTGAAATATAATGTGATATATTATTGTTTAGTTCAGTACTTTTTACATTATAGAGATTCTCTTTTATATATATTCCCCGCCCCTGGAAGTTGTTTTTAGGTTATTTCCCTTTTTTCATTTTGATTTTGCATACATGTTCTCCCTAGTATTTTTCATTATAAAAAAATTCGTAGAGCAAAAGCTAGAGGGAGAGAACAGACTTGATTTTTATTCCCATCTGAGTTTGGAGCGGAATTTGGTTTCTGCTGCTGTTTTTCAAGCCCTCTTTTTTTCCCCCGCCAAATTTATATTTGTAGTTTAGTTGTCAGTTGTTTTACTGCTTTGTATTGCTCGTGGATTATTTTTTATGTTCTAGACTTGGCAGCTCTACCAGGCACTTCTTTATTACTTTTGAAACAGGGTCTTGTTTTGTGGGCCCTGCTAGCATGTTTCTCCCATAGACCAAGCTGGCCTTGAACTTTGAGCATTCCTCAGGACTCTGTAGTGCTGAAATTACAGGCCAGCACCACTCCTGCTTCAAGCCACTGTGTCAGGTTTCTTCTTTCTTCTTCTTCTCCTCCTCCCTCCTCCCTTTTTTCTTCATCTGGTTCTGGAAGTTAAATCTATGGCCTTGCCTATTGATTAGGCTAGTGTTCCAGGGCCAAGCCACATGCTCAGTCCCTCACCATACAGTTCTTGTACCATTCTGTACTGCTACACTTCAAGATGCTTGGATGTAGATGCTTGTCTTGTGCATTTCTCCCTGGTGTTCCCATCATGTGATGGACACTCAGTGACAGATACGTGAGATGTTCTTTGCTTGCTACTCTCTGACTGCATTTCTTGTTACCATAAAAATGATACATTATTAATGCCCTTAAAATTGTAATAATTGCTTAATTATTTTTGTACCGATGTTGCACAGTTGATAAGTGAAGTCAGTCATGGATCACCATTCCCTGTTAATATTGCTGTAAAAGTAAACTTAAACACACAGCTTTTATTTCTATATGAAAAGAGCTTTGTTAATTGAAAAACATTACATAAATTCTGATGTAGTTTGTGGTTTTAATCTTGTGCTTTGAAGTGTTTTCTTTTTTTGGAATCAGGTTCTTGGTTTAGACTGTAGAAGTATGCTAATTAGATTATATTTAGTTGGTGAATTTGTGCCCACAAAAATGTGACTTTTAAAAAGTTGCAAGTTGCTACAGTTCTTGCAGATAAGACTATTTCCTGTTTTTTCTCATATTTAGTAGTTTGTATATTTTTCCATGAGTAGACCCTTCAGTTGTATCATTTGACAGACATTCACATTTAAATAAAGTTTTAATTATACAGAATGTCAAAAATGTTCATTTTACAGAGTTGCCTTTAACTTCTTAGGTAATTATTCCATATTGATTTTGTATATGTGTGTGTCTTACACACACACACACACACACACACACACACACACACACACACACACACACAGAGGTTTTCTCCTGCCACCTTATAGGATTCTGAGCTCAAGCTCTGGTTGTCCGGCCTGCATGTGAGTCCCTTTACCTTTAATCTCACCAGCCCTCCTTTTATTTGTTTAATGTTAAGGTTTCAGGAAAAATGGTAGGGGCAATTGTGGTTGGATTAAAGGCCTACCCACTTCCTTTTGGTTCTTTAGAAATTTATGTATTTTTGACTGTAGATCCAGGTGGCTTGGAACTGGCTATGTAGACCTCTAACTCACGAGATCCTTCCACCTCTGCCTTCCAAGTGCTGGGATTAAAGACTTGTGCTACCATGCTAGGCCTCTCTTCATAGAAAAATTTTAAGGAATTTACATGTCTGCCAAACAGTACCTTACAGCCAATTGGCTGTAGAATTAGATGGACAAGTGGACTCCCCGCCACTGGTTCCCATTTTGATTGCAGGGGTTTGCTGTCTGGAACCAACCTCAACCCTTTTCCCTTCTTCCTCTCTCTTGTACATTTAAGATGGTGTAATTGTACTAACACATATCTGTCCTTCTACCACAACAGTTTTCGAAATGAGAGCCTAACCTTTTTTAAGGGGAATGAGTTTGGAAGAGACTTGCCAGAACCTTCCATAAAAGTCTTGTTTGTTTTGTTTTAAGGTTCTGTTAAAGATCTGGGGAGATGGTGGCTCACTGGCTAAAGTGCTTGCCACTCTTGTGTAAGGACCCAAGTTCAGATCCCTAGCTCCTGTGTAAGTGAGGGGCAGGTTTGATGGTGATCTGTGGCAGGATCAACTGAGAGCTGTCAGCCTAATTGTATCAGTGAGCTTTGGGTTTCAGAGACCCTGCTCCGACGAACTATGATGGAGAACAGTCGAGGAAGTCTCCTGACACTGATCTCTGGCTTCTACACACATGTGCACACATATGCACACCACACATGCAAATGTAAAGAGTGCATGCAGACCACATATATGTGCATGTTAGAAAAAGAAAGGGACAGTTAAGGTTTCCCTTTCACGCATCTTCAAATACATTAGGCAAAGTTAATTCCTTCTTCTGTGTCTAGATCCATGAGAGCAATTCCCTTTGTTCCCTTTGTTCCATCTACCTGTGTATACTAAATGTCTACATTATATGGTTATTTTTCTCTTTTTTTTTTTTCCCTTTTCTTGGACTGTGTTCTGGAGATTTTGATAACACTGCCACATTCTGATGCACTTTTTAGTTTATGATAATAATAAATATTTGCTAAATGAATAAAAATATACAGCTTTATTGATTTTCCTGTACTCCAGACGTATTTTGTAATTGTGTCTATAAACACTAGTGACTATTGAAAGTTGTACAAAACCTGTATCTAGTGCTTTTGTTTGGTACTGGGAATCCGAACCATGTTGGGATTTAGCGATATGGCCCAGAAATAGCTTATGTTGTTTTTTTTTTTTTAAAGCCTATTTGTGCTTCAGTTTATTTACGTCTAGAAATAATGTCTACTAAGTAGTATTGTAATGTTGAAATGAAGACATCTAAAGTGCTCACTGATGCTCTGTATGTTTTCTTCTAGTTAATCTGTGTTTCAGCTTTATGGAAACATTGTGTGCTCTGGCAGTATTAGAATCTAAATGAAAGTAGAAGTGCCAAATCTTACTAGTTTTTAAAGTATTTATTATCTTAAGCTTTCGTGTTCTGAAATGATAATCACAAACAGTAGCAGATCATGTCATTTAGATAGTAACTTAAATTGGGAGAAGAAATATGTACCATGTTACATATCTCTATATGACTTAGACATGTTTAAACTTCTGTAAATCTGAGGTACTGTTGGTCTGTAAAGCAGGCATACGATTAGTAGCTAAGGAATTTGTTGTGGAGAGTTAGTGAAGCAGCATGTAAGTATTTGCTGGTTTCTTTATACTCATTACTTTCTCCTTGGGCTTTCTCCACAGTCTTGTTGCAGTTTTATTTAGTGTGAACAATGCTCATGGCTTTGTTAGCCCATCTCAAAGTCTCACAGGCCATGTAGACTACAGAGCTGTCAACTGTACCTCTGTTAGCCTTGGAAGAGGGGGAGCAAGAGCATATGTCTCTGGTTTGTTGTTCTTTCTTTGGACCGTCTGTTGGTTCGTTGTACACACACTTGTGTTTCTTCTTGTCTTTTGTGCACTTTTTGTTCCTGTACCTTATCTTGATGGGAATTGTTAGCTTTGATTGCTCCTTCATAGCATAATCAGTCCTCATACTAGAGTAGTAATACAGAACTAGGTCTGCGTCCCTCTGTATGCTACCTCTAGGCCTCTCATAAAGCAAATATAGCTATGTATATAAGGCTAACCTAGACTTACCTCATTTTTAAAAAGTTAGATTTTGCAACTGTTTCCTTTTTATTCCCTTTGGTAAAACTCACTATTTTTAGCATAATGTGATCAAATGCTAGGGAGTGTTTTCTGGATGGATGGTGATGACTTTTTTTTTATAAGGTAGATAAATTATGAACAGAAAACCTTTTTATTGTCTTTAACTCAAAGTCAAGGTTTTAGATAGAACTTATCTTCGATGGGATGAAATAAATAGTAACCAATGTGTCATAAGTGTTCCCCAGTGATATAATGCCTAAGGCACAGGCATGTAACTTGTTATCAAAAATCAGAAAAGTTAAAAAGTTTGAGTCAAGTTTTGAGTTTTCTTGCCCTGAATTTGGTTTTTGTTTTGTTGTTGTTGTTTGGTTTGTTTACTTTAAATCTACACATAACACCATGTGGCATTCATTAATTTCATTTTTGACTTACTTTAATGGTGTAACAGCTTGGAGTCAGGAGAGAGGTTCCTCAAATATGCTACCTAAGTCTAAAGGCCTCAACTACCTCAGGCCTGTTGTAGCTCTAGGATGTGGTTGTTGTGAGCTCTAAAGTTCTGGACACTCAATCTCTGTCAGTATATTAGGTAGACACTAGTTATCAATATAGGTTACCAAATGCTTGGTTCTTTTTTGTATTAAAAAAAACAACTAATTGAAAAAGTTATGCTTGACTTTGTTGAGATTAGGCTTTTGTTCTTTAACACATAAAGAGGCCTCTCCACACCCACGGTGAATATGTTATGTTCTAGAACTCGAGTGGATGCCTGAAAGTAGGCCAGTACTTTGCTGTACACATACATGGACAGTAAAGTCCACTAATGAGTTGGGCAGAAGAGTGAACAATAATAACTAGTAGCAACAGAGAGTGGCTGTAATGAGTATGCAGGAGTGCCAGCGTCACCACTCTTGAGCTTAGGGCTTCCTGTGAAGTAAAATAAGGACTCTGACTATAAGCACTGCCTAGCTGTGACAGCCTGATTAGACTGGGTAAATTTCCATCATGGCTATGCTGTGCTAGGAGGTGATTCACACGGGGGGCGGGGGGGAGCTCAGAACATGATGACGTAAGAGTTCACCACAGGACTCTGAATGTTACACACTGTAAAACAAATTGTTGAGCCAGGGGTGTGCAGCTCAGTGGAAGAGCTTGAGTTACTAAGGAGGCTCAATCTCTAGTAGTCTGCTACCCAAAATGAGGGAAACTTGCAGAGAGTTCTAAATTGTTTGCTTCCTAATTACTGTTTTTCGACCATAACTGACCACAGAGAACAGAATCCATGGACAATGAAGACATGGCTAACAAGTTACTCTGTGTGGCTACTAGCTCCTCAGACTTTCGTCCCCGAGGGACGAAAGATCTTCATACAGATCTTCTTGTGCCTGCACTTTGATCCATGCCATCAAGTAATAAACAGATTTGAACTCTTAGACACTAGGGAACATGCCTGAAATACTATACAGACCTAGAGTGAAGTGTGGTAGTGAAGAGCAGTGTGTATCAGCCTGTAGCCATCAGGCGCTGACTTACTACTGTGCATGCCTACAGAGGGGCGAATTGGTTTGCTGTGTAAATGTTCTACTAAGTTGTTAAAACAGAACTTGTTAAATGTGTCTGTGTGCCCTTAATTTTACACTTTGATACTTTTCAGTTTTGCCACTTAGGGGTCTTAAGCAAGGGTGGCTCTTTGGTTACAGACACTTAAGTGAAAAGCTCCTGATAGGAAGACATCTGCTGGGAATACACAGATCAGTGCTGGAATAATTGGGTTTTCTTTAACATTTGCTTCATTTTATTTGTTTGTTTGTATCTTAGTGTTTCTGTTGCTGTGAAGAGACGCCATGACCACAATAATTCTTATAAGGGAGAAATTTAATTGGTTCAGAGGTTTAGTCTGTTATTGTCACGGCAGGAAACATGGCCACATGCAGGTGGACATGGTGCTGGTGAAGGAGCTGAGAGTTCTATTTTTTTTAAATTTCAGTTTATTTACTTTATATCCCAAGGGTGTCCCCCCATTTCCTCCTGATTCCCCTCCTTCCTTTCTCCCTTTCCTCCCAGAAAAGGGGAGCCTCCCACTCAGTATCAGCCCTCCCCAGCCTATTAAGTCACATCAGTATTGAGCATGTGTTCATCCCCTGAGGCCAGGCAAGGCAGTGCTGCCAGGGGGAGGTGATTCAAAAGCAGGCAATAGAGTCCACATTAGAAAGAGCCCCTTCTTCCCCCTGGCCCTGTACTTCCAGGTGACTCATATGAAGACCAAGCTGTCCTTTGGCCACATATGTGTAGGGGGACTAGGTCCAGACCATAGATGCTCCTTAACTGATGTCATGGTTTTTGTAAGATCCATGAGTCTGGGTTAGTTGTCTCTGTTGGTCTTCTTGTGAGGTTCCTGTCCCCTCCAGGTCCTTCTGTCCTTCCCTCAACATTTCCACAGGACCCCCAGAAGCCTGCCCCATGCTTGGCTGCAAGTCCTAGCGTCTGTCTCAATCTGCTGCTGGCTGGGGCCTCCAGGCGATAGCCACGTTAGGCTCCTATCTGCAAGCACAGAGCATCCTTAATAGTGTCAGGGGCTGGCTCTCTGCGGTGGGATGGGTCTCAGGTTGGGCCAATTATTGGTTGGACATTCCTTCAATCTCTGTTCCCTCTTTATCCCTGCACTTCTTGTAGGCAGGGTACTTTTTGAATTAAAGATTTTGTCTGTGGGCTGTTGTTTCCTTCCTTCCACTAGTCCTGCTTGGCTAGAAAGTGGTCACTTCAGTCCTAATGTCCTTCTTCCCATTAGGAGTCTCAGCTAGTGTCACACACATATCCTCCTTGGAGCCTACCCTGTCACAGGCCTCCAGTTTGACAAAGAGAAACCCCCTCAGTTTCCCTTCTTGTTCCAGCCCTCTCACCTCCCACCCCTGTTCTCCCCACATCTGATCCCCAACTTTGTTTCCCTCCCCATTCCATCTCCTGCCCAGTTCCCTCTCTTCATCCACTTCTTATGTCTATTCTATTTCCCCTTCTGAGTAACGTTCTGGCTCCCTCCCCTGGGCCCTCTTTATTACTTAGCGTCTTTGGGTCTGTGGATTGTAGTCTGGTCATCCTGTACTATAGGCCTAATATTTGCTTATAAGTGAGGACATACATGTGTGTCTTTTTGGGTCTGGGTTACCTTACTTAGGATGATCTTTTTCAAAAACCTTGACATGAAACTAGAGACTCTAAGTCTATTAGAAGACAAAATGGGGAAAAGGCCTGGAACTCATTGGCATAGAACACAACTTCCTGAACAGAACACTAACAGCACAGGCTCTGAGATCAACAATTAATAAATGGAATCTCATGAAACTGAGAAGCTTTTGTAAGTCAATAAAATAAAATGGCAGCCTCCAGATTGGGAAAAGATCTTTACCAACCCTACATCAGACAGAGGGCTAATATCTAAAATACACAAAGAACTTAAGAAATTAAACATCAACAAATTAAATAATCCAATTTAAAAATGGGGCACAGAGCTAAACTGAGAATTCATAATAAAGGAATCTCAAATGGCAGAGAAGCACTTAAATGCTCAGTGTCCTTAGTCATCAGAGAAATGCAAATCAAAACGATCCTGAGCTTCCATCTTATACCAGTCAGAATGGCTAAGATTGAAAACTCAGGTGACAACACATGCTGGTGAGGATGTGGAAAAAGGGGAACCCTCCTCCACTGCTGGTGGGAGTGCAAACTTGTATAGCCTCTTTGAAAGTCAGTCTGTCAGTCTTTTTCAGAAAATTGGGAATAGCTCTGCCTCAAGACTTAGCTGTACCACTCCTGGGCATATATCCAAAAGTTGCTCCACAACTAGGACATTTGCTCAAAAATGTTCATAGCAGCTTTATTTATAATAGCTAGAAACTGGAAACAACCTTGATGTCCCTCAACCAAAGAATGGCTACAGAAGATGTAGTACATTTACATAATAGAATACTACTTAGCTATTAAACACAAGGAAATCATGAAATTTGTAAGCAAATGGATAGAACTAGAAAAGATCATCCTAAGTTAGGTAACCCAGACCCAGAAAGTGTTCTACATCTTGATCCACAGGCAGCAGGAAGAAAACTGGCTCAAAGCCCACCCCCTGGTCACACAGGTTCTCCTAAAGGCCACACCTCCTAATAATGCCACTCCCTGTGGGCGCCATTTTCTTTCAAAAGGCCACATTTGTTTATTTGCTTGCTTACTTAACAGGGCACACCTGTGGCAATCGCAAGACATCTTTGGGAAGTGGGTTCTCTCCTTCCACCATGTGAGTTCTGGGGATTGGATTTAAGTTGTCAGCCTTGGCAGCAAATGTCCAGCAAATGGCATTGAGCCATTTCACCGACCCTGTAATAATTTTTGTTAGCTCTTTTTGAAGTGATTATTTTCTTGTTATCACTTCTTGATACTTATAAATGATTTTCTAAATTAGGAACTCAATTGCTCATACCTTATTAAAACAAGGTTTCAAGAATTCCCAGGATAAACCATAGGTTGAAAGTGGACAGTTTTCTCTGTGGTTGTCTGTTTATTTCTGTTTTTGTTTAAAGAAATTGAAAATATTACACACACACATACTCTCACACCCTTCTTGTTGATGGGAAGCTGAGATGGATGGTTTTCTATTCCATGTATGCCGGAATTTCTGGAGTAGGAAAAACCAATTTAATTACATCTTCTAGTTTAAAGTTTACTTGGGGAGAAATCAGTGGTTTGTATTGTTACAGGGGTTAGCGCATCAGGTTCAGGGCAAGCAGCCAGGAACAGTGCCCAGAATCACACTGCACAAGGGTCCATGTAGATGCCAGTGGCAACAACAGAGACAGGCAGACGCCCCAGCCCGCCCCACTGACATTGCTGGCTCTGGACCACCAAATGCTGCCACCTCTGCCCCAGACTTGACCTTGCTAAATTGCGCCAGCATTAGTATGAGAACAAGCTGTTTTCTGTATTTCTCTTGTTCACTTGGCCCCTCTTAGTCTGCACTTGATATATGTGTGATAAACTGTGGGAAATATTTAGTGTTCTGAGATCATCAGATGGATAAAATTCTCAAAATGGGGAAGTGTTTGATCTTTCAAGATAATCCTAGAGAGAAAGGTTAAGCAGAAAGAGTGAGAGCGGCTCGTGGTGCCCTGTGCTTCAGATGCTTGGTGAGCCCTCACCGTGTGCCAGGTGCCAGGCTGTGTGTTTATAGCATTATCCCTGTGTGGCTCTTACACAACAGCAATATTAACTAATAATTATAGAGGATAAGAAATAAAAGAAAGTGACTTGCCCAAGATCATACAGTCAGTCATGGCACAGATGCGACAAGCATTCAAAGCAGTGACTCCAAAGCCCATGTTCTCAGATGTCTGTGTCTTATTTTCTTGCCAACCGTCATGCTTAAAATTGGTATAGAAATCTTTTGAGACCTGAAAAGATGCCTCAGCAATTGAGAGCTCATACAACTCCAGAGGAGTAAAGTTGTCAGTAGCAATGTCAGTCTGCTCACAACCTTCTAAAACTCCAGTTCAGGGAATCCGAAACCCTCTTCTGTGGTGCACACGCATACATACACACACACAGACAAAGCATTCATAAAATTAAAAATACATATCTTTAAAAAAATGTAATAAACTCCTGTGCTTCAAATAAATTCTGTAAGGCTGTAGGCTGAGTCCACTAAGCTTATTAAGATCTTGTATATGTCATGTGTACTTATGAATTTTAAAGTTGAAAATTTGTGGCTTTGACTTACTTTATGATGAAGTCTCACCTATGTAGTCCAGGCTGTCATGGAACTCCTTATGTAGCCCAGGCTGGCCTTGGATTTCTAGTCCTCCTTCCTCGCTTTTACAGTGCTGTGATTACTGGTGTGCATCTCATGTCTGACTTTCATTCACTTTACATTTTAATCAGTGTTTGAATAATTTGTTTTGTGGTACATGTACCAAACCCAGGTGCATGGTAGACAAGTGCTTTGCGATTGAGCTTTTCCAGCCTAATATCTGCTTCTTTTTTCTTATGTTGTGACAGTTTTTTAAATGGTGTGTCCTAGTCTATAATCAGATACCCTCTTTCTGGAAATCTGGCCTTGAACTTGAATTACTGAATAAGAAAGAGTCAGGTGGGCATGGAGGAGAGGGAAAATGAGTGACCAGTACTAAGGAAGAGAAGTATACTGTACACACATAAAGACAAACACTTGTGAAACAAAGGCGACATACACCTGCTGTCCCACAGGCAGTATTTAACATGTGTGTCTGTTACTTCTATAAAATTCTTTGTCCTGGTTTAGGAAAGTCAATAGTTTTGATTATTTTTATTAGGTTTGAGCCAGTGCCTTTCCTAGAGTAAACAATAAGTCTTAGGTTTTCTACAATACCAGTAAAGCTTACATGAGTCTTCAGAAGCCACACAGTCATTAAATTGCTTTAGTACAAGTCTGTCCTGAAGATTTTTCTATTATAAAGCACCAAACCAGCACTTTACAATAATGTGTGCCCTTGTGATGAAATAGGTAGCAAAATTTTTGTAAAATTGAGTAATTTGAGTGTTCTTTTCTGCATAGCACTTGTGGGCTACCTCAAATGTAGACTGGCTGTTAGAAAAATGCTGATGTAAAGAAAATGTTTGTGAAATCAAAAGTAATTTTTTCTTTTAGTATTAACATTTATACGGAGATACTGTGCTTTCTGTCTTATTACCACGTGCTTTTTTTTTTTTTTTTTTTTAGGCTATACATCGTAATGTGAGAACTGTTAGCTTTTTATAAAGTTTTGTTAGGTGTCCAGTTGGGCTGTGGACTTTGTAGCATGTTTTTAGAATTACATCTTTGAGCTTTTAAGCTCGTCCCCCTGTGTTACAGGAGCAATCTTTAGGTAGTCCTTTTGTTAACCAGGTGAAAACCAGTGCAGATGATGCCATTTCATATCTTTACAGGCACTAGCTGTTAGTAAATGCAACTCATCTGAACTATTTGGAATTATTTCCTAAAGTATACACAGACCATTTCTAATGTCCCTAACATACATGTCATCATACTCAATTCACAAATTCATTCTATTTATTTGTAAAATGTTTAAGTTTTTTAAAGATTTATTTATTTTTGTGTTTGACTGCGTCATGCATATGCCTACATACCCTCAGAGGCTAGAAGTGCATGTCAGATCCCATGGAAGTGGAGTTCCAGGTAGTTGTGAGCCCCCTGGTGTGGGTGTGGAGAACCAAGCCTGGGCCCTCTGCAAGAGCAGCCAGTGCTCTTAACTGCTGAGCCAGCTCTTCAAGTCCTTTGTGTGTGTCATCTAAAGATAGAATAACAAGTAGATTATTAATAAAGGAGGTGTTTTATGGTGGGGCAAGCCATAGAATTCTGTGCAATATCTTATGACTGTGATTAACTTTAGGGAACTTAAGGACAAGAGTGTTCAGGTATAGCTTGTGTTCTTGGTTTGTGTGGCCAAGTGATCCGTAGGTTGGGAGATTGGTGCTCAGTGTGGTGGTTATTGGGGAGGT
>CM053766.1:56180162-56207917 GCA_028658305.1 Pachyuromys duprasi
CCCCCCTTCTTTCATATGATTCCCTGCACTCTGCCAAAGGGTTGGTTATGTTTCTTAATATTTGCTTTGATAACCCTGCTAGGTATAGTCTTTCTGAGGCCCTCTGTGGTAGGTTCTTGTCCTGTTACTTGTTTTCTCCTACATCCAATGTCCATCCAATTTGACTTTCTAAGTGAGGATTAATCCTCTTACCCCAGGTCCTCTTTCTTGTTTATCTTCTTTAGGTGTGTAGATTTCAGTATGTTTATCCTATCTTATAGGTCTATATAAGTGAGTAGCTGAATAGGATTTTAATCTTCAAAACTGTAAGCTAAATAAAGCTCTTCAGACAAGAAATCCATCCAGGCATGGTGGCACACACCTTTAATCCCAGCACCTGTAGGGCAGCTGCGGCTGGATCTCTAAGTTTGAGGGCGCCCTGGTCACCACAAGTTCCAAAGCGAGACCATGTCTCAATTAAATTAATTAACTTTAAAATACAATGAAAAGTTAATGGAGTAAGGTGACATGGAGTAGGACACATGTACAGACTGAGTGTTTGGTATTCAGGTATCAACTCTCTGGATAGCATAAAAGATAAGCCTTTGGAGGCCAAGTTTTCTGCATAGTGAATATTTTAGGCATTGTGTTTAAAATTTATGAAAAACAATAAAATCACAGATTCTGGTGGTGTTCACTTAGGTCTTTATACATCTTCTGTGTGATGTTGAAGACCTAGAAGAAAACTTGGGAAGTTTCTACCATGATATTCTTAGTAGATAATAGTGGAAAAGGTAATGGTATTTTCTGTGTAGAAGCATATTTTGTGTAGTGGCCTGGAACATGGGTAGGATGTCTATAGAAAACAGAAGGTTTAAATAGGACATTTCCTCATTTTATGGGTGTCTATAGGAAGGAAGAAAAGACAATTACTGATTATAATGATCACATGTTTGACTTTCAAGAGACCACAGACACTTTGTATGCTATCATTTCCCTTTAAAGCCCGAAACAAGGTATAAAAGCAAACACTAGTAATGATGTCTCAGGTATTGACCTTGAAACCACACAGACCATTTCATTATCTTCATTGTTTTAAACGCTTTTTTTTTGCTTAAAAAAAACCCCTAAAATTATGCATTTTTTCCTTTTAAATTAGGTTGTATTATTTATAATTGTTACCTTGAGAATGAGTTCTCTTTGTCTTCCTTTTCCCTTCTCCTCATCCTTAATCATCCAGACACTGCCTTAAGATTCCAAGGGGCTGTTGTGTTAGTTTTTGTTGACAATCCAAGACAAGAGTATTTGGAAAGTTAGCATTTATACTTAGTCATTTGGCAACTTTAAGTTGATAACTCTGTTGCATTCCTCCTCTGTGTAAAGAGCTAAGTTGCATTAATGTTTAAAGGCATAATTTTAGTCGTAGTGATAATTTCTTCCAAGGAATTTTTATTTTCAAATAATTGAGGGCATTAGTATAACAACACCGTTATTAAAAATCTTTCAAAAATATAAGTTACATTTATTTATTGTGTGTGTGGCTGTGTACACCCACATAGGCACATGGGGGATCAGAATGCAATGCTGAGAAGTCAGGTCTGTTGGCCCAAGTAGGTCCAGGAGAGTGAACACAGGTCTCGGGGTAGACAGGTGCCTTGGCCAGCTCAGCTGTTTTGCTGTCCTCTCACTTATCTTTCAAATAGCTACATTTATGGTGTAGTAAATTTTAAAAAGCTGTTGGGCTATATAATGTTTATTATTAGCCCTAAGATTATCACGGCAGTATTATCTAACCTGCTATCACAAATAATAAGACACAGACACCTGTTAGATTTATAATTGCCTTATTTACCTTGGGGCGGGCAGATATTTCACTTACACTGTCTCAATTTCCACCATCCATATCCCAGCCCCTATCCAGTGCCATCCACCTTAATTCTCCTCAGTTGGACTACCTTTCATCCATAATCCCATGGTATTTGCTTTTATTCTTTATCTGGGCCTTTCCAGGCCATCATTGGAGTCCTTTCTCCAGTCCCATTTGGTTTTTTGTCCACGTTCACCTATGGTGGCCTCCTTCTTCCTCTCTTATCTGTTCCTATGATTCTCCTCAAATGCATGGGAACCCTAGCACGCCTACCCCATTCAGTCCTGCCCAGGTATAAGCTGTTTAATCAGCCAATCAGGTATGTCTTAGGCAGGTTTACACAAACAAGGATGGGTATCCTCCTGGCAGTAATCAGATCTTCAGGGTCAGTAATTAGCATTAGACCATCCTCCAACAAATTTATGAGTCTAATTTCTAGATGACTGAGGCTATTTCCGTTTAAAGTGTTTTAAGGTTATCCCCACCGCCTTCCTCAGCTTCTAATGTCAGTCCCTGCTGATTATGTTTCTGGTATTTTGGGTTTACTTTTATACCTTCAATTATATGTTAATAGCTTTGTGAGCTTTAAATGAAAATAGATTGTTCAGGTGAAAGGTATGTTGGCAGAAGTTTTAGGACAGTTCTAGAAATTAAATATATTTGCTTTAGTCTTTAGGAACTATTAAACGTGATCACTGAGTCATACTTGGTGGTTCCTCTGTCCCTAGTTAATCTCTGTTAAAACTTTCCAGCTTGCCAGCCATGTGATACTTACAAGGCAAAGTAGGCCTCAGCCCAGAGGGAGTTTATTTATTAAAAGAAAAAAAAATTAAGGTCCAACTTCCCTACAGTGTTATATCTAACTTAGTCATTTTAAGAGTTCATGTGCTCTTTGGATTCTTTCTGGTGGCCACAATGCTTAAAGATAACAAATAAATTTGAAGTAGTTGAACTTCTAAGAAAACTTGAACCTTTATAATCACAAACAGAAATGCTTGAAGAAATAGGAGAAAGGTAATGTAATTTCTATTGGGAGTTGTCCTAATGGTGCTCATATGATTAAAATTCCAAACTGCTCCTTTGTGGAGCTGTGGTACAGATTATTTAAAAACAGAACAGTAAGAAAACAGTATGGTACATACGTTTTAACTAATTGTTTGAAGTTGGGAACATAGTCTTACAAACACTTTTTTCAAATATTTTTTTCTGTGTATTGTGTTTTGAGTGCATGTGTATCTGTACACTATGTGCATGACTGATGCTCACTGAGACCAGAAGGAGGTGTTGGATCCCTGGAACTGTAATTAGTGATGCTTATGAGCCTCCATGCTGAGAGTCAAACCTCTGGAAGAAGCAGTCAGTGATCTTAACTGCTGAGCCATCTCTCCAGCCCTGTGTGTTAAAACATGACAGTATAGATCTTGTAGCTCTTTAGACACAAAATCTAAAAATTGATGATGGAATGTTTGGAAATAAACTCATCTAAAATTAATAACTTATTTCCTTAAATATTCTCTACCAGAAAATGAGAAAGAAGATAAATATGGGGAGGAATAAGCCATTGAGGAAGGGGAAAGAGTGAGGGGTTGAGGAGGGAGAGAGGGAGAGATCTTGTTTGCACAGAGAAATTTAGAAAGCCCTGGAGTGAGAAAGGAGCATAATGTCTATAAGGAGAGCACAGAGGCAATTGTGGCTCAAGAGTGGGAACAGAGGTGGGGAGAGTGTTAACGAGATGAGATCAGGGAGGTGGGAAGGATCATTTGTAAAGGTTTGGTATTTAGCAAAATGAGTGCTTCCTGGAAGGGTTTAATAAGAAGGATGGCATGCTCTGACCTTTTGAAAATAGCTAGTCTCGCTGATTCTTGAAGCAGGCAAGGAAGAGATGGGAGCTCTGGCAGAGAACTGTTGCAGTAATGGAGTTGTGAAATAAATATGGCGTGGATCGTGTGATGAATTTGGCTAGAGCAGTTAATATGTAGCTGCGCATTAGAGTTGCCTGTTTAGGCTTTGAGACCCTGGGGTTGACTCTCCAGAACCTCAGCACAGTGTCTGTCAGTCTTATCTGCCTGCCTGCTTGTCAGCCTTTCTCACTGTTTCTTAGGGAATTTATGTCCAAGCCACTTCTAAAGGTGACCATGAATTTTTATGTACTTCATGTTCCAATTCATGGTGGTTATTATATTGTGGTTTATGATGGAGTAATAATTGCCTTAAGGCTTTTTTTAAGGGGAAAGTGCAAGTAATAGATATTTATGAAATGAATCATGAGTCTTTGTGGATAGTCTAAATTTTATGATTGTCAAGTTTTTATTTCTGTGATTTTTGTTTGAATATTCCTGATGATTAATATTAATATATTTGTCAGCATTCCTAACAAGACTTCTCAGTGAGGTTTAAGGGTTTTTTTATGCAAATAATTTTTACAATACATATAATTATTTCTTAGTGTGAGGGTCGTGAGGTAGTGAGGTTGGGTGTTCATGTGCTGTCAGAGAAATGACTTTTCACTGTGTGTATTCTGGGGATTGAACTCAGAGATGTTGGCAAGTGCTTTTCTCTGGCCTCAAGTTTAAGACTTTTTGAGACAAAGAAACTACAGCCATGGAGCATGGCTGCCTAATAAGCAAGACCTGAACATTACCACACCAATAGACATTCCAACTTTTGCAGGGAGAAATCTCAAGGAGCCCACCCTACACAACTAACAGCTGCTCAGGCAGGGAGAATCACTTTTCTAGGGACGAGCCCCCGCCAGGTAGTGGTGTGCAGCAGTTTCCTTAGAGACGGAAACATTTCATCCTGCAGGGAAAGCTCCTTAAGCAAGATGGTAAAAACTGAAAAATAGACTCAAGAAGTCTTTGAAACTGGTCAGATTCAGTAAGCCACTTCTTGCCACAGTGAGCAATGAAAGCTTTGTTTCTCTCAAAGAAACAAAGAGGCTGCAAAGAAGACCCAGAAGAGATACACTACAAAAGAGGACTGAGGTCAGACCAGCTGCTTGGGAGAAGCAGAATCCAGGTGAGCTGACTGCAGGCTGTGCCTGTGCCGATGTTCCCAACTTGTGAGCGGTTGCTTTGGAGTTATTTCTGTTCCACTCAGTAGCCGCTTACCCATACTGCTGTAAGCAACCCCAATGGTCCACAAAGTTGGACTTTGGTGGTAACCATACTTTGGTTGGTTGTGAGTTCACTCTAGTCTGGAGTGAGTAATGTGTCTAGTGTCTCCCCAGGAAAAGTTTTGTCACACAGTGATGAACTGTAATGCAAAATTTATGTAAACAACACTAATGGAGTTTGCAGGTTGTCTCCATATAGGTGTGTATGTGTGTGTGTAGAAGAAATAATACATACTATGAGTATGTTGTTGCAGTGGAGTTTTTAAGTGCACTGGTATAGTTTTATGTGTGGTTATGCTACCAGCTCATACATAGTGTTTCATGTTTCAGCTTCCCGTTTTATAGCTGTTTTTTCTCATTGAATTTATTTTGTATTTTAAAAATTACATGTGTTTGTGTTTGTGTGATGTGTGTCTTGCCACAGTATTTGTGTGCTGGTTAGAAGACAGCTTGTGGGGGCTGGAGAGATGGCTCAGAGGTTAAGAGCACTGGCTGCTCTTCCAAAGGTCCCAAGTTCAATTCTCAGCAACCACATGGTGGCTCACAACCATCTAAAATGATATCTGGCGCTCTCTTCTGGAGTGCAGGTGTACATGCAAACACACGTATGCATAATAAATAAATAAATCTTAAAAAAAAAAAAAAAGAAGAAGAAGACAGCTTGTGGCTGTTGTTTTGTTCATTCTACTGTGTGGATCTGGGGACCAAACTCTGGCTGTTAGGTTTGGCAGCAGGCATCTATACAAGCTGAGCATCTCATCAGCTTATTTTGCATTTTTAATTATCTTAAATATGTTTCTAAAGCCTAGCTTGGTGGTGGGTGCTACTAATCACAGTGTGCAGGAAGGTGAGGCAGGAGGATTTTGAGTTCCAGATTAGCCTAGGCTGGCTACAAGACTATTCTGTCATTTAACTAACCACCCAAGCAGCCAACCAGACCTCCCCAACCAACTCAGGACAGCACAAGAGAGAATATGAATTGTAGTTTTCAGCAGTGCCTCTTCTGCCTTATTTCTTTTTTCCATTGTCATCTAAAAATTATTTCGGTTTATTGTTGCTCTTTTTGTTTTGTGACGGGATTAAGGACCATTCAGGCTACTTTTTCTTCCAAGTTTTTCACATGTACACAGGCTCACACACATAAATAACATTTTTGTTTGTTTTCAAAACAGGGTTTCACTGAATACAGCTCTGGTGGTATTCACCATGGGACTCACTATGTAGACCAGGCTGGCCTCAAACTCAGAGAGATCAACCTGCCTTTGCCTCACCACTATGCCCAGCTATTAATAGCATTTTGTGGATTATCATTCAGTTATAGCATGAGAAGTGGGAACTGCCAGAATTGTTGGGTTTATTTTTGAGATCTGTCAGAGTAGTGACTTTTTCACTTCCTACAGATTTGTATTCCTAATCATTTCTACAGTACCTCAAAGTATATGAATGTTTAATTAAAGAACATCTGCCCACCCATGCCCTGGTACTTGACAAAATGACATATTCAGCTCTTCTACTTCTCAGAGTCTTTACCAAAGGTGAAGTTGATCAAGTTCCAGGGTTGCCCAGGCTTTTATTATAGTTCTCTGGTTGGGAATATATCTTTGTTGTCTGTTATGGCTTTGGTTTATTGGAGAAAGATGATGATGTAGTTGGCATTGGTGGCATTTCTGTAGAGGAAGTGGTGTCTGGAATTTAAAATACTTAGGTATGTCATCAGTTAGAGTTATCTAATAATCACTTTATTCTCTCTTTGAGTAAACATGTGTCGAACACTCATGATAGCCATTGTTTCAGGTGCCTAAAATAAATAAATAAAATGTACAGAAATCCCTTTCTTGGGTTTTCATTTTAGGTGAAATGAGTAAGTAAATAATGAATGGGCAGTTGCTTCATGGTAAGTTCAGTTTTACAGTTTACTATGTGTATCCCTTTTGTTTGAGTTTCTAAATCACAGTCAGGAACTGTAAGCCCATCAGAGACAAAGGTGTTGAGGACTGAAATGTTCTGGTCCTGTGGGACAGTCCCCATTTGTTTTCTTTTATAAATCTTAGCCCTGATAATGTTTTCTATTCAGAGTTTACTTAGTATGGTAATATCCTCGCTGGTCATGATAATGTAGTTAATTATTCTTAAAATTTTTTAATGGTTTTATAATATGAGTCACATTCTCAATTACTGTTCCTTTATTTCAGAAATGGCCATCAAGAAATAGATGCCCAGATGTAAGGAGGAGATAATCCACGTGTCATGATATAAGATGCAGTATAGCTTTCATCCAGATTAGTAAGTGACCAAGTCTCTCTCTCTTTTCCCTAACAGTTATTTACGTTAGAACATTTAATAAGAATGTGGGCATTAAAAGAGTCACTTATATTTCTGCTTTTACTGTAGAGAGTGGTTCTAGAAAATGTGCCTGCTATGCTTTCTTAAAAGAACCATAAAGGAAGTAATATTTAATTACAGCTCTAGAAACATATATTAAAAATAGTTATTATGATACCTCTGCGCAGTACAGCATTTCTTACTATTTTTGATATCTGCTTTTCATTCCAATCTTTGTTCTGCATATTGAAAAGATATAATTTGATCATAGTATTGTGTAGACTATGCTTCTTATGTGGGCCTAGTAGCACATGTCTGAGATCCCAACACTGGAGGGGCTAAGGCACGAGGATTGTATATTTAAGGCTGCTTGTAAGTTCACATAGTGAGTTCCAGGCCAACCTGAGATCCAGAGAGACTCAGTCTCAAACAAATGACAGACAAAGAATATGCTTCTTTAAAGTTAGGTTTATTTCAGATACCTCTTTTTGGAATTAGCAATTTGTCCTTCAGTATTTAATCGGGCATTTTTATTGGGGTGTTAAAATGGTCTACAATTATATGAAGCCAATGATTATAAAACTTTATGAATATAAATACTTCTGTTCATTAACTTTATAATAGTTTTATACCTTAAAAATCATCCTTCAGAATATCAAGTCTTAGAGAAAATAAATGTCATTTGAGTTTCTTTTATCTTAGAATATGGAACTGTACCTCACATTATTGTGTGCTTGACAAACATGATTTGATTTCAGTTGATAGTGGTGTTTTTATAATTTTTTAAGATTTACTTTTAAAATTTTATGTGCATGAGTGTTTTGCCCCCCATGTATGTATACCACATGAGTTCCGATGGAGGCCAGAGAGAGGGTGTCAGAACCCCTGGAACCGAAGTTACAAATGGTTGTGACTCATCATGTGCTGGGAATCAAACCCAGGTCCTCTGCAAAAGCAGCAAATGTTTTAACCACTGAACCATCATTCTAGCCCTTTAAATGGTAGTTTTATTACAAGAGTGGATTTTATATTTTTGGTAAAAGTATCTTTATTATTAAGAAATCTACTGTCAGCCAGGCATGGTGGTGCATGCCTTTAAGTCCAGCACTTGGGAGGCAGAGGAGGGTCGATCTCTGTCAGTTTGAGGCCAGCCTGGTCTACTAAGTGAGTCCAGGACAGCCAGGGGAACCCTGTCACAAAACAAAATGAAAACAAAAAAGAAGAAAAAAAAAAAGAAATTACTGTCATGTGGGCATGACGGTATATGCTTTTAATCCCAGCACTCATGTGGCAGAAGCCAGTGGATCTGTAAGTTGAAAGCCAGGTAGGACTACATAGTAAGACATTGTCTTAACAAGAAGCCACTATTGTCTCTTAAGCTTTGTTTGGTACTAAAAATGACCTCATATTCTGAATCACAAGTAGCACTGTGAAATTTTTCATTTTCAAGAAACTATTTTGAAATTAACTCTTTTCTCCCTGAATTGTTTTTAGGGGCAAAACCATATCTTTTTCACAGAAAAGAATTTCACAAGGTAAGAAATAATTTATATAATAGTAAACTCAACATGAAAAATAGAGTGCTTTCTACCATATAGATTATGAAAGATAAAGTAACATAGTTTGTTTTTAAGCATTATATACCTATTGTGCCTTTGTACGTCTGTAGGAGCTTGTATGCCATGACAGCCCAGTGGAGGTAGACCAACTGTGTGGATCAGCCTTCCCCTTCCACCATATGGGTCCTGGGGATCAAATCAGGTGATCTGAGTCATCTCGACAGCCCCTGATTTGCTGGGTGTTTTTGTTTTATTTTTATTTTTTTTAAGGAGGGTTTCTTACTATGTAGCCCTGGCTAGCTTGAACTTGTTATATAGATCAGGCTGGCCTACCCTCCATCCCAGTGCTGAGATGTAAGGTGTATACCACCATGCCTGGGTGCTTTTGAGTTTTTCAAAATAGGATCTCATGTAGCTCAGGCTGTGTCAGATTTACTGTGTAGCTAGCTAAGACTGACTGTGACCAACTGCTGGGATTATAGCTGTACCTATCACCTTGCCAATGGATTTGATAACAATAGTTTGTGGCTTTTTTTTTCCTTTAGACTTTGTGAAGGAAGACAGCATCACGTAAGTAGAAATTGTACTCTTTGTTTCTTAACTGTGTACCAAGTACTTGGATTTAATTGCTTGGCAGCTTTAAACAGTTCCTTTGGTTATATTTCCTCACATTCCGAGATAGATAGTGGTGATCATTGTTGATTAATTCTACCTGCCAACTAAAAGCACTTTAAAGTGAGGTGTTCAGATCAATAGCCAATTCCTACTAAAGTTTCCAAGTATTGCATGTTTTAAGGGGTGCATGTACTCTGGAACACCTTTCCCATCGTTGCCACACTAGCTGGGGAAGGAAAGGGGTAAGCAAAGCACCAAGATTGCCTTGGGCAACAGGGACTTCAACCTCATACTGCAAGTACTGGGGTCACATGTGTGGGGTCTGTTCCTATGGACCTCGTTTGCCCTATTATCCCTCCTACTTCCAGGATGGAATGTAAATAGCATGTTCAAATCTTCCAGGGTGCTGTTCAAGGCATTGAAAGTTCTTCAGTAGAAATCTAGAACCTTCTTTTCCTAGATTACAAAGCAAAAGCCAACATTTAAAAAGGTTTCGACTTACTATTCTTAGTCTATCTGTCTTTGCCATTTTCTTTTAGAAAGGGAAATTTAAATATCCTATGTTAAAATAAGGTATGATTTGAAATGATGATGGATCATAGTGTCTGGTACTTTTAGGGCTCCCATCTTGAGTGGTAAATGGTTATTTTTGTGGTTTTTTAATTTGTATTTATTTATTGATACTGAGACTTGAACCTTGGGCATTATTTTTGTTAGGCATGCTAGACCTAAATTCTGGAATCTTTATTTTGTGTTTGTGTGTATGCTTGCTGGTGATGTGCACAGATGCACGTGTGTGGATGCATATCGGTGCATTTGTATATTGAGGCCAGAGGACAGTTTCAACTGTCATTTTTTTTCATGTGTCACTTTTTTCTTTAAGACAGGGTCTCTCACTTGCTTGCAACTTGGCACATAGGCTAACTTGGGGATCTTGTTGACTTTCTCCATAGTGCTGCAACTGCAAATGCTTCTTCTCACATGCACTCCATGGGTTCATCCCAGGTCCTCTGCCTACAAGGCAAGCACCTCACTAGCTGAGCCACCTCTCCAGCACCCTGATATTTTTGTATTTAGTGTAGAAAATTAGCACATAATTCACACACGCATACAAAATCACTGCTGTGTAGTTAAATGTAAAGGGACAGTAGCAACCCTTAAAAAATAATTATACATTTTAGAAACTAGTTGAAATGTTAACTTTTGCATAGTATAGTTTGTATTTTTTTTTAATTTTGTTTAAGTTTTTTGAGAACCTGTAAGAGGCTGAATGTCTGACTTATCAGCATTGAGTTAAGTTCAGGAGTAATGATATTAAAATGTTGTTTTGTGTCCTACTCATCCTCGCGGTTCACTTAAAGGACCATCTTATTTTCTTTTATATCTGTTCTCCATATAATTGACCTTTTAATGTTTGTTATGCATATTATTTTATTTATATCATAAGGTATTAAAATATTTATTTTGTGTGTTTGTATTTGTGAGTCTGTATCTGTGTTTCTCTGTATGTGAATACATGTGTTTATGATTCCAGATAGGCTGCCACAGAGTTTTATGAATGTTTGGAGGCCAGAAGATAACATCCAGTATCCTCCTGCCTTTTCTTTGCCTTATCCTTATTTATTGATTGATTTACTTTGTGTATTTGTATGTGCATGTGCACATGCATTCAGTGACCAAAGAAGCTCCAGATCTCTGGAGCTGGAGTTAAAAGTGACTGGGAGTCATTTGATGTAGACGCTAGGAACTAAAGTTGGTTGGAAGAAGCTAAAGGTACCTTGTTAGGAGGGCATTTCTTACTATGAGGTGAGGGTTGGAGAGCCTTTAGTTTTGGGACTGAGAACCGATACAGAGTGAAAAGCAGTGAAAAGCAATCTATCTTTAGTGTTGCTGTAATGCTAGCACACCACAGACTGGGCAACTTATGAAGAACAGAAATGTATTTTTTACCATTATGGATGCTGCAAATTCTAAGACCAGTGTACTGCCTGGGTCCTTGTCTGTTGATTGCTGCTTCCTGCAGAGAGGAGACGTGCTATGTTGTGTGATGGGAGGTAGAAGAAAGGCCAGTGTGGGGCCTCCTTTGTGTGAGCTGTAATCCCATTCACAAAGAGGAACTCCATGACCTAATCACCTCTTACCCCCTTCCCCGCCCCCACCTCCTATCACACTAACCATCAAGCTTCAGCTCCTGAATTTTGGGGGACATATACAGACTGTAGCAGGAAAGGAAGGAGTGCACATGTTTAAAAAAAAAAGACAAGGTTGAAGTCTTTTGAACATAGTTTTTTGTTTTATTTTGTTTTGTTTGTTTGGGTTTTTTAATGTCAGTAATGAACTATTTATAAAAGTTTTGGTGAGAAGGCTAGAAACTTGCAGTTGATAATTATTTTTACATTCCATAGATTGTCAAATATTGCCCCAATTCTTTAAAATGTACAACTCAGAGAATTGAACAAGTAGCATAGCTCTTTATTGAATATCTTTTGTTTTTGAGTCTTTTATGAAATTACATACAGGTGGCGGTCAGAGGGCAACTTGAGAAAGTTGATTCTTTTCTTCTTCGAAATCAGTTGATCAGACTTGGTGGCAGGCTCCTGTAACCATTGAATTATCTTGCCAGCCACTAAAGAAGTGTTTTAACCAGCAAGAACCTCATATCCTGAAAGGTTTTTTTAAATTAATTATTTTTGTGTGTGTACATTTGGTGTTTGGCACACATATATATCTGTGAGGGAGTCGGATGGATTCACCAGAATTTGAGTTACAGACAGTTGTGAGCTGCCATGTGGTTGCTGGGAATTGAACCTGGGTTTTCAGGAAGAGTAGCCAGTGCTCTTAACCACTGAGCCATCTCTCCAGCCTCATATCCTGAAAGTTTAATAAAGAGAAAAAGAAAGAAATCAGCGAATAATTTTGGTAGTAGTTATTTTATGGTTTATTATTTTTGTTATAATGATGATTAGGCCATACAACATATCTGGTATAAGGATGTTTATTTGGGGGAGGGAAAGGGGGGAAGAGTTAGAGGGCAGAAGATTGGGCTCCCAGACAGGCCAACAGACAGATGGGGACAGAGCCATGAGGGCAGAGAAGTTCAGAGAGAAAACTTGGGGTCAGAGGGAGAACAGGGAGATAGAGAGATCAGGAGATAGAGAGATCAGGAGAGAGAGAGACAGACAGGGAGAGAGAGAGAGAGAGAGAGAGTTGGGGTGGCAGGATGGGTTCCTTTCGTCCAGCATACACCTGGCTGGGGGCAGGTGATGACCTAAGAGGTTACTAGGACCAGTAGTCAGGCTACTGGAATCACCTGTATATCAATAGTTGTCATTGTTGTTAAAATTTTTATTTTATGTGTACGAATATTTTGCCTGCCCACATGTCTGTGTACTGAGTTCATGTTTGGTGCCCGTGAAAGACAGTAGAGGGCATTAGATCTTCTAGAGCTGGAATTACAGACAGCTGTGCATTACCATGTAAGTACTAGTAGCAAGCCTGGGTCCTCTAGAAGACCAGAGCTCTTAACCGCTGAGGCATCTCTCTAGTCCCAAATGCTTTTATTTTCTATTTAAGTATACTTATGTTTGAGTTCTACTAAAGCAGCATTTATTAAATTAATAGAATTTGGTTAACCTCTGTTATGTAGAGACACATTTCATAAATGCTTCCAGTTTGTCACAAATACCACAAACTTTTAGAATATTCTGGTTTACTTTTTTTTTTTAAAGGTTAGGTGTCTAGTTTTGTTAGGTAGGACATTTTTAAAATGCCTTTGTTGGTTATGTACTGAGCGATTTGATTGAATATAGTTCAGAGTGTCACAGTTTTCTCTGCCTGTTTCTTTATAGTACGAAGATAATGTATATTGGGTTTTAAACTGTCTCTTATTCTGAAAGTCCCAGTTTCATTCAGTTCCAGATCCAGGTAGACATCAAGATTGGTTTGAGTAGTTCATGTTATCTCTGTCAGTCTAGATTTTAGGTCTCCAGATATGCTTATTACTTGGTTTTATTTGAACATATGGAAGGATTAAGAAAGTATCCATGTAGGTGGTAGAATAAAGAATACAGATTGACTGATAGTCCATTCATTAAACACATTTGGAATTTGAGGTTTAACACTAGAGTGGTACTGGAGGTCCAGCCCAGAGCCTCTCACTTGCTAGGAAAGGGCTTTCTTCAGGCTCCGGGTCTGCATGTCAGAGACAGCCATGGTATTGAAAGGTTTCAGGCTTTCTGATTCAAATCCTTTGTCGCATATCAAGGCTTCAGGTGTTAAATTAGATTTAACTGAAGCTGAGCTTTATTCTTGAAATTTGATAGTTTTAAATTTTAATAAAAGTGTAAGTTGTTTTAGATAACTTTTTGTTTCATATTCCGCTTATAGAGTCCTTTATGATCTAGCCGGATTTTACTGATTCAGTTACTTGCTTTTAGATTTAAACAACAAAAAACCCAAAACTCAGAGTAGGTTGAAACTCCACACAAATTGCTACCACAGAACAAAAGTGCTGATCAAGATGAATCAAGCCCTGTAATGTGCACTGAAAGGAAAGCCTCTCTTCTTCCCCCACTTTGAAGAACAAGCACTTTCCTTGCCAAGGAGGACTGACTTTAAGTGGACCAGCTGTCCATGTTGGGAGCATAGGGTTGCTAAGGTGACCACGGCTGTTTGGAGAAGAATGCAGCTGAAAGGGCAAGTTCTTGATGTGTGAGCTGAGGGAAAGAATGTGGTGTGACTGTGCATCATTCCTCCTGACCACACGCTCACAAAGCGCTGTGTGGGCGGCATAGAGAGACAGGGCTGACAGCCCACGCTGGTGTGTGTTTAATCATGTCTTCACGTGAGCCAGAAACCTACAGTTCAGAAGAAAAAGCCTGCCTCTGTGTGTGTATGCGCACATTTGGATACAGGGGAGGCTGCTTTCATGTTAGATGAAATAAGTGAATTTCTTTTGCTTAATGACATAAACATTCATTATATTCAATTTTTAAAAAGTATTTGACTTAATGTTTACTTATTCCATCTCATCCTTTTTAGTCATGAATACAGTGCTGATAAGTTCCCAGTTTAGTGATGTGTTCTTTGCAATTGTATTTCTTTGACTTGACACTTTAATCAGAATTGTTTGGAAAGCCCCTCTCTCCCCCTTTGCTGTTCTAAGAAGAATCTTCCAGCCTCAGTCTTCCAAGTAGGTCTGACAACAGGCTTGCCCTGTTATACCTAGCTTAGTTCTTTCCCCGTCCTTTTCTCTGCCTCTGTTATTACTCTTTCCAAGGAAGATATTATCTTTGTTTTGATGTTTGTTTACTTGTTTTTTATTTTATTTTTTGAGACTGGATCTTACTTTGTAGTTTATAGGCTTGCCTTAAGCTCATGAGCATCCAGCATCAGCTCTCTGAGTGCTAAGACCACCAGCGCATGCCACTTTGTCAGCTTAGTGTCTGTGTGTGTTTGAGACAGACTCTCACTGACCCTGGAGCTTGCCATTTTGGCTAAGCAGGGTGGTCAGCGAGTCCTGGGGATCTGCCTGCTGTCTTTCACGTACTGTGGTTATAGGTGTACACCTCCTTCCCAGCTTAAGCTGGTGCTGGGGAGCTAAACTCAGGTCTTCATCCTAGTGTGGCAAGTTCTTTACCTGCTGAGCCACCAGCCTGTGAGATCCTAACATGTTGCTCATCCTCTAACATGTCTACAGACAGGTTCTGGCATTTGTATGTAGTAAAAAATGTAGTCACTCAAAAGGAGCTGGAGAGATGGCTCACAGTAGGAGCACTTGATTCTCTTCCAGAAAGTTAGAGTTGAGGTCCCAGCACTTAGGTCAGGTGATTGCCGTCTGTACTGACTGCAGCTCCAGGGGATCCAGTGCCTTCCCCTGCCCTCTCTACAGATGTCCACACATGCATGGCATTTATTCTACAGACATGAACTCATGCAGAGAGAAAGGTACATCCTCCTGCTTCAATTCTGAGAGCCATGAGCATTCTTGCTCATACTTTAAGGAAGGTATACATGTAGACACAGCCTAAAACTTGCATTTTTAAAAAAGATTTATTTATTTATTATGTATACAGTGTTATGTTTGCATGTATGCCTGAATGCCAAAAGATGGCTCCAGATATCACTATAGATGGTTATGAGTCACCATGTGGTTGCTGGGAATTGAACTCAGGACCTTTGGAAGAGCAGCCAGTGCTCTAAACATCTCTCCAGCCCACATGCATGGTTTTTATCTTACTTTTTTCTTTCCTAATTCCTACAATAATATATGGGTTCTTTGTTTGTTTGTTTTGTTTTTTAAGACAGTGTCTTATGTATCCCAGGCTTACCTCCAACTTCATATGTACCATAGATGGCCTTGAACTTCTTTCTGATCCTTCTGCTTCTACCTCTCAAGTGTCAAGACTACAGGCAAGTGCCACATACTGAATTTAGGCCTTTCCATTCACTAGGCAAGTGTTCTGTCAAGGGACGCGCATCCCATCCCAATAATACATTTATCTTAAACGAGGCAAGCAGAAGCAGCATTTAACACGTGAAGTATCTGGAATGGTCACAGCCCTGGCAGCCTTCCTTTATTTATTTTAAGTCTCATTGTGTAGCCCATGCTGGCTTCAACTAGAAATCATCCGTCCTCAGCCTCCAAAGTTGCCACAGCTTCTGGCTCCTTATTTTCTTAACTGGATATTCTACTTGATTTGACCTGTTTTTGTTTGATTAGTTTTGTAATTATAGGATTTGAGGGGTAATTGGACAATTAAACTAATTTGATCTTTAAATTCATTTGGCTATTTGATGTTTCACAGTAGATCTTGATAAGCTTTGGTGCCACCCCAAATAAGCAAAGTGTAATCAGCTTACACACACACCCGACTCTCACAATAGGCCTTAATTTCAATACAGTCAGATGTGAAGTTGTCTTTCCTTTTTAGTTTATCCTAAGAGAGGTCAGGTTTTCATGGGTGAGTAGTTTTGTTTCTGTGTGCTCTGCCTTATTGCACTGGTTTGTCCTTTACCATTACTTATAGAGGTATGTGTTAGATATCTCTGAGTTCAAGGCTAGCCTGGCCCATATAGTGCAGCCACAGCTACACAGACCCTGCCTCAAACAAAGTCCTGAAAAAAAAAAAGGAAAGAAAGGGGAAAAAAAAGAAAGTCTGTCTCAACCTAGGCTTCAGGCATGCTGGGCAAGTGCTGTACCAGCTGGGCTACATCCCCAGCCCCCTGTAGTGAGACTGAACATTTTCTGACTTGATCTACTTGTTATTTTTTCTTTTTCCAAGAAAAAGACTATGTTCCAATTTTGTAGTTTTTAAATTTTTGTTCTCTTAGATATTTGAAACATATTTATTAAAAATGGTGATAAAATGTCCCTTTTTACATAAAATTGTATCACTTTAAAATTACGTAGACCTAATCTCAGTATGAATTTAAATCTACATTTAAATTTTTTATTTTTCATTTCATGTACATTGGTATTTTGCTTGCATGTGTTTCTGTGTGAGGGTTTCAGATTCTCTAGAACTAGAGTTGCAGACAATTGTGAGCTACTATATGGATGCTGGGAGTTAAGCCTGGGTCCTACTAGAACAGCAGCTGGTATTCTTAACTGCTCAGCTACTGCTCCAGCCCCCTAATTCTATATTTTTATGCTAATTCCTCACAAGATGTTCGTAAAATTCAGTTAAAAGCAGAGTCTTGTTGGAAACATTTTACTATAGGAAGAGCATTCAGGGCCTGGAGGTCGGTTTTTAATAGCATTCTCTAGTAAAAGGAACCAGTGTCCTTTAGGAAATGGCTGAATCTAGAACTTGGGGCAAATAAGAAGGAAGCAAAGGAATAAACAGTGCAAAGATGGGGATATGTCAGAGAAGCATAGGAACCAAATGGAAGAGCTCCGTTTGGCCAAAATTGAAATCATTTGAGCAACAAAGTCATGTCAAGTAGTCTTAGGTATGACTCAAAATGTAAAAGAACTATCCATGGGCTAATACTGCTATAAATGCATGACTGAATATAATGAAAATGGGGAAAAGACAACTCTTTTGTGCAGAAGAATTCCAAATAATTGGTCAGTGCTGCAGGTATAGCTCACTGGAGAGACTACCAGCCTAGCATACCAAAGAGTTTGACATTGTTCTGTCTTCAAAATGAATTGAACCCTCCCCCCCCCCCCCCATCCCAACTCCCCCTGCCCACACACATCCTCTCCTTTCTTGTGAGTCATTCTGGGGATTGAACTCAGGAACTTACATACAGTAGATCAGAGCTTTCTCTACCACTAAGTATTATGACTTTAGTATTAAATGTTATACTAATCCCCACAACCCCTTCTCCCCCACTCCACTTCAGTACTGCAATTGAACTCAACCCCATAAGTGCTAGCAGATTGTGCTTATGGAACTCCTCCTAGCCCATACCACCTTGTTTCATTTTGAGACTGGAGCTTGCTGAAATTGCCTAGATTAGCCTTAAGCTTAGCATTCTCCCTTAGCCTCCTTAGTATCTGGGACTGTAGGCCTGCACCACCATGCTTGGCTTCCTTGCTTTCTGAGTGTGGGCCTTTTTTCTAAAACATGCTCTATGGAAAGACAGTTGGAGTGGAGTAGCTTCCACTGGAGAAATAGCAGGCACTACCAGCCACAAGTAATGTTGATAATGTTTCCGGGGCTGTAAAGTTTTATCTCTGGTTTTCCCCAGCTCATAACAATGGTCTAATTATAAGAAAAACATGAAACAAATCCCAGTAAAGAGCCTTATAAATTACTCAACCTAATATTGCTCAGAACTGGAGGTGGAAACAAGGAACATTAGAAGAAAAAATATTACAGGCAAAAGAAGCCTTAAGAGATTCTGTGACTACATATACTACAGTATCTTGAATGGAATGAAAACAAAACAACAACAAAAACAAAAAGCCACTTACATACAAACTAATTAAATCCCAATAAGTATAACCTAAATGTTTTTTTTTTAAGTTGTAAATTGTTTGTTCTTGATACAGATTGTCACACCGAGGCCAACATACATAGTATGTTCCAGGCCAGCCTAGCTATGTATGTTGACCTCAAACTCATGACAGTCCTCCTGCCTTGGTGTCTTGGTCATTGGGATTACAGGCTTCAGCTTCTGTGCTGGCCATAATGTGTGTTTCAGCTGTTAACAGTGGTGTCCATGTTCTACCTTACAATAGCAAACAATATATAAAGTTGTAATATAAGTTGTCAATGGTAGAGGAAGGTGGGCACAGGTTCTATTGGGTTTCTATCACCTTGTTCTCAAGATTTCTCTAAATCTAAAACTTAGTGTTAAACTAAGCTTTTTCAAGTAATTTTTTTTATTCCAGAAAATATGTACCTCATACTTTTTTTGAAAATCATATTTTAAATAAGACCGTGCTCTTGAGCAGCCCACGTTTTATTTTATTTTATTTTATTTTAAAATAAAATAAATATAGTAAAGGAGTACTTTGCCTGAGGGTGTTGGATAAACTGTTCTTGCAGACAGGCCCTGTATTTGGCTGCATTTGTTGCCCACTGAAGACACACTTGTAAATGTTAGAGTTATGTTTATAATAGGACATTTCAAGTTTTTTTAATCTTCAGATTAGACAAAATTCTTATAAAATATAAAATACTGACTGCATTCTAGACTGTAATTTTTGCCTGTTTTTATACTGAGTTTCTGTTGAGCTTGTAAAAGAGTCTGCACTGCTACTGTCCTAGTGTTATTCCATCTACTTTAGTATAAAAGTAGCACTGCGTTTCAGTGCTGATGGAGTACTGTAGG
Organism: Pachyuromys duprasi; assembly: GCA_028658305.1. Taxonomy (NCBI): domain Eukaryota; kingdom Metazoa; phylum Chordata; class Mammalia; order Rodentia; family Muridae; genus Pachyuromys; species Pachyuromys duprasi. The sequence continues at coordinate 56,199,409 of CM053766.1, forward strand.
GTTTAGTCTGTAATACTTCTTTGTACAGTTTTTTTTCTAGCAATAAATAATTTTAACACAGTTTTAGTAATTTGATACTGATTTCACATAAGTAGCATTTATTTTTCAGAGTAATTTTTCAGTAAACACTTGAATGATCTAATTGCTCTTTTGTTAATAAGGCATATACCGTCAGGCCCTGGAAGAGGAGAAGAGCGGTCGCTGCTTCCTACTGTGTATTCTGGAGAGAGGAAGCATTCTGAATATTTTTCTTTACCACATGATTTTCTTAGTATTGACAAAATAAACACATTCATTTCTGGCATTTTAATTAAAGTGTGAAAACACATGCTGCCAATTCCAGCCCTAAAAAATTTCAGGAAGAACTTTATGTTAACGTTTATGATGACTACCCTTAAGGCTAAAGAAGAACTTTTTATTCAGTGACTTTTTTTTCCAAATTTTTGAATGAATTAATATAAAGAAAACTAATTGGAAGAAACTAATATTCACAAACTACTATTTCCATAGTTTGTGATGTTTTAAGGTTGCATTTTTTAAACTATTTGTGCACATATTCCTATTTTAGCTGAAATTGTTATTTTCAGTACACCAGAGGTTATCACTGTGTAGACCAGGCTGGCCTTGAACTCACAGAGATCCTCCTCCCTCTGCCTTCTGAATACTGGGATTAAAGATCTGCACCACCACACCCAGCTCATGTTATCATTTTTAAATTTAATTTAATTTTTTATTTTTATGTGAGTACTTCATGCCCACATAGGTCAATAAGAGGTGCTGGACCCCTGGAACTGGAGTTACAGATGGTTGTGAGCCAGTATGTGGGTGTTGGGAACTTAAGCAGATGTGCTCTTCACTACTGAGCCAGCTTTCCAGTCCTTATTGTTTTCTTAAATTTAAAATACAATTACATCACTTCTCCAGTCCCTCTCTTCCCTTCTGCCCTTCCCATGTCTTGACACATGCACACACACACACACAGGCATGCACCAGAATCAACATAAATACATTTAGTATTGTCATTCTTAGTCATTCAGTGTTACATGCATGTGTTTGTAGGGTTGACCACTTGGTTTTAAATTACCAATTAGAGGCTTCATCACTGGAGGACGGCAAATTCACCTTCTCTCAGCAGTTGTAAATTGCCTGAAGCTCTTTATCTAGGAGTGGGGCCTCATGAGATTTTTCCTTTCTAAACTGGAATTTCAACTGTTGTTGAAATCGTCTAGGTCTTGTTTAGGCAACCATGTTGTTGAGATTTCATGGGTGTAGTTCTGATGTCACAGCTAGACGACACCTCTCTGTATTTTTAATTCAGCATAGTTTATAGCAGTTGTGTGTGTGTGTGTATCAGAGGGAAACTTTCAGGCATTAGTTCTCTCCATCCACCATTGAGTCCCATGAACAGTAAAACCAAAGCTCCATTATACTGTCTGGAACCACTTCATTTTTACTGCATCTAAGTCATTCAGCAGTGAAGAGAAACCAGAGATTTAAGAACTCATACAGAAGACTTGAGTAGAATGCCATGACCGCATAGCCCAGTGAGTTATGTTCTTGTCAGGAGGGCATTAGATTGTTTGAAATCAGGAATGTGTTCTCATGTACAAAGTGTGCTTTTAAGGAAAACACAAAAATCTTAAACAGTAGACATTTGTACTGAGAGTTTTAAAGGCAAGCAAGGTCGCCATAATACTTTGGCAGTGCTAACACTCAAAACATAAAGTGATAAAATGTAATGCAATGGTATACACCTGCAGTCTCAGCACTCAGGAGAATGAGGTCGGAGGGCTACAAGGTTAAGGGCCGCCAGGGCTGAATAGTGAGACCCTATCTCAGAAACATCCAAAGGAGACAAACAGTAACAGCAATAACAAACACTTGAGTAAACATTGAGCTTCAAGAAGAGGACAGAGGAGACAGGTGTGATGATGCAGCCTTTAGTTCTAGCAGAGACAGGCAAATCTCTGAGTTAGAGGACAGCCAGGGCTACAAAGTGAGCCCTGTCTCAGCAAACAAACAAAAAAGAAAACAAGAGTATATATTTTCGAAGGATTTAAAATGGGGCTTTTAATTATTTTTACAGGTTGGCATAGTGATTCTGTAATATGTTTAACTTCTACTGTACTTTCCTTTCAAAAAGTAATTTTTTTTTGGTGTGTGTGGGGTCACATCTGGGACACTCTTACTTCTCTTAAGCTTATTTTCTAACTGTAAATTCCCTCAGTGTGGAAGTGGGCAAATGCTGAGATGCCAGAACAAAGACAGTAAAAAAAAAAGTTTTCCTGAATAATTAGTTAATGTTTTTAGAAAAGAGGTAGACAATGGGAGTATAGCTTCAAATAAAAGAAGTCTGTTATGGGAGAATTACATTAGCTGTAAGCAGCTTTATACGCCAGAGACAAGGCCTGATATACCTCTTTGAGTTGCTGGAGAGTAGAAGAGGATGTATAGAATGGGGCTTCTTAAACTTTTTCGTTCATGACCCCTTTTGTGTAAGAAAGTTTTTTATAACCACAAATATATGTTTACTAAATAAGTGTACAAATGAAACAGTTACTGATAATAAATCATGAAATTTTTATTTTAAGAAATTTGATATCCATGAAAGCAACTTTGCAAGCTTACCTCTACATAAAGATTTAAATATTGGGTGAATATGTGATACTGCCGGACACAGAGTATCTTCATAGTTAGTTGATATTTTGATTTTGTAACAGTCAGTGCTGAGAATGCTCATATGTAGTATGAAAATGGCAGAAGTATGTTTAGACCCCGTTCAGAAATTGTTAGTCTTTCCTAGGCCTAAGCAAAAATTCACTGAACAACTTTTATGGCACTCAAATGAGTAGCTAAAACAGTACTTTTTAATACAGTTCATTTCAAAGATAGATTGATTGGCTACTTACCTGTAGAGGATGAAGGTAGAAAGCTGTATTTATAGTATCAATGCTGCAATGCACAGTGTTTGGTATTCCCCTCTCTGAGCCAAGCAGCATTCATGACTGTGGGGGTATAACAGGGAGAGTGGGTCATGCACTGCAGTGCAGTAGAGTACTGTCGGAAACAGCTTGGATTTATTGCCTATTGGATATGAAATTTATTTTTGATCATTGAACACTCAATGGGGTTGGAAAGATGCCTAGTAGTTAAGAGCACTTGCTGTTTATGCAGAAGACCCAGGGTTCAGGTCTCTGGTAGCTCACAGCTCTCTGTAATTTCAGTTCCATGGATTCAACACTCTCTTTGGTCTCTGAGGGCACCAGGCATGCATGTGGTACACAGACATACATGCAGGCAAAATTTATACACATGAAATAAAAATAAATTTTAGAAACAAACAACAACAACAACAACAAAAACAGGGGTTGGGGGGATGGCTCAGCAGTTAAGAGCACCTGTTCTTCCAGAGAACCTGGGTTTGAATCCCAGCATCCACATGGCAGCCCACAACTGTCTGGAACTACAGTTGTACGGGATCTGATGCTGTTGCTTGGCCTCCACAGGCCCTCTACATGCACATGCTGCACAGACATACGTGTAGGTGAAACACATGTACACTAAGATAAAAATGAAAAATGATTTTCATAAAACATTGTATGAAATTCTCAATTAATGTAAACATATTTTTAAACCAAAACAAATCCCCTTTTATTGTTGTCAGACTTTTTTTTTTTTGAGACCTGTAGTTTTTAAGAAGGCTTGTTATCCAAATGTGGTATGTGTTCATCATCCCAGCAGTCGAGAGGCTGTGACAGGAAGACCATCAACTTGAGGCCAGCCTGTTCCTCATGCTGTCATAACCCCTAACCATAAAATTATTTTATTGTTACTTTATAATTGCAATTTTGCTATTGTTATGAATTATAATATCTGATAATGCAACCCCCATCAAAGGGTTGTTCGGCCCTTAAAGGGGTCTCAACCTACAAGTGGAAAACTACTGTTAAGTCTAAGCCTTAGACCATCCAGCAGGATTCCCCATTTTAACAGACAGACAAGCAAGACGTTGTGCTGAAGGGGATGTGGAGCTGCTGCACACCCATCTCCAGGGGGTACAAGCAAGTGCCTGGTGTGCTTGTCTTTCGTTCAGCTATTTGTGCTCAGAGATGGAACTATGGATTATCTTTACATGATGTTGGAAGTGCTTGTTTTGAATATCATCCACTTGTGAACTCAGGTTAGTGTATAGGTCACATGGGAAATTCTGCAGGCTCTGATGAAGTGCCTGGTAGATACAGTGTAGGTGTTGAGTGGCCACCTCTCTCCTTGAGTGAGTTCAGTAAACAAATTGATCAGAAATGTCAGAAAATACAGTGAAATCTCTTAACGACTGTAGACTAACTTATTGCTAGAATTTGACGTTATCCTGGGACTCTTTGAAATGTTTTTCTTTTCAGTTTTTAGATTGACCACTGTCACCTGGCTTGGAGGTGGGGGCTGTGTGTCTTAGAGAATAAAAAAACAAAGGGTGGATTCTAAAGCAATCTTACTTTCAGAAAGAATCACTAAGAATGCAGAGTTAGTATACTCGAGGCTTAAACAGGACTTTGGGCCTGGAAAGAAGCCATATTTATAGCAGAGGACTTACGTTTGGAGAAGTGAACCAGGCATAAGCATTATAAAACTCAGGTTGATGCATCATTACTTGATCTTTTAAAAACCTAACTTAGATACTAAGTTTAAAGCAGCATTTTAGATATTTGAGTTTGTGTATGTGGGTCACCTGAATTAGCAGTGCCACCGGAACCCGCAGAGCGGAAACGCTTATCTTAACAGAACCAGTCTGAGGGCTGCATGTGTGCTTCAGTGGTTAAGAGTGTGCACTTGGCAGGTATGATGAGGTTTGGGTTTAACTGCCAGAAAGAGATTGATTTTTTTCTGTTACTTCTAGGTTAAGTTAGCAAACGAAGACGTTGTATTTGAAATATGATTAATCTCCTGATGCAGCACCAGAGGCTAACAGTATTAATGGCCACATCTAGGTAAGTTGAGATTTATCTTCAAAGAAAGGACCAATTATTTGTTGAATGCAATCATGTTGTATCTTGATCTACTGACTCCCTCAGCACCATAAAATAAGGACAAATGGCTTCAGTTAAAGAAACACAATGTATACTGCCAACTTGTAGAAATTTTCATCTCAGATGGAAAGCTACCTCAGATGCACTCAGAAATCAGTGTTCTCCTAGGGGAGCATAAGACTACTTTAATAAAGCTGAGTTCTGGTTTGGAGAAATGTGCTTGTGAAATCACATGGTTCTTTGTTCGGTACTTAACTGTTACTGCACATCATGAGGTGTGACCATTGAGGTGTGGCCTCCAGATGCTAGTTTGCTATTCAGAAAAGCAGACTATACAATGCCTCGCCTTACCCTGTGCCTAGGGCATAATGGTTCAGAGCTCAGGGCTCAGAGACTTAAATGCCAAGTCCACATCTGTTAGGGAATACACAACTGTTTCAGTCAGGAAATCTTGGCACCTCTGAATGTCCGCACTGGGTCCACACAAGAAGGAGCTCACCAGTAGCCAGGCATGGATGGAAGAAGAGCTCAGGGCACTCTGACCCTTCATTGCAGAACTATTTCTTACTTACAGTGTCAGAGAAAGGATTCATTACCTTCAGTTGTATACCTACTGGTGACCCCAGCGGGTTCCAGTTGTTAGTTCAATCCAATAATCACAGATATGGTCCTGGTTAAACTAAATTGAATCACACAACAAAATCAAGAGTCGTGAGTCTAGGAAAGAGGCAGAAAGGGAGGAGGAGGGGTACTTGATAAGGGAAGAAGGAAAGTTTAAGAATCAGAATGCATTGTGTACAGCAATGACACTGTCAAAATACGAAAGTCAGTTTTTTAAAGTCTCTTTCCAGAAGTTGAATGTAAACCACAAGTGCCTACACTCATCAGCCTGAGTGCCTCTATAGTACTGAGCCTCTGCCTCTGCTGTCACACTGAGACTCGTGTCCTTCCCTTTGTCGGCTGTCCCTCTTTGCTTCTTTTCTGATGAGGACTCTTCATTACAGACATCCTGTACCTTCTCTATTACCTCAGACCCTAGGTTGAGCTCTCTGACTGCTGAGTGCCACAGTAAAGGACATAATCCTCAACCTTGTCCTCTGCTGAGCTCGCCTCACCTAAAACTCCACTGCATTTTTACAAGGAGCTTCTTGGCCACTCACTTATTTTCACACACACTCCTCTCCCCCACTTTAAAATAACTCTTTCTGACCCGCTGATTGTAAACCTGCTTTTTTAAATATATGACATCTCAAGGAAATACATGCTTGTGGTGCTCACCTGTAATTTCAGTACTTAGAAGACTTGAGACAGGACAGTTAAAAGTTTGAGGCCAGCCCCCCCTCCCATACTTATTTTATGTGTGTGTGCTTGAGTGTATGTATGTGCATTACCTGTGTGCATGAGCCCTTGGAGATCAGAGGAGGGCATTGGGTACTGTCGAACTGGAGGTACAGGTGATTGTGAGCCATCTGAGTGCTGGGAACCAAACCTAGGTCTTCTGCAAGACCAGTAAGTGCTGTTAACTGCAAGCCCTCTCCAGGCACAGCCTTCCTTCCCTTCCTGGCATCAATGTTCCATGCAGTCTGACATTTCTGTTTTGTTTGTTTGTGTTGTCTTTTTCAAGACAGGGTTTCTCTGTGTGCCTTTGGCTGGCCTGACTCACTCTGTAGACCAAGCTGGCCTTGAACTCACAGAGATCCTCCTGCCTCTGCCTCCTCTTGCTAGAATTAAAGGAGTATGCCACCACTGCCCAGGCTGCATTGTGACATTTCTAAACTCCTCCCTCAAACCCATATCTATGTATTCAGCTCTTTTTGTATGCCTTAGTTTTGATGTTGTCTGCAACCTCAGTTAGGGTAGCCGAAGCTGAGCCCATCATTACTTCCACCAGAAGTGCCGGCAGTGGAGCCGGCACTGTCATCTGCATAAAAGTGAGCACTTGCTTCTTGTTCCCTTGTACCACACTAGCCACTCAGTGCTGCTGACTTTGTCTTTTAGATTCATCGCTTTCTTCTTTGTACCTATTGCTGCTATGATGTTAGGCCTTCATCACACTTCATTTTTTTCTGTCGATTTCTGAGTTAATCTTAAGTATATCCTGCAGGCAGGTAAAATTTAAATACACATCTGAGTATATCACTTTGTGGTTAAAGTGAATGAATTTAAGGAGGTTGGGAAAAGAATGCTGCATAATTTTAAGATTTTCAAAGTATTTCTATCAGTTACAACTTTTTTATAAACTTATAATAGTTTTATTTAATAATTTAACACTTGTTGGTAAAAAACTTAAAAATTTGTAGCTATGTTAAACAGTATGCGAGTTCCCTATAAAATGAAGAAAACAAGGTGTGCCTATCTTTAGAGAGACCACAGTGAAGTGAGTTAGTGCAGACAAATACCTATTGTGAAAAACACGATCAAAAGCTATAATGTTTCACTGTGGGAACATTGGAGGTTGTCATTTCTTTAGGTTATATACTACTGTGATTTTTCAACGTAATTATAATTGCTAGGCATTGTTTACCTTAGTGCAGTATCGTTCACTTAGTTCACAAATGGCCAAAAGTACTTACTTTGGAACATTGGAGGTGCAAGGATGAGTAAGGTCCACTTCTGGAAAGGAGCTCATAGTGGAGGGAGAACAGTATATAAACAGATAGCCAGACACAACTTTTGCTAAGTACGAAGCATGGTAGATGCTATACTATTGGACAGCCTAGGGCACTTAAATGGGGATTTGTGAAAATTGAAATTAACCTAATAGGTTGGAGTCAGAAAAAAGTTTAGTCTTGTCCTGATTGCATCTTTTATATCCTGTATATAATGCTTTTCTTCAAATTATTCTCTGTATAGTGCTCACATGGTCTTCTGAAGAAGCCATGGGTAGCTGCTGTAGCTGTCCAGATAAAGACACTGTCCCAGATAACCATCGGAACAAGTTTAAGGTCAGTACTGCGAGCAGAGCTGTGTACTTATTTTTCCTTCTGCCTACTTGGATGAACTTTTTTTTTTAATAAATTTATTTATTTTTTATATCAGTCACAGCTTAGGTTTTTTGCATCCCATGCGTAGCCCCCTCCCTCACTCCCTTCCACCCTCCCCAACCCTCCCTCATCTCCTCCCTGCCCCCTCCAAGTCCACCAACGGGGGAGGATCTCCTCCCCTTCCATCTGACCCCAGATCATCTTGTCTCCTCCGGGCTGGCTGCAATGTCCTCCACCGGGATCTAGGCACGCTGTTACTCCCTGGCATGTATGGGGGAGGGTCGAAGAGTCAGCCATCAAGCTCAAGACGGAAACAGTCCCTGTTTCCCTTACTAGGGTCTTCAGTTCACCAATGAGTTATCATGGGCAACATCTGAGCAGGGGTTCTAGGCCATATCCATACATGGTCCCTGGTTGGAGAAACTGTTCCATATAAGACCCTTGTGCCCTGCTTAGTTTGATCTTTGTGGAGCTCTTGTTCTCCCCAAGTCTTACTAACTT
>CM053766.1:56208417-56252376 GCA_028658305.1 Pachyuromys duprasi
TCCTCAGACACAGTGTTCTCTCCTGGCAGCCATCTTGGATCCCTCCACAATCTCTACTTGGATGAACTTAAACATTTACTTTATCTTGCCTTCTCTTTCTTTTTATTGCCCAGAACCTTTTATTTCTCCCCTTCCCCATAGTCTGCCTTTTTCTTATTTGAGTAAATGATAGCACTCTCTTACTAACAATATGGACTGTTACTTCATTTTTCATTGCTGCAACTAATACCTAAAGCTAAGCCCTTAGAAAGAAGAGGGGTGTGTTTAGCTTACCTTTCTGAAAAGTTCGGCCGGCATAGCACTGGCCCTGCCCAAGCACCCATTTACTAGACTGCCTCAGTGTGGGAGAGTATCCAATGGTCTGAAGACCAGAATTGATAGAGGCAGAGAGATACAGGGGGAGGGAGGTGTGTTTAGCTGGACTCCTACAGGAACTGTGTTCCTTTTGAGGACACACCCCCAGTAAGCTAAGGACCTCCTGCTATGACCCACCTCTTGGTCAACACTGCTACAGTGATGACCAAGCCTACAACACATGAACTGGAAACCATATTAGGAATTCTTTTTTAGTTTTCCTTTGGTCCTTTGTCCTGTTAATCACAAAGTTTAGGTAATAATTTCTTTAAAATGTCCTTTTACAATTGTCTTGTAGTCTTACAACTTGTCGACTTTCTGTTATTGTGACAAACATCTTATATGAAAGAAGAATTTTATTTTGGGTCAGTCTTAGAGGTTTCAGTACATGATCTGTTAGCCTACTGCTCTGGGATAGTGATGTGTGTGATAGCACATCAGGGCAGAACTGTGTTGTAGAACAGAATCATGTATGTCATGGTCAAGGTATAGAAATAGACACAGCTGGGCTTTTCCTTATAGACATATCCACAGTGATTAGAAGACCCCTTCTTTTTAAGGTTTAACATTTTATAAGTGGTGCTACAGGTGGGGGTCTGTTCCTTTAACACTTAAGTTTGTGGGAGATACTTAAGATTCATCATCATTAGCACCATCATTTAGGCATCTTTTTGCATGCTTATATGATTTTTTTTCTTGATAAGAGGGTCTCACGGTGTGTCCGAGGCTTCCTTATAGCTCCCAATCCTCCCCTCTGTTCTAGCTGGGATTACAGGCTGGTGCTGCCACATCTGGCTTGATTTCTTAACTGCTCTGTACTTGTATTTACCCTGTAATTCATCCTGGGGTTGCCATACAATTCGTTATCTTTCATCCTTCAGTAACCTGTGCTAAAATAGACTAAATGCTCACAGAGCTATTTAGTGTCACTTATAATCTTTCCTCAGTGTGCTGGGAGTCCTCACTTCTGGGTGACACATATCTGTGTAAGTTCCATGCCTGTTACTTTGCTCTCCTGGGCAGTTTGTATGATTAGTAAGTTTTACTTCTATTAGTGCAGTGGATTAAATGGGGAAAGTACATGTAACTCACCTGTCTGTGCCACTTCTCTGTGTTACCTTCTGTTCTTAGTCTTTGGCCATTTTCTTTGTTTGCAGCACTGGGAATGGAACCCAGGGCCTCAAGCATGCTAGTCGAGTGCTGTCCCACTGAGCCATACACCCTGCCTATCTCTGGGTAGTTTCTGAAGCTCAGCGTTACAGTTCTCTCATTAGATGGACTTTGTGCCTGTCTTAATTTGGTCTCTTTGAAAGGTACTTTCTTTATTCTGTTTTAGCATTGTGCCTTCATATTGTATTGTGTATCTTGTAAGCCACCAGATTTCCTCTCTTTATTTCCTCTCTAGGTCTAACTGAAGTCTCGTTCTTTTCAGCCATCTTAGGCAGTCATTGGTGTCTTGCATAGTCTCTGTTGCATTCTTTTGTCAACTAATAAAACACAGTTTGATTTTGTGTTTGTATCTTATTTCTCCAGTAGGAATGTAAATTCTATACACATGAACGGATATTATTTTATTGTGACATAGTTCATGCCCTACACACATTGCCAGGTGAATGAACTTGTAGCAAATGAAGAAAAAGTTGACATAATTATCAGCGGTGCATTTTTCTCTAAAACTTGGTGAAATGTTAAAGTTATCGTCATTTCTCTTTAGGTCATTAATGTGGATGATGATGGGAATGAGCTAGGCTCTGGCATAATGGAGCTCACAGACACAGAGCTGATTTTATACACTCGAAAACGTGACTCAGTGAAATGGCACTACCTCTGCCTGCGACGATACGGCTATGACTCAAATCTCTTTTCTTTTGAAAGTGGTCGAAGGTGTCAAACTGGACAAGGTAGGTAAAGCTTCTGTTTTCTCCCAGTGACAGTGTATTTGAAGCATTGTGCTGTCAGTTACTCTTTATACAGGGCTTCATTTGTGAGAGAAGCCTGCTTATGTTGGCACATGCTTGTACAGCCAGCACTTGGGAGGTAGAAGCAAGATTATTGTTACGAATTCCAGCCAGCCAGGGTTAAAAAGAAAGACCCTATGCCAATAAATAAATAACACACCAACTTCCCAATTAGAAAATAAATCATGGATTCATTTATCAATTATGCAGTAACATTCTGCCCTTGGTAGGAATAAAATAGTTACACATCTTTTGGTTCTAACTTCTTGGGCAAAGAGTGTAAACAGTGGAGTCAACAGAACACGGTTTTGTTTTTTAATTAACTTATTAGTAATAATGATGATGATAACGGTAATAATTTTGGCTCCCTTCTAGTGGAATGGCCTGGGTAAGTTACTTGCCTGCTGTTGAATGTTATAATGGAGGAATGATAACCTATCTCACAGAATTTTAACAGTTGAACAAGATAGTGATTATAAACTCCCTAGCCAAGGCCTGGTCAATGGAAAGAGCTGCTCTGTTAGTGGGGATTGGGCTCCCCCTGCTGTTAAAGCCTACTGTAGTATATGTTCAGATCTCATGTATGTTACTTTCAACAAGTGAAAATTATCTGGGAACCTTACGCATATATATTTTGAAATAAGGTATATATAATTTATTTATCAGAAGATATTTCTTGCTGTTGGCACATTAGTCACTGTTATATTGCTGTGAAGTGACACCAGGACCAAGGCAACTCTTACATAGCAACACATGTAGTTGAGGGCTTGCTTATAGTTTGGGCGGTTAAATGCATTATACCACGGTGGAGAGCATGGCTGAACACATGGTGCTGGAGAACTAGCTGAGAGCTTTACATCCTGATGCACAGGCAGCAGTCAGAGGAAGACTCAGCCTGGAGTGAGTTTTTGAAGCCCCAAAACTCATTCCCCATGACATACTTCCTTGCACAAGGCCACGCCCCCCTAGTTAGGCTCAAACATCCCACCAACTAGGGAGTATACATTGAACTATATGAGCCTTTGGGCCTGTTCTCATTAAGACCACCACCATGCTTAGTCCACAGCTTCTTCTCTTTGATGTATTCTCACAAGTTCGAAAAGAAAGTCTTATTACCATATATTAATTATACATAAAAATGGGTTTCACTGGCATTTTCATGCATGTGCATAATAAAATTTGATCATATGCACCCCTCTTACCCACTCTTACTCACCTCCCACTCTTACTAATCTCTTTCTTTTCCCACTTAGTACCCCCATCTACTTTAATGTAATTTTGGGGTTGGGAGGCCCTTGGAGGAATTCCATTGAGTTTCATTAGAGTTGGCTACAGGAACATGGGTGAGGATTTGCTTACAGGAGAATAATCACCTTACTAGTAGCTGTACCATTGATAAAAATGATTTTTGTTCCCACAGTAACCATTAACTAGGTAAAAATCCCAAAGCCCCTTAAGCTAGTTCACCATGATGTGTTATGTTGATGGATCTAATAAGTTCAGTTCTTATGCCCATAATCTCAGCTACTGTGCATTCAAAAGTACAGCTGTCATGTCTGGAAGTCAGCATTTTCACACCATTCTGTGCCCTTTCTTCTGTACTGTTCCCTGAGCCTTGGAGGACTTACATAGATGTCTGTTATGCCATGTGTTCTTGTCTCTGCAGTCACTGCTGACCAGTACAAAAGGAAGTTCTTTTGACCAACACTTCTATAGCTTCTTAAAGGCATGGTTGCCATGTTTCTTTCTTGATTTATATTTATAGGAATCTTTGCTTTCAAGTGTGCCCGTGCAGAAGAATTATTTAACATGTTGCAAGAGATTATGCAAAATAATAGTATAAATGTGGTGGAAGAGCCAGTTGTAGAAAGGAATAGTCATCAGACAGAATTGGAGGTCCCTAGAACGCCTCGAACACCTACAAGTAAGTAGCCATTTTTCCTTTCATTCTGCATGTCTGATATTTATATGATACAGGTTATAGAAATTTAGTCTAAAACAAAAATGATGATCAACAGCAACAAACCCTGATTAGCTTTAGTTACAAACATTTTAAAAATGAAAACGTTAAACTTGAGGCAAAAGCCAGGAGTACAGCTCACTGTCAGAATGCTCATGTGTGTGCCTAGGGGTGGGCCCTTTATTGCCAGCCCTGCCAGAAAGAAGAACAGCCAGTTGAAAAGAAGGTAAGACCGGATGGGCCACAGTTTATGCTGTAGTTCACAAGTCTTGACAGGAATGTGTCACTAACTTCCAGTGCATGTTAGATTCTCATTCTTTTTGTTATTGTTGTTCTCTGCCCTACCCCCATTTCCTGTCTTTCTTCGTAACACAATAAACAAATGTCAGCCCCGGGGCTTGCTGCTCAGAGCTTACCGAATGGGTATCCTCGCTACCCCTCGTTTGGAGATGCTTCATCCCACCCCTCAAGCCGGCATCCTTCTGTGGGAAGTGCACGCTTACCTTCAGTTGGGGAAGAATCCACACACCCTTTGCTTGTGGCTGAGGAACAAGTAAGTCCACCACTGTGTCAGCAGAATAGACTGTGGAGTTAAAGTGTGCTTGTGTTAGTGCTCGAAGCGTCATTCAGTGTGGACTTTAACTGTCCCTGTAAAGTGCTTGTGCTTTGGCAGCGAAGAAGTGCCATGCATTTGCTAGCACATGCTGAATGCACACAGATGTCAGGGGAACTTAACTTTTTTCTGCCTTTCTGGGTAAGGCTTTCCCTGTGGAGTTCTGGTTATCCTGGAACTCACTCTGTAAACCAGGCTGGCTTTGGACTCACAGAGGTCCCACAGCCTCTGCCTCCTGAGTGCTGGGATTGAAGAAACTCATGAGTAGTTGGTCTGTCCATAGAGAGGTGCATCTCTCCATGAAGAAAGACAAACTCATAGTCAGTTCTGAATAGAAACGCTCAATGGGTCAAGATTTTATGCTGCTGTTAATGTTTAGATTTTACTGTTGAGGTTGTTTGGAGCAATTTAGTATTCCTTACTAGTTCAGATATGGAATCAAGTATTTATTTGAACATAATATAGTAGCAGATAAGTTTATCTTCTGTAAATTATTTGTCATTAAGAGATTTTTAGTGTTTGAAAAATAAACTTCTTTGTGTTCTTTACATAGTAAACATTTTTATATTATTTACTATAACACTTATCTCAGTTTTGCATACCATTTTAAATCTGAAATTTTTAGGTAGAGCCCTCAAGACACTTTTCTTAGTGGTCATGATATCTTACTAGGTGTAGCTGTTTTGCATGTATAAATTTTACAAAACTTTATTTAGGGGTTTCCATGTTATCAAGTCAGATCATGAGGATATAGTGATAGAATTGCCTTTTCCTTTTCAGTTCTTGTTATTTCTTACTGCTGGGTCATGCTTTAATATCTTAGAGCTGCCAAATGGTAATTCTATTTTGTTTTGACTTTCCTTTCGTTTTTAAAATTTATTTAATTTTATTTTATGTGCATTGGTATGAGACTGTCAGATCTGTTGGGATTGGAGTTACAGACAGTTGTGAGGTGCTAGGTGGGTGCCAGGAATTGAACCCAGGTCCTTTGGAAGAGCAGACAGTATTCTTAACTGCTGAGCCATCTCTCCAGGCCTCTATCTATCTATCTATCTATCTATCTATCTATCTATCTATCTATCTATCTATCTATCTATCTTTTTATTTATTTGAGACAGGGTTTGTTATGTAGCCTATGATAGCCTCAAACTTGGCTATCTTCCTGCCTCTGCCAGGATTATAGGTATGTGTCATCATGATCAGCTGACTTCCTGATGAATGCAATACTGTTTAAATGTAATGCTGCATGTTATTTTAAAGTAGTTATTCCTTTTACAAAGAGATTTCTACATTCCTTCCCCTCCAGTCTTTTTATTAGGTTAAAAAAATTGGTGTAGAACTTTTAAGGTAACAGTTTATTTAAAGAGGAAGTAATAAAATTAACTTATATAAGTGAGGAATGATGACACAAACCAATAACCCTATATTTGGGAAGTAGAAGCAATTGGGTGTAGTTTGATGCTAGCCTGGGCTACATACATGACCCTATTTCATTAAATAAATAGAATGTTTTGACATGACCGTATCTTTTTGAAAATTTGATGTGTGTGGGTGTTTTGCCTGTGTGCATGTCTGCTCCACTTGCGCGCAGTGCCTGTTAGGGCTAGAGAAGGGCATCAGAGTTACAGACAGTTGTGGGCCCTAGGAATCATTTACTCAGGTCCCCTAGAAGAGCAGCCAGTGCTCTTAACCACCAAGCCACCTTGCTAGCTCCCTGATTAGTCAGGCTATTTTTGCTTTTGTGACTGATTTGCTTTGTCCCCCCCCCCCTTTTTTTTAAGGTACATACTTATGTTAACACTACAGGTGTGCAAGAAGAGCGAAAAAACCGTGCAAGTGTGCATGTTCCCCCAGAGGCAAGAGTTTCTAATGCTGAAAGCAACACACCAAAAGAAGAACCAAGTAATATTGAAGACAGGGACCCTCAGGTTCTTCTTAAACCCGAAGGAGTCAAATTTGTTTTAGGACCAACCCCTGTTCAGAAGCAGTTAATGGAAAAGGAAAAACTGGAGCAACTTGGAAAAGACCCAGTTAGTGGAAGTGGTGCGAACAGCACAGAATGGGACACTGGCTATGACAGCGATGAACGGAGAGATGCGCCCTCCGTTAACAAACTGGTGTATGAAAATATAAATGGGCTATCTATCCCTAGTGCCTCAGGGGTCAGGAGAGGTCGTCTGACATCTACCAGCACCACCTCAGATACCCAGAATGTCAACAACTCTGCTCAGAGAAGAACTGCATTATTAAACTATGAAAATCTACCGTCTTTGCCTCCTGTTTGGGAAGCCCGCAAACTCAGTAGGGATGAAGATGAGAGTTTAGGACCAAAGACCCCATCTCTAAATGGCTACCATAATAATCTAGATCCAATGCATAATTATGTTAATACAGAGAATGTAACAGTGCCGGCAAGTGCTCACAAAATAGACTATTCAAGGCGTCGGGATTGTACACCGACAGTCTTTAACTTTGATATCAGGCGCCCCAGTTTAGAACACAGGCAACTCAATTATATACAGGTGGATTTGGAAGGTGGCAGTGACTCTGATAACCCTCAGACTCCAAAGACGCCGACCACTCCCCTTCCACAAACCCCTACCAGGCGCACAGAACTCTATGCTGTGATAGACATTGAGAGAACTGCTGCTATGTCCAACTTGCAGAAAGCACTGCCACGAGACGATGGTACATCTAGGAAAACTAGACATAATAGTACTGACCTGCCCATGTGAGCCTGGAAAGCATTACATTGTTTGCACCTTCGTGAAGTTTTAAAAATGAAGATGCAATGCTTCATTTTCATTTATACACTAACTCCTTTTATAGACTGAGAATTTTTTTCTGAATATTTCATGTGCATTCTTAAAGGGAATTAATGTAGAGCAGGTACTCATTAAAAACACTAATTTCATTATATTCTACTCATTGTACAGCAGCATTCCCATTTTCACAGTGCCTATTTAAAATGAGATTGGAAGTGAATGACATGCTGGTTGGTTTATAGTCAATATCCTGGACATATGCATATCTTCCATGTCTAAGTTGTGGTTGGCATTTAAACCTTTTATAAAGTCTCTTGATAATGTACATTGCTAACATAACTCTAGGCTTTGAGAGTAATACTTGTAGATTCACTGTTCACAATATATGGTTTCCAGCATGTAACATGAGGATATTTAATTAAAGGCTTTTTGACTTGGGCCAAAAGTCGTGTAAAAGAAACAAGAGAAACCACACCTCCTTTTGTACCAGTCAGCTCCTCTGTCTTCAGTGTTACTAGACAGAGTCCAGTATCATGAATATAGTTATATATTGGAAGGCAGACAGGAGACGTTTTGTTTACTCATCTCATGGTGTCATTTGAAAGGCATGTCCAGATATTATCTTACTCAGAATTATGTTGGATTTAGGAATCAGTCTCAGGTCACTTTCCTCAAAAAAACATTTGAAAATCTACACCATGATCTCTTGGCATATCTTTTCAGTAGATTATTGATAGCACATTGTTTCTGGAAACATTTGTGCCATTAAATTCCCATTTAGCTTCAGGTGTTTTGTTTGTTTTGTTTTGTTGTTATGTGAAAGTATCTTTTATTCTCCTGATGTAATTGTCTTTTCAGGGGCTTACTGCCTCGGTCTGCTAACCTAGGCCTAGTCCTGGAAGCTTCTAGCTGCCATACAATCTAATCTAGGCCTAGAATGTTTTCAGCCTCTGAGACTTACTGCTGAATAAATTCACCCTTTCTGGCTCTCTGAACTCTGGCTGGCTGGTTCAACTCAGCTGTTCTGGTTCAACTCCAAGTTGACTGATTCAATCTGGTTTCTCTAAGCTTCTGACTGAATTGCTCTGCTTGGCCTCATACTAACTTTGGCAATATGTTCTAATCTTCTGGCTTCTTATCCTCTGGCTTGTTCGGTTTTCACCTGTGTCTAGCTTGTTCTGTCTTCATCCTGTCTTTGTAAAACTTGCAGTAAAACTGCCTTCTCTGTTCCTCACTCTGTGCTCTTAAGTAGCTTCTTTTTCCTCTCTGTTCTCATGAGAATTGGGCATATCTTATTGTTTCAAGTTTTTCTCTGGTTTGTCACTTTGTCTGCCTCTCAATTAGACATTACATTGAAACATGGGTGCTTTATTCTACAAACTAATTTTACCTTCATTGCTTGGGATTAAAGGTGTGTACTAAGGGCATGTCTGCATTCCAGCCAGATCACACAGATCTATAAGGTCTTTGGATGTGATCAGAGCAGCCGTGTTGCTGGATTAAAATTCCTCTACAAGTTTATTTTGTAGTGTCTTTTTCCATTTTTACAGTATGATGTTTGAGTTTGTATATCATTTTGGAATGGGATTATGTGTTTATTGTTACTTAGTTTGCATTTTTGTCAAGTTATGGTCTTGAAGGTCCATTTGGAACTGACTGTTATTTTCTAACAGGGTTGCCCTTGTCCAGTATTTATTAATCTGCTGTTTACTTTTCAAGCTGATGATAAAAAGCATTGTCTCAATTTTAAATTTCATTTGTGTCCATTACTGATGTCTTTAGTAGACGAGAAGAAAAGGAAGATATGCTTAAACATGTGAGTTCCCCAAAGGTACTGTCCCCCCCTGTGGCGCGTTCCACAGCACTTTAGCAGGGGTTCTTTCAGCGACATGGCCGCAGTCCCATTGCCTACTCTGCTGTCCTCTCTTGGAGCTGGGCTCTTCTTATCCCCATGATTTTGGGGAGCTGTTGTTAGCATAGCAGTTACAGGGAAGTCTCGAAGCAATGCGATTATGTCATAATTGAGGATCTGAAATGAAGTAAAGTTTGTGTAAACTGATGAGTGTCTAGATGTTGAAATCTTGGAAATTAAGAATGTGCCCAATTCCCAAACCACTGTATAATAAAGAGAAGATAAGAGTAGAAGGTTGGGTAACCTTGCAAAATATTTTACTTTTTCTCTAAAATTGAGGAAGTCTCATATCACGATCTGGATATGCCAGATGTGACTAATGTTGATTTAACAAGAAAGGTTTCAGTCATACAGCATTCAGTTTATTTAGGAGCTCATCAGTAACAGAACAGTAGAGTAGTGTCCTAATAAAAATAAAATATGACAGATGTCTTCATCTTTAATACCATTGGCTTATAGCATAGTAGAAGTTTCTCTGTCCTTCTTTTTCCTCTGTGAACTTGGTGCTTACTAAAGTGTTCACTGTTCTCTTTAAGAGAACAATGGCTGGATGTGCAGTTTTCATGTTTTATATGCTGTTCTGTTTATCCTTTATTCTGAGTAGATTGCTAATTGTGCCAAATTTCAGTGGTGGGTTTTGTAATGTGCGGCAAGAACACTGACGGCAACAGCACACACAGTTTCTAACAAGCAGTCAGGACTGAGCCTAACTCTCCCAGTAAGGGGGCTGAGCTGTTCATTTTGGAGGCTGAATGCTTTTGTTTTGTTTTGTTTTTTCGTCTTTTTCCCCCCCTTTGTATCCTTTCAGATTTGAATTAGATGCTATATTTTTTAGGTGAGTAATATAATCATTACAGTTTATGCTTTAAATAGTATATGGTTTAAGAATGAAAATGGGACCAATTTGTCTGCTAAGAATTTGATTTTAGGGTACTGTATGAATATTAGGAAGAGATAAACAGATGGCGTTAGTTTCTAGATGTCTTCTGGGAATCGCTTTTGTTCCTATTTAATCAGTCATGTAGAATACCACTGTCCTTTACAGTTGTTTCGTAATGGGCATTAAGCTCTGTCCTGGAAGAATGTACCTATTACTGTTTGGTGAATTTTAGAGTGAGGTATTTTATTGGCACATATCTGTGGCCATATGTCTCAGATTTTCTGAGACAAACCTAATTTTAGATAATTGGTTTTGTTGATTAGACCATGTGACCCCACTTTTTGGTTTGGAAATATAATCCTTGCTTCCCTTGTTTCCCGCCAAATGAAATCCTTTTTTATCCATAGAGACCATGACATTTTTTTTTCCAGACCCAGGATTGGAAACTGATATGGGTATTACTAGTGTTTTTCTGAATGTTTTATTTCCCAGTTTCATCTTCCTTTGAAAAATGAAAATACCGTGCCTTCCCTCCCTCCAGGAAAATTGGCAAATAGTTGCTTTCATTCACTGCTGCTGTGGAGTGGTGAGACATGCACTTTACTCTTGAAGACTCAGCAACAAGCTGTTCACTTCTCAGTACATCCATAAAATAGATCACATTCGGGGCTGGGAAGCTTTGCCATGCAGTCTCTGTCATTGCAGATATTAATGCTGACCCCCCACCTCCCCAGTACAATGAGTCAAACTGGTGTGTGTTTATTCTCCCCGCTGCACCCGCCCCAAATCTGTGGCACAGCATATAAAAATGTACCTCAATAATGTTCTATTAAAAATGGGACAGGGGCCTTATGTTTTCATAATTTCCCAGCAATGTGCCACCATGTATTTGTCACCAGGTAAAGGTTTAGCAAGCTAAAAAGTACTTCCAGTTTCCCCTGTGCTATTTTCTACCCATAATACCCAAATGTTTTGTGCAATGTGTATGTATAAATATGTATATTCTTGAAATAGACATAACATCAGAGACATCATTCAGAAATAATGTATTGGCATTTCATTCATATTTCTGATGTGAAGTATATGGTACTATTTACTTTTTCCTTAATGTTTGCCAAATTTGAATCAAGGCATTGGTACGAAATTACAGTATGTATGGAAAATGTTTTTGGCCTGAAAAGTTAACACTTTTTTACCTATCACAATGTTCTCTGCCCAGACCAGCACCCTGTCATCTTGCTGCCTATTTCCCATCCCTGCTTCCTCATTTTTCAGGGTGTAACAATTCTTTCATAGCATCCTGTATTTGAAATTGTGTAGCAATTAGACAATAGCAGCATGGAAGCAGGCTGGTATCCACAGTACAGTAGTCACCAGGGTGCCACATTTGCATTAGTAAATGCAAAGTAGATGTTTTATAAAGGACAGACTTTGTGTTATGTTTCTATTTTCATTACATTGTATAATAATGTAAGATTGTTGTATGTCCTAATTTGCATTATAAATGTTTTTTCCTACATAAAGGCATAAATATAGCAACTTTGTATAAAGGTAGCTTATTAGATTTCAATTTTTTCTTTTATAAAAGTTGTCTACAGTGGGACTACCATTGCCAAATTGTATATGAGATAAGAATTTTACCCCTATGATTAATTTCTTTTCTGAACATTCCATATTTCTCTAATAAAAGACATGATACTGTACCATGCATAAATTGTGTTTTTAATGCTGTTTCATATCAGCATTTTCATTTTGAGTTGGCATTCTTAGTATTGGCAAAACTTAACCACTGTTAGTTAAAATAAAGCTATGTTGTGTATGTAACAGCATCATTTGCCCTTGCCCTGTATCCCTTCTTTCCCTTTGTTTTTCATTCTCCCTGTCAGTGCCAACTTCATACATTTTTGTAGCATGGCAATAAAATATAACTTTTACACTGAGGCCAAGTGTGGCTTTTTGGAAGAAGTGGGGATGGGAGGCTAGCCCCCTAGTTGTCCTAGTATGGAACTTTTTGCAATATAAGCCATGTTATCAGGCATAAGAAGTTATATATTATGTAAACATGCTTTAAGGGCAAGTATGGATGTGCTTTAAAGCTTTGTTTTTAATGTAACAAATTACTAATTTTTAATCTTTGGAAAAGTCAGAGTCCTTGAGTACAATCGAGTTTTTATTAACTGGAGTACTTAAAGAATAAGCTAATAATGGAATTTTGTTCAACAAGGGCTAAGCAACACTTTTAAAAAATTCTTATTTATTGTGGAGTATTAGTATACTATCCTAAAATTATACTGTGTAAAATATGGTTTAATCGTAGACTGTGTAGCATCTTGCACTGCCTTACTGTTATCATTCTGCCATAAATATCCATGATGAGGTACTCGAGCTGATACTGGAAGCTGAGCTGACTATACACTGACCTGAAGCATTCATGAAAAACTGCTTTGTTGAATAAAACCTTATGGCTTCTTGTGGTCACTTTCCCCTCATTGCCAAAAGTAGATCGCAATAAAACCCAAATAAAAGTTTGGTTGGATACTTATTTAAAGTTTTACTGTATTTATATTTCATATGTTTTTTGACACCTTATGTACGTTAAAGGTTGCAATTTTAAAAACAGATTTTATTTTTAATCATTCTTAACTTGGGGAGTAGTGTTGGACATGTTAATGCAGTGCTTCGTAGGTCAGAAGAGGAAGTTGATCGATCCCCAATAGACTGTGGTTGGTGGGATATAAACTATGTTCTTCTGTAAGACCAGGATGCCCTGTGAGCTACTGAGCCATATCTCCAGCCAGATTTGTTTTCAAAGTGAATGTATTCTGTGTTAAAGATTATGTATTTATTTCTCACTATCTAATGTGATTGGTCCTTCCAATTTACCTCGTTCAGTCCAAATCTTGTTTTAGCCACTGAGATTGCCAAGCGTTATCTAGTTAGTACAGCAGGGATAGAAATCATTCAAGCAATTCAGGGACAAACCCCCAAATGATTAGGTGTGTATATGGGGCCACACATTAGAGAACACTCAAATTTGTTATATGTGAAATAAAGCATCTTTAAAAATTAGGGTGTTAATGATCAGAATTTGAAAACTGCTTTGAAATATTTATGTATTTTTCCTTTAAGGATCTTTTTAGGACATAACTGTTCACGTGTTCTTATTTAACAGATGGGCTTAAATTTGGGCTTGTGGGGCCTGCGGAAACTGAGGTACCAACCAAGGACCATGCATGGAGAGGACCTAGGCCCCCTGCTCAATTGTAGCTGATAGGCAGCTCAGTCTCCATGTGGGGCCTAGTAAGGGGAGCAGGGCCGTCTCTGACATGAACTCTGTTGCCAGCTCCTCTATTACTTCCCCCTGGCAGAGTGGCATTAGCAGGCCACAGAAGAAGAGCATGCAGCCAGTCCTGATAAGACTTGATAGACTGTGGTCAGTTGTTGGGGATGGGGGGAAAAAAGAGAGGGAGGGTGGGACTGGGATGAGACGAAAGATCTATGATAGGGACATAAAGTGAATTAAAAAAAAAAGTAAATGAAAAAAATCACACCTGTGCTAGTCACTGAGACAGCAGCCTTTGTCCTCAAAAGAATCTATTAGACCATCACTGATGATAGAAGGCATTGTCCTTCCTCCCAAAGAAAAAGCCCTAAGACATATATTGCATATTGCAAACTTCTTTAACTTATAATGACAGTAGCCAAATTCCTTAGGAGAATTGAGGAAAGTGTTTTTAGAAGAGGGGTGTATGTGTATAACAGACTTAGGTTCTGGAGATTTGCTTCCTTACGAATATTTTGCTCAGCTACATGGTATGGATCCTAGAAAATGCAGATGGGTTGTCAAAGGAGCATTTCTTGTGTACTATAGGCTTTCAAGTTTTCTTTAAACTTTTCCTACCTCGTACAAAGTACAGTAGCTGTTCTCTTACAGAGGCTCCATATATTTTTGAAAAAGTTTCCTGTACTTTCTGCCAGAGCAGTCAGTACTGTCCCCGCTGAGAAGCTCGGGATTCAGAAGCTACCTACTAACCACAGACAGACAGCAGGGGCAACTGTGTTGTTGTGTATTGCTTCAAGACTGACAAGTCTTTTTCATAGACATTAGAATTTTGACTTGTAAAAGGCTTTAACAGCTACCAGGTGCTATCACAGATGCTGGCTTGCTTTATTTAAAGACTTAAAATGTTAATTTATATGTGTATTTGTATGTGTATACACATGTTTGTGTAGATATCCTTGGAAGCCTGAGAGAGTATCAGATGCCCCAGGTCTGGAGTTACAGGCAGTTGTGAGCTGCCAGATATGAGTGCTGAAAACCACACTCCTGTCCTCTGCAAGGGGACCAAGCATTGAACTGCTGAACCAGCTGAGCCATCTCTCCAGCCCCTGATGAGTTTACTTTAAAGGTGATCCTGGCCAATCTCTCAGGCTGCCTATTCCCATTGGCAAACTATTAACCGATAAGTAGCACTGTGTATAGTGAATAATAGTAGAGTTCAGTACCTAAAAGTATGAACCCACATGGGACTTAATTGTGGAGTCTTGACTTCCTGCTATAGTCATATGAAAATTCATGAGGAATGTGGAGAGGTCCCATAACCTAAGCTCTGGTTGTTTATTTCCGTTAGTTGTATCACTCCATACTACCACTATTCAATCCATGCATCATAGGGGTTGAACAACCCTTTCACAGGGATTCCCTAAAACCATCAGAAAACAGATACTTACAATTCATAACAGTAGAAAAATTGCAGTTATGAAGTAGCAACGAAAATTATCTTATGGTTGGGAGGCTCACCACAACATGACAACAGTATTAAAGGTCACAGCATAGGAAGACTGAGAACTGCTGCCCTAGGTAGCGACTCCATTCTTTGCCCCAAGTCACCTCTATAAATGACCTTATACTACAGAGCTTTGCAGTAATAAGTACACCAAGTGTGGAAACGATGTTTTACAAACTACTGGAGTTACAGGTAACCTAAATAGAGCTGCCTGTAGCCCCAGGCACCCTCTAAGTAGTTTAGTCTTGCTTTTGTGAGCTATGTATTCTGATTATGCCCATTTCATACACCAGGAAGTTGAGGCACAGAGGTAATGTAGCTAGGGGTGATCGATTTACAGAATTCAGTGAAAGGAATTGGGTGTGGAAGAGCTAAGAGAAAACCTGGGGGGTGAAAGAGGAATGCGCAAAAAGATGGCCATGAAAAACGTCCCCACTGTCTCACTACTTCTGTGGACCCACAAATTGTTACACAGTTTCTATATAAAAAGCTAAGAGAAGTCTGAACATGTTGGGGGCAAAACAATACATTGACCTGGTGGGACTTTTTGAAATAGAGTTCAGTCAATTAATTTAGAGTGCCTGTGGACGCCCAACATTATAAAACTAGTTGCAAAAAACAAGTTGAAATTCAAATTCATTGTAGCTTGGTTTTGGAGGTTGGGTGTTTAACCTCTCAGGTGTGGGAGAGGCATGACATGAAGGGAAAGGGAGGAAAGTAGGAAGAGACCAAATTTGAGCAAAGAAGAAAGGACAGAAGTCTCTAGAGTCCCCATTACAGTGGATTCCTGGCTGCCTCTTTTCTCAGATCTACAGGATGTCAGGGCCTGTCTCCCTGTGCCAATCCAAATGTCTTAATGTTCACCTACTTATTTTTAGGAGACAGAGGCAGGCAGGTCTCTCTGAGTTGGAGGCCAGCAGCCTGGTCTACAAAACTAGTTTCAGGACAGCCAGGGCTACACAAAGAAACCCTATCTCAAAAACAAAGAAAACACACACAAACTTCTGAAGAAAAATTTCCCTGCAACAGAAAACTGATAAAATTTAAATAACAATTTGTTGGGCCTGAACATACCCCTTGTTGTATTGGACCTTAGGATAGTGTAAACCAGGGGTCATCAACTTATTTAAGATAATGGCTGTTGTAGGCTCTGCAGACCCACAGACTATAAAAACATTTGATGGGCACTGGAAGGATGGCTCAGCAGTTAAGATCACTAACAGCTCTTACAGAGAACCTGAATTAAATACCCAACACCAGGTTCGGGCTGCTCCGTACTCCAGCTCCAGAGGTCTGATGCCTTCTTTTGGTTTCTGCCAGCACCTGCACACACATGAACATGCGAATACACATGCTCACACACACAGAAAGCAAGCTGTTGAGCCTATCAACCTTCCTCGGGATCTATGTGATGGCAGGGCAAAACTGATTTCTCCAAGTTCTCCTCTGAGTTCCACATACTTTTTTAAATACTTAAAACTTTAAAAGCAGTTGATAACTAGATTTGACTCTCCATAGCACACCAACCCACTATAAATGAACTTAGGATATCTGAATGTAGAAATAGCTAATTGAAAATGACTTCCTGTTGCCAAGTGTCAGAAACATAGGTACTTTCTAAGTGATCAAAGAGAGAAATGTTACCGGTGGATAAAAGAAAAACTAGTATCGTTTTAAAGCATTGAAGTTTTGCTTTAGGTACTCTAGGGTGTCAAGAGTAAATAGAAAAACTATTTTCAATAAGCTGAAATATTTGGGACTCGATCTTTATTTCTACTGAGATGTAATGTCATAGGGAAAGCAAAATGAAGAGGATCATCTGAATTGGATAACCAGGGCCAATATATAAGTCTCAGCTAAGACTCACTAGCAGTTAATATCCAATTACAGCGTTTTAAAATTAAATGAAAAGAACTCCAGGAGTAGTAGCACCTGCCTTTAATACCTGCAAGTGGCACGTGGATCCTGGAGTGGCCATCCTGGTCTACATGTTGAGTTCCAAACTAAGCAAGAGCTACACAAGTTAAGGCCCTGTCTAAAAAACTAAATGAGGATTCCCTTATAATAATAATGCTTAAAATAAAAGTATTAAAGTATTATTTAGTAGTCAACCGGTAAATAACCCCTCCCCAAATAAAAAGAAAGCACGAAAAACTGAATGGTTGCTTCCGAGGATAGTAAATTATGGAAATGATTAGTATGCAACGCTTGCAACTGTACATCTGACTTTAAAAACTGGAAGTTTAAATTTAAAAATATACGTAAGCAGGAACTCCGTTTCTGTGGTAACCCGCGCAACTCACAACCTCTTTGTTCTACGCTAAAGCAGCCAGGCTCCATTCCATCCCACATCTCCAGAGTTTTTCGCCACTGGGCGGAACCCGAGCCGAGGCCCCGCCCCTTCCAGAAGGAGAGGCTACGCTTCCGGCCCAGCCCGCCACGCAGGAGGCGGAAACCTGCGCCGGCCGGCCCCGCCCCCTGCGGTAAAGCGTGTCGTCACTTCCGCCCTCCTTTTCCACCCGGCTGCCTTCCCGGCGCGGCTTGTGAGATATTATCCTCTGCGCTGAATTCGTCGGAACCATGGTGAGCCTAGCTTTCGGCCCGCGACCACTGTCCTGCCTCCCTGGGGTCCCCGTGTGTCCTGCCTCCCGGAGCTCCTCTCACCTAACCGAAGTCGCAGGCCCTCTGCGGCCATCTCCTGGGCCGGCCGCACATGGCTCGGGCCCGCCATGAGGCCTGCGTGAGACCCGCAGACCGAGCGCTCTACGGGGGCTGGAAGGGAGCGTGCGCCCTAAGCCAGCATGCCTTTGTAAGGTCAGGTCTTTTCACGGTTAGGGGCCTCCGACGACCCCCGGGGCCTCTCCCAGGCGAAGAAGTTTCTAGTTCTCTTGTCAGCCCCGCCCTCTGCGGGCGGGGCCTGAAGGGCGGCTGGCCTGCAGGCCTGTGGAAGATGGAGGGTTGCTACTTGGTTGTTTAGCACCGCTGTACGGTGGTCGCTGCTTGCCGCCGTCTTAATGTGGCCTTTAGTTTTCTCATACACACCAGCTAGTCGATGTGATGATTTATTCCTGGCGCCCACATGTAAGTCCCTCGCCATTTAAATAAATACCCGCTCCCGTGATGTTCTGAAATTTTCCTACTGTAAACTAATTTCCCTTTAGGCAGCCTACTTAACCAAGAAGCCCTGGATACGTGTTAAAAGAGTACTGGCATTCAAACGGAGTATCTTGTTTTCCCCTTTTAGGCATCCCTTTCCCTTGCACCTGTTAATATTTTTAAGGCTGGAGCTGATGAAGAGAGAGCAGAGACAGCTCGCCTGGTAAGCCTCTTCTGCCCCTTTGAAATGATATCATCATACGTTTCTCTAAATTTTGACTACCTTTCCTTTTTTTTTTTTCTTTTATAATTTAAGTCATCCTTTATTGGTGCCATCGCCATTGGAGACTTGGTAAAGAGCACTTTGGGACCGAAAGGCATGGTAAGAAAAATAGGAAAATTATACAAGTTTCTTTTGTTTGTTTTCCTGTAGTCTTGTGTTGGCAGTGGCTGGGGAAAATACACACACACATATATATAAGTTTAAATAATGGTTTTAAAGCCTTTGTTGTAAATGTAGTTAGTATTTTTTTATGTTTGTAATCCAAAGCTTTATAAAAAGTCTTCCTGTATCGCTGCCCCCCAATTCCACATCCCTCTCTAGTGGCAACAAGTGTTATCATTCGGATGCAAAACTTGCCAGTATTTTTCTGTTCACTTATGGATAAGTGTGTCATATATTCTTGCAGCACATTTTAAAAGTAACAGATACTGTTTTTGTTCATTTAACTGCCTTGCAGTATTCTGGGGTCTGCTTCTCACTTTAATAATGGACATCTGTTTCCAATGCTGTCTTGTCATGGTGCTGCAACAAAGCTAGTTTGCATTACCAGCACTTCAAAGGTTTTTAGGTACACACTGAGGCTGGTTACAGACTGCATTCATTGAAAACGCTGCAGCCAAATAACCGTCCAGCGTGTTTCTTGGTCAGTAGTATACAGCTGAGTGCACTTGCTGATTCTTGGTATTCGAGAAGTACTTAGGCCTTAATTTGACACAAATATCCTTTCAGGACAAAATTCTTCTAAGCAGTGGACGAGATGCCGCTCTAATGGTGACCAATGATGGTGCCACCATCCTCAAAAACATTGGTGTTGACAATCCAGCAGCTAAAGTTTTAGTTGGTGAGTCTGAAAAGCTATTTCATCAATATTTGGAATAACTTATTTCCTGATAGGTTGTGTCAACTTTTAAATGATAATAGTCATTGACATTTGTCATTATGCAAATGAATTTCAGAATTATTGTTTCCATAGTCCCTATGGGGGTGCTACAACCACAAACTAGGTAATTTTTAAATGATACAAATCTGTTTGGCTAAACTGAGAAGTGGGTCCTTTCTGTTGAGGTCCTTTCTGCTGTGTCATAATGTGACAGAAGGCATAATATGGGTGAGACAGAAAAAGATTAGGGATTAAGTTTCCATGAAATGGGGAGAGCATATTCAAGCTCGGGTGTTTGGAACCTAAATGTTTCCCAAACTTTGTTGTGTATGGAACCTCTTACAAGTGGGGTTTCGATCTGTTGTGGATGTTTTGAAAGGATTTAGTAGTGTGGAGAAACAATGCTGCTTTTTCTAGATATGTCCAGGGTTCAAGATGATGAAGTTGGTGACGGCACTACCTCCGTCACGGTGCTGGCGGCGGAGCTGCTCCGGGTAAGCGAAGCTGCACACTTCCACCTTACTGTTCGGGCTGCTTTTGAGTAGGAGTAGAATCTTTCATTGCTTGTGTATACTTGTTTATTGATAGGAAGCGGAATCTTTAATTGCAAAAAAGATACATCCACAGACCATCATCGCAGGTTGGAGAGAAGCTACAAGAGCAGCGAGAGAGGCCCTTTTGTCGTCTGCTGTGGATCATGGGTTAGTATAGCCAAATCCCATTGGGAAAGTACAATCCAGAGAGCCATGAGAAAGATGCATGAGTGTGGTCTTGCTACCTTGCCCTATCCTAGCAGCTAAAGCCCACTGCCACCCTCCCAGAGTTAGCCTTTATCACCTCCTGTGTTCCAAAGCTGGGCTCTCACTAGCCCCAGATTGACACAGATCCCCCTGCCTCTGCCCACCAAGTGCTGGGATTGCAGGCGTGGGTTTCCATGCCTAGTTTTTTACTCTTTAACTGATAACCAGTCTGTTTCTGGGTGTTGATATGTTCTCCGCAACATCAGTTCTTAGGTGCTTTAGTATAGGACTGTTGAAATTTCCTTAAATGTCTGCTCTTGGAGAATTGTGGTTTTGAAAAGTTTTAGCTTTATGGTAATGAAATTTGTTACCCAAGAAATATTTCTAGAAGTGGAATTGCTAAGTCCAAAGATCTGTACATATTTTAGTTTACATTTATGTTTATCACCAAATAAACCTCTAGAAGTGATTTCCATTTGTGCTGAGTATGTCGCAGATACTGTTTCCCCACGTTCTTGACGACATTTGATAGTCTTGCTTATTCCTCACTGAGTTTGGCTGTTTAGTGGGAAAGATGGTATCCCATTGTTTATGTGTTTCTTGATTTTGGTGATTCTAGAGGACTGGTTAGGGTCAAGTACTTAGATAAATTTTTAAAAAGTAAAGTATACTTAATATATTTGGATAATTTTAATAACAGGTTTTCTTTTGTTTGATTGTTTTGCTAGTTCTAATGAAGCCAAATTCCGGAAAGATTTAATGAATATTGCAGGAACAACGTTATCCTCAAAACTCCTTACTCATCACAAGGACCACTTCACTAAGTTAGCTGTAGAAGCTGTTCTCAGATTGAAAGGCTCTGGTAATCTGGAGGCGATTCATGTCATCAAGAAACTAGGCGGGAGTCTGGCAGACTCCTATTTAGATGAAGGTATGTATATGTGCTGAGTATACCCATCTCTATACTGCTTCTTACGATACTGCAAAGCCAGAAAACTTGTCTTTAAGAACCACTCAACCATTTTTGTCATTTTAAATCAATTTGTTTTGGTGACAGTATGCATTACCTTCCACACTATTTCAGCATCATCTTAGTTTCTAGATTTTACACATGCAGTCATTTGCTAATAGTAGAGAAATTACAGCTTTACCAAAAGCTCTTCCCAAATGATACTGCATATATTTTCCAAGAAGTCTAGATAAGTCAAATTATTTAATTGGAAAGTTGTTGAAGATAAAGGGGGTTTGTTTGATTATCTTACTGGCTTTTGTGTGGCATTTGTCATTTTTTTAATGAGAAAGTTTTAGACTTATTCCATATTTAGCCAACATATATATGTACCACATGCATGATTGGTGCTCATGGAGGTCAGAAAAAGGATTAGAAATGGCTGTGAGTCACCATTTGGTTAAAGGAAACCAAACCCAGGGCTTCATCAAGAGTAGTACTGAGCCATCTCTTCAGGCCCTGTTACTTCTTTTTAAACATAGTCATGCATGGTTAGTGCTTCTTGAACTTGGCTGTGTGTGTAGCCAAGGATGACCTTAGATTTCTGTTCCTTCTGCCATGTTGTCCAAACTCTTTGAGATTGCAAGTGTACACCAACCACACCTGGTTTTCTGTAGTGCTGGGGATCCATCCTAGGCTTTGTGAGTGATGAGTAAATAGCTTTTAACTGAGCTACATTGTTAACCCCAGGAGAAATTTTCTTTCCGATTTTACTATTTTAAATCCTGTGTGTGTTTGTATCTGACTGTATGTGCATGTCAGTGGCCAGAGACCATTCTGCTCAAGGTGGAGTTGCAGCTGTTGTGAGCCATTCCAGTGTGGGTGCTGGGAGCCAGTCTCAGGTCCTCTGAGCAGTAACCACTCTCAGCATCTTAGCTCTCTCTCCAGCTCACATTTTGTTGTTTTAAGAAAAATATATTGTCAGATGTTTCTTTAATTGATAATATGTAGGGGTGTGGTTATTGAGGTCTGAGTCTTGGAGATACTGTTTCTTAGTGTCATTTGTAGGGCAGAGGATTTTTAGTGTCTTTGCACTGTTTAATTTCGAATGAGCTATATACCATGTAGGCATTGTCTTTTTATTTTGGTTTGATTTGGTTTTTGGCTTTTCGAGGCAGGGTTTCTCTGTGTATCCCTGGTTGTCCTGGAACGCACTCTGTAGACCTGGCTGGCCCCTAACTCACAAAAACGCCCCTGCCCCTACCCCTACCCCTACCCCTACCCGCCCCCCCCCCCAAGTGCTGGGATAAAAAGGCATACACCACTGCTGCTACTGTTCGGCATTGTCTTAAAGGAGTAAAAAGAGTCAAGTTGTGCTGTGTAGCTTGTTTCTACAAGTGATTTGGACTCCTGGTTTTGCTGTGTGTCTTATGCCATTTGTTTTATGCAATTCTGAAACTGTTTTGGTTATATTAATATGCAGAGGCTCTTTAGTATTTCTAGTGATCTGCCAGGTAGGGGAAGAGCCTCCTAACAGTGGCTCATACTGCTCGCCATTTTTTTGTATGCACTCCATGCCAGGAATTCCGATTGGAACATTAATCCTGTAGTTCTTGTAATGATCTGGTAAGTCAGCACGTGGTTAGCAGAAAGCAGAAGATTAATAAGCTAAAAGTTTATTACATGTCTGAAAGCAGCATATGAATGAATGTGCTCAATACTAGATCATATGGTGCTACCAGATCAACGAGGCTACTTTTAGTTATATATAATTTGACACTCAGTGGAAGTCGCTAAGGGGCAAGTGCATGATCGGAACCAGGCTTATCTAGTTGCGTTGTCCATGATGTTTCCATTTTACCATGAGGCAGAATTGTCTTTTATTTTTGTGGAGTAGGTTATCTGTTATGTTTCCCTGGATTTTCTGGAACTTGCTATGTAGAACAGGCTGGCTTCTCTCTCCTTTGATTTTGAATCTTTATTGCTTGTTGTGTCTTGTTGGTTTTAAGGTAGTAAAAATGAACTTAAATATAAAAAAATTTACATTGTAATCTATAGACTCTTATGTATACAAAACAATTTTTAGGGTGATGTGTGTTGATTTTGTGCAAATACTGTAAGATTGCCTGTATGTATTCTCTTTTTTAGTTATTTACTGCTTTATTAGTGTGTATTGGTGTTTTGCCTACATATATGTCTGTGCTGTGTGCATGCCTCGTGCCTGTGGAGTACAGGAAATGGGATTGGATCCCTTAGAACTAGAATAATGGATGCCTGTGAGCCACCACATGGGTGCTGGGAGTTGAACTTAGGTCCTCCACAAGCGGTGCTGTAAACCACTGAGCTGTCTCCAACTCCGTAGTTCTGTTTTTCAAATGTATTTTAAATGACCCACTGCTAAAATGGAATGCTTTTTAGATCCTGAGAACATTGAACTTTAAAATGCATTATTTGAATCATCAATTTGGTAACGTAGACAGCTTTGCAGGTTTATTAGTTCATCCTTAAAGTGTTTATTACCATCTTTATGTTGCAGGTTTTCTGTTGGATAAAAAAATTGGAGTAAATCAACCAAAAAGAATTGAAAATGCTAAAATTCTTATTGCAAATACTGGAATGGATACAGACAAAATAAAGGTATGTGACTACATTTCTTGAAATTCTGTTGTTGGTTGGTGTAAACTTAGGAGTTAGTTAAACAATTTGAATCTATGTACAGTTAATGCGCCCATATATATAAATATATAAAATACTGAAAAACACTTACTAGAATTTGTTTTTAAGAGGAGTGAAACTTAATGCTGTCTTTATCTTTTATCTTAGATATTTGGCTCTCGCGTAAGAGTTGATTCCACAGCAAAGGTTGCAGAAATAGAACATGCAGAAAAGGAAAAGATGAAGGAGAAAGTTGAACGTATTCTTAAGCATGGAATAAATTGCTTTATTAACAGGTCTGTGTAATCTAAAGGTAACTTTTTCTTAGGAAAATTATATTGCCTATCAAATTACTTATTGTCAGAAACTGCTGCACATGGTTTTACTAAAAATTATAGATTGTTGCGATTCACCCAGTCAGCTAAGATTTACATACACTCAGTGGACTGTTCAAAGGCAAGTTTTACGTGTTTCGAGAGTCTTCAGTCCGTCTTTGCACTGTTCTCAGCACTCGATTGTACTGCCGTGCTTGATGTAGTGGGAAGGGAGACTAAATTAGTTGGGTATTGTTAGTTAATGTAGCACTGTTGAACGAACGTAGGTAACATGGATCTTAGTGCAGAGGGCTATCAAGTGACTAACAGGCAGGAAGAACATACCCTGTCTGTCCGCCAGACAGGCTGGCGGTACACTTGTGTGGCAGAGCAGAGCCATGCCAGATTTCTTGTGATGAATACCCGGGACAGGGAGTGATTTAAATCTGATGGATTGTTTCTCTCCAGAATTTTTGATTTAATAACTGCATCTCAATTGACTTTAGCTGTAGTCTGAAAAACAAATCTGTGTTAAGGAGACACTAGGTAGTTATAGCTCTAGCAAAGACTTTTATTATTTCATTGCTGTAGAGTACTGGTTTCAGGTTTTGGTTTTAATTTCTTTTTTTGCTTAGTCTTTGGAGGTCAGAGGACAACTTGTGGGAGTAGGTTCTCTTCATCTGAGACTCAAGGATTGAGCATAGATCATGAGACTTTTTAAATTTTTGGTGAAGTAAAAATACCTGCATTCTAATGTAACTCGTCTTGAGAAAAGGCCATTTTGAGCGTAAAATTCTTGTGCTTGCAGACAGTTAATTTATAATTACCCTGAGCAACTCTTTGGTGCTGCTGCTGTCATGGCTGTTGAGCATGCAGATTTCGCAGGTGTGGAGCGCCTAGCTCTTGTCACAGGTATGGAAAAAGGCATTAGTTTCTAGTAAATCTAATGCATTGAGAATAAGAGGAAACCCGTTAAAGAGCTAAGAGTATATACTTATTCTGAATTATGTCTTTTTAAAATTTTTTAATTTATTTTATGTGCATTATTGTGAAGGTGTCACATCTCTTGGAATTGGCATTATTATAGACAGTTGTGAGCTGCCATGTGTGTGCTGGGAATTGAACCTGGGTCCTTGGAAGAGCATACAGCGCTCTTAACCACTGAGCCATCTCTCCAGCCCCTGAATTATGTCTTTAATTACCGCTGGGTGTATGTGGAGATCAGAGAACAACATAGAGTTGATTCCTCTTACCTTGTGAGTCTCAAACTAGGTTATCAGACTCTGTGACAAATGTGTTTACCTTCTGAACTGCCTTGCTTGTTCCAGTATTATAGGCAGTTTTCTCTATATTTGAAATGCTTGCTATTCAGAAGTTTCTCACAGAATGGATTTTGAGGGTGTGGAGTGAGGTATTTAATTATGCCTAATGAGATAACTTAGGAGTAGGACCCAAGTCTAAATACAAAGTTTATTTATATAAGATTTATATACCTTATACAGAGAGAAGGTACTTTGTGCAGTGCTTTTGGTTGGCTTACATTTTCACTGGTCTGTTGCATGGGTTCAGGCACAGAATATTACACTGATGTCATTTTCATTCTTTAAAAGTTACACATTTGGGGTTTGAGGTTAGAAATGTATATATACCAAATTTATATATATGTATACACACACACGCTAGGTTTGCCATTGCTGTGGAGTTCTTTCTGTGGTAAATAAAGACTTAACTTTCTAGGCATAGTTTAAACAAGTTTGAGCTTAGAAGAATTTTGAGTCTTAGCTAGTTTGTTTTGCTGAGCACTTCAGTTCTTTGTGCCCCTTGTGTGAGATAGTTAGAGCCCTTTAATGAAGACTTTGTGTCCTTCAGAGTGAGTCAGTTGTACTTGAATTCAACATCTCTTCTGAGTTTTAAACAGTAAAAATGTTTAAATAAGAAAATCAATCTAGTAACCACCTCCAGCTCATAGAGGTCTGCCTGCCTCTGCCTCCCAAATAATGTGTTTATGTCTGTAGGTGGTGAAATCGCCTCTACCTTTGATCACCCAGAACTGGTGAAGCTTGGAAGTTGCAAACTGATTGAAGAAGTCATGATTGGAGAAGACAAACTCATTCATTTTTCTGGGGTTGCCCTTGGTGAGTGGGTATTTAAAATTTGGCTTAAGTACCTAAGTCTTTGCTGGCCTCTTGAAGTGAAAGAAAAGTTGCCATAGTCCTAAAATAACGTCTTGCAGGCTGGCACAGTGCCTCTGTAGGTGAAGGTGCTAGATGCCAAGCCTGTTAACCTAGGTTCCTTCTCTGGGACACACATAGTAGGAGAGAGCCAACACCCCCCATCTGACTGCTCTGCATGCATGCACCCTCAGACATATACACATGAATAAAGTTTGATATGTATCTTACAGGGACAAATATAAATTTTGAGAGTGCCTATTTTTTTCCTTTGTTTCATTGTCTTGAATTCAGTTTGATAATTTGCTGTGCTTTTTTGAAATGTATACATTTAGCATAGATTTTTCTTGATCATTTGGAATGCTTGTAAAAATGGATTTTTGCAGAGAAAATGTTGCAGTGCCAAAACCCAATCGAAGTTATCACTTAATAAATAATAGAGTTCAAATGTTTTTGTGGTATATGGCTATATGGTAACTGACTTAGTATTACATTTTACTTTAGGTGAGGCTTGTACCATTGTGCTTCGTGGTGCCACTCAACAAATTTTGGATGAAGCTGAAAGATCTTTGCATGATGCCCTTTGTGTCCTTGCCCAAACTGTAAAAGATCCTAGAACAGTTTATGGAGGAGGTAAGTATTTGGAAAATGTTTAATTTTTAGTGTCTTGACATACAGTATGTATGACTTATAAATGAATGTGTTGGCTATTGTAGAAACTAATCAGTGTCACCTTTGATTTTAGAAAGACACCTTAAGGGAGTTAGACAGCTAAGTGCCTAACACACGTTTTTGGATTTTAATTTGTAGGTTGTTCTGAGATGCTGATGGCTCATGCGGTGACAAGACTTGCCAGTACAACCCCAGGAAAAGAAGCTGTAGCGATGGAGTCTTATGCTAAAGCACTGAGAATGGTAAAGATGAAAGATCTAGATGGGCTCCCAGCACTTGGGAGGCAGAAGACAGCCAGGGCTACACAGAAAGACCTTATCTCAGGAAAAGAAAAGAGATCTGACCGTAAATTTCATGGGCATTGATTTTAAACTGAATGTTTTTCTGTTCTAGACAAAAAAAAAATTTCCTTGCCTTTACAAAAAGGAATTGGCTCACCATGTTTTATATTTTGATTCTCCATTTTATACTCAACTATGAATAGTTATTAAAAAACAGGTGTTTACCTATAATCTCAGCACTTGGGAGGTTGAAGTCAGGGGATCTCAAATGTCTGTATAGTAAGAACTTGTCTTTAAAAAAAAGAAGAAGAAAAGGAAGTAGGTTTTTACACGATTTTCAGATAAGTATAAAGCTATCTCTTAAGAGATAATTAGTAGTCCTTGGTGCTTATTTGTCATTTTCGTGTTGCAGTTGCCAACCATCATAGCTGACAATGCAGGCTATGACAGTGCAGATCTGGTGGCCCGACTCCGAGCTGCTCACAGTGAAGGCCGAACAACTGCTGGATTGGGTAAGAAGTCAAGTGGGCTTTTGCAGTCATTTTTGAAAGTAATTTTCTTAATAATAAAAAAAATTGCACACATACACCTTGTATATATACCTTGTGTGTGTGTGTGTGTGTGTGTATACACATGTGTATATATATATATATATATATACATGTGTATATATATATATATATATACATGTATATATGTATATACATAGCCGCACAAACGCACATGCAATGCGCCTTGGTCACACTCCACTTCCTGCTGTCTCTTAACATCTTTTCCGTTGAACCCTTATGTGGGCTATTTACATGCATAAAGGCACCTTATTGAGGCTCATAGGACACATCCTTCGTCAGCAGCTGTTAACTACCTGTAGTTTTTCAGTGGGGGATGGGACCTTATGAGCCCCTCTTCTCCATGATGGAGTATTAATGGTCCTAGTTCTATGCAGTTGGCCACTACTGCTGTGAAATTACACTGGACATCTCGTGTCCAGAAAGCATTTCTCAGCATCCTTCCTCATCCCACACTTAAATTCATTTTCCCTCTGTTTCTGTAGTAGTGTCAGAGACCTGAAGGGAGTGGTCTGCACGTTCTCTTGAGGGCCGAGCACTTAATGGTCATTTATTTTCTGTACTTGGACCACTTACAAGTCTCTGCATTAACTGCCACCCACTGCAGACAAGCTTTTCTGAGTAAGGCTGTGGGCAGTACCAATCCACACATACAAACATAACCATTTAGAAGGTAGAGTGTTTGGGGTTTGTTTTTCAAGACAGGGTTTCTTTGAGAATCCCTGGCGGTCCTGGAACTTTCTGTAGACTTTCTTGAACTCAGATCTGCCTGCCTGTGCATCCTGAGTTCTGAAATAACTGGTGCATGCTACTACCACCTGGCTCGTTTTGTTTTGTTAGAAGGCAGTTTGGCAGTTTGAAGTTCTTAACTCTATAAAAGATGCCAGTACTACTTGATTTTGTAATTACTATGTATTTGGTATATGTGTTCTAATTTTGTGTTCACAGCATTGCTGTAAGAGATGAAAAAAAAAACTAATTGAAAGATCTGTTAACAGTTTGATTTAGTACAGGTAACTAGAGCTTACAGTGCTCTAAATTTTAGAGCAGACATTGACACAGTAAACTTCTAATACATGAATAAAAGTAGCTGATAAGCTAGCACAGATAGAGCTGGTGCCTGCGGAAACTAGAAGCAGCCATGGGATCCCCTGGAACTAGAGTTAGAGACGGCTGTGAGCTTCCATATAGGCACCTGTAATGTACCCATGCTTCTTTGGTTTAGCTGTGGAGCTCTTTCTCCAGGCCCTTTTTATTGAGACATGCTTTCACTGTGTTGTCTTCTCTGCCTTATGAGTTTGCTGTGGATATACCAGGCCAGTCTTGACAGTTTTGCCTGCCTCCTAACGGCTCAGATTAAAGGTGTCTGTGTGTACCATGTGCATGCAGATACCCTCTGGATTCAGATCCTTTTCAAGAACAGCAAAAGCTCTTAACCACTGAGTCATTGCTCCACTTCCCACTACAATTACAAAAACCGTCTCAGGTTTTCTTTGAGTGTTGTTGTAGACTGGTGTGCTAACTGAATCAGGGAGATAGGTGCAATAACAGGCTTAGTTCTTTTACAAGTTATTAGAGATGCTTTAATACCTTATTTGTTAAAGTTATTGTAATTGTCTTTTCAGACATGAAAGAAGGTACTATTGGAGATATGGCAGTCTTGGGTATTACAGAAAGTTTCCAAGTGAAGCGACAGGTTCTTCTCAGTGCCGCTGAAGCAGCAGAGGTGATTCTCCGCGTGGACAACATTATCAAAGCAGCACCAAGGTACTAGAGTGTTTGCACTCCTAGGAAAAACATACATGAGACAAAATCCAGGGAACTGTGTTTACTTGATTATATGTAATGCAGCAGTTATATTGTAGTAGAGCATTATGCAAACATATGTGTAAATATGTGCTCATAGTTCTTAGATCAGAAAGGCTTAGGAAAGAGGTATGGACAGCCAAAGACACAATTGGATTGCAAGGGTTAAACGAGCCAGGCTTTTGAAGGTCAATATCAGGGTCTGTGGCTATCCAAGGTGTTTTTACCAGGATGGTTCTGGCCGATTACTTTACTGGATAAGAGTCCATGTAGATGCATTGGATTGGTGGTTCTGTTTTTGGAAATGGTCTTGCTGTGTGACCGGGGCTGGCTTCAGATTCAGAATCCTCTCCCCTAGGCCTCAAGTGCTGAGATTGCCCCGCACATGGTTCATACAGATATCCTCAAGCACTCACTGAGTAAAGCTCCTTTATAAGTTCACATTTTAGAAAGGTACTTTAAATTCTCTAAAAATGCTTTCACACAAAAACGGTCAAGTGAAGTGCATCAGCCTGCTTCATGTTGCTGTGTCAAAAAATCTGACAAAGGACGGATTTGGGATCACAGATTTAGAAGTTATAGTTCATACCTCACTGGTTCTACTGCTTTGGGGTGGAATGAATGCATGTAAGGAAAAGGAAGGCCAAGTGAACACGTACCCACGATGCTAGATGAAAAGAACACTTAGGGAGAAGAAACAGTCTGCTGAAATGATGAAAGGTCAAGGGAGATAACTTACTTTAAAAACTGGACTGTAGCAACATTAGTTTGACATGCAGTGTTAATGGAGTGGCAGGGAATAAAATTGATCCTGTAGTATTTCAGAAGAGACATGAGAAGGAGAACTGAAAAGTGCAGGTTGCATTTTTTGAGGTGTTCTGTAAATGAGCAAAGCAGTGGGCCATTAGAGGATGTGTCTGAAGAATTGTTAGAAGTGTGTTTAAACTTCTGACAGTTCCTGGGGATGCTAGCTAATTGTCTCTGAATCTCACCATGGAAATTTAAACATTTGCTTTTTTCCCCCCACTGTATAATTCTAAAATATATCTCTTACACACACACATATATATATAGCATACGTACATACATACTTATTTGTTTTAAAACTTTTAACAAAGAGAAATATGAAGTTAAATTCACTGATATTACTGTTGTTTCTTTGCAAATGATTCTTACGTCTTCATCACTTATGGTCAGCCAGAAATTTTTGAGGCACAAGCAATGACTTGGCATACTAACTTACCTCTACCCAGTCTCTAGTGTATCTTTTGGCAGTTCTTGTTTGTGGTCCTGAGTAGATTGTCATC
The DNA here is from genome assembly GCA_028658305.1 of Pachyuromys duprasi. Lineage (NCBI taxonomy): Eukaryota > Metazoa > Chordata > Mammalia > Rodentia > Muridae > Pachyuromys > Pachyuromys duprasi. Next base: position 56,239,370 of record CM053766.1, read on the forward strand.
CAGAACCCCTGTTTGTTGTCATTCTATGGCTTTGGTTTAATGTAACTGTTTGATTATAAGTAAACTTTCCATGAAGTAAGCCAAGTGTGGTAGTATATTTCTTGGGGAGACGGAGGCAGGGGTATTATAAATTCAAGTCAAGTTTTTGGATATACAGCTTGATTTGGTTGGTCTTCGAAAAAAGAAAAGAAAGCAAAACCCAGATTAGCATGTTTTTGGAGAGTGTATCTTATTAAGTAGGTCGTTTGGGTGAGGCAGTGAGGACTGCTGAGGATGTATTGTGCCTTCTCATTACACAGATTTTCTTCTGTCCTAGTATGACAGTGATTGACATAAAGTCCTCATGGGAAGTGGAGCTACAGTGGTTTTTATTAAGACAAAGCTTTTTACTGTATTTGTAGTCAACAACAAAAAAATAGTTAAAACCATACTTTTTGTTTTTTACTTCTTTTTCTTAATTTTAAGTATGACTTTTTTTCCTTATAGGAAACGTGTCCCTGATCACCACCCCTGTTGAGCATTCCCATTTGCTGCTGCTTCCTGGACCAGTTCATAAGCAAAGTTGTATTTGAAAGACTTCAACTTTTTAAAGAAGACTGGGATCGATGTGTCTGTGATAGCCTTAAGTTTGGACATTTAGCTGACCTTCTGTTTTAAACATGGGTCTAATTTATTTGCTATTTCACTTTCCATACAATTCAGTTGATTTACAAGTTCATTTCTCATACTGTGTATTAAAATAAAAATCCAGTTACTTAGCTGTTATGTTGTAATGATTTGTTTGTATCCTATTAGAAATTACTTAATGGAAGTGATTGTATTTCAGTGTAAAGTTGTTTCAACTTAATTACTGACATTATTTTTTTTTTTTTCTTCTTTTTCAAGATGGGGTTTCTCTGTGTAGTCCTGGCTGTCCTGGATTCACTTTGTACACCAGGCTGGCCTTGAACTCACAGAGATCCACTTGCCTCCCTGAGTGCTGGGATTACAGGCCTTTTTTTTTTTTTTAAGATTTAATTATTATATATACAATGTTCTGTCTGTATGTACACCTGCATGCCAGAAGAGGGCACCAGATCTCCTTATAGATGGTTCTGAGCCACCATGTGGTTGCTGGGAATTGAACTCATGACCTCCAGAAGAGCAGACCTCTGAGCCATCACTCCAGCCCTATGTTATTCTATGAAGTAATTATCTAGATTATGTCTATACATATACTCAGTCATGCGTATCTTTTACTGCACATTTGAAATACCATAAGGTTAATTCTATATAAGTTACCTTTCTTCTTTACGCAGATAATTTCAGATGTAGAGAAAGGAAATGAGCATAGAATTATACTGAGTTTAATTTACATTTGACTTGGGTCTTGAAGTCAATCAGTATGTTTTAAAGTGCATAGAATTTAAGAAAGCTCAAAAGCTTAGGAGTTTTATTGGCTGTCTCCATTGGTGTCAGGATGCCTCATGCGGGAGAAAAGGGCTTTCAGAGTTGCTATCAGAGGGCTAGGAAGTGACTCAGAAAGTACTTGTCGCACAACGGGGAGGACCTGAGTTTGGATCCCTAGCTCATGGTACATGCCTGAGTCCAGCACTGGAGAGAGAATCAGGAGGACCATTGGGGTCGCTAGTCACAGCTAGCCTTGTTACATAGGAGGGCTTAAGGTTCAATGAAAAGCCCTTACTCAAAAAGTAAGATGGAGTTTGCTAGAGGAAGGCATCTGATGTCAACTTGTAGTCTACATGTGTGTATATGTCAAGCTGTGCATACAAATACACAAGGTCGCCTGAGGAGATCTAGAAGATGGAATGAGATTCTTAATAAGAGTGGGTTGTCAATCACCATGTGGATGCTGGGAACTGACTGAACCCATGTTCTCTGCTCGCCTCTATTACTATTTTAATACCTTGAACTTAATTAGATGCTGGCAGGATGGCTCAGTGGTCAAAGGTACTTGCTGTCAAGCTGGATGACTTGAGTCTAATCCCTGGAACCCACATAACAGAAGGAGAAAACCAATTCCTGTAAGTTTTCCTTTGTCCTCCATGTGTGAATGGTGCCTAGCCCCAAACCCTAAATATACGTAAGATTACAAATAGGTGAATCAAAAAGTCATTGATGCTTAGTGTCACTGGGTAGAAAATTGTAAGATTCTGGAGTCCAGTAAGGTTACAGTGGCCTCCCTTATGTGGCTGACTTCTCTGTGAGAACTGGATTACTATTGATAAACTTGGGAAGTGCTAACCAAATGTGGGGCGGGAATGTGTTCTCCTGTGTCTGAGGGTGGTCACTTGTACCTGTATGCAGGTGCCTGTGGAGACCAGAGGAGTTGGGTTACCCTAAAGCTAAAGTTACAGGTGGTTGACTTGGGTTCTGGGAACCACAGTTAGTCGCCTTCACCACTGGGCCATCTTTCCAGTGGCCATTTCTACATACCTGCCCTGCTTCCATGGCTGTTCTAAGGGATTTGAGCAATACTTCCTTTCCCATGAACTCAACCATATGGCTCACAGTTTGCTGCTGTTTCTGTGTTTCTGTGGCCTTATGCTCTTCAGTCATATTTCATTAAGCCGGCCAGTGCACTCGGGTGTGGTAAATACAGGTTTTACATTATCTTCCTAGGTTCCATTGGTGTATTTAACATCTTTAGAAGTGGGAACTTTTCTGTAGATCACAATTACTATAAAACTTTAATAAAAGTCCTGGGATGAACAATAAAGGCAGGCTTGATTGGGATTCCTGATTTCACTTTAGTTGATTTGTGGTTGCCAAGGATGGAACCCAGACACATGGGTTAGTAAGTGCAGAAGTGGGGAATGATTCCAGAGGGTGTGGGAGCCGAGGTACTATGCTGTTCTCTGATGGCTGTGGCCTGTGCTCTTCAAGGTGTTTTCAGTTTAAGTTGACTTGAGGGCAAAAGCCCTGCTCCTCCCCCACCTCTGAAGTTTTGAGTCTGTCTTAGTAGCCCAGGCTGGCCTTGTACTTGAAATTATCCTCCTTCAGCCTCTTGAGTGCTGGGGTTATAGGTATGTGCCACTATTCTGGCAAAACCTACCTGTTAAGTGTAAAATTACAAATTACAGTGCTGTGCTTCTTGGGACAAAATAAAAAAGCAAGATACTTTATTCATTTTCTTAACATGTAAAGATTTGAGTTGCTAGAGTAAGTGGTAGGTAGGAGTCTTTAAGCTCAGCTGCAGCATCATACTGAGACAAATCTCAAAAGAACACAAGTTAGTTGTGTCCTACAGTTTTTATTGCTGTGGTAAAACAAGACATCAGGACCAAAAGCAACTTAGGGAGGAAAGGATTTAATTCGTCTTAAACTTGCAGGAAATAGCCCCATCAACTGAGGGAAGTCAGAATAGAAAGAAGCAGAAGCCATGGAGGGATAGTGTTGACTTTCTTCTGGCTTCCTTCTCTTTTCTACCGCCCCCAGGACCACCAGCCCAGGGATGACACTTTCCCTAGTGAGCTGCCCCCCAACCCACATACACCATCCATTAATGAAGAAAATGCCCCACAGGCCAGTCTGTGGGCCACTATCTCAGCTGTAATTCCTTCCCAAATGAGCTATCTTGTGTCAAGTTGACAACTAGTCAGCACAAGTTGATACTACTCATTAGTGAAAACTAAAATTCTACATATGAAGTTCTGAAAGAGGGTAAGTCAGTAGTTAAGAGCTTGACTAGCTTCAGCAATACTTGTGGGATAGTCTGCAAGAGATTTCCCTCAGTCCTTCGGGTGGCTCAGTTAATTAATATTTGGTGTTTCAGCCCCTGAAACCTGCCCCCCCTAATATTTGTATTATGATTCATAACAGCAAGATTACATTATGAAGTAGCAATGAAAATTTCATAGTTGGGGGTCACCACAACATGAGGGTCACACAGCATTAGGAAGGTTGAAAACCTCAAAATTAAAATGTAGACACCATGCAAAAGTGATTGAAAGCTTACAGTGAAAACATTTTTTGGCAGCAAAATCAGCCATATTTGAGATAGGTATATTTGTTGCAAGCTTACTGATTTAGAAGAAAACCATTTGGCCACAGTCCAAATGTTAGTGATTTAGCATTTGATTCAGAGTGGTTAGCATACTCACTGAGAACTCTGTGATCACTTAGCTTCAACTCAAGGCTGTAGCTTGCAGCTGGAGAAGGTAGGCCTGATCATCTTGAGAGGAAAAGAGTGGTCAAAAAGCAATCTGTAAACTGCCATAGCAGAAGCTGGGAAGGCAAATTCTTGTTCACAAATTGTGTTTAAAGTCAGTTAAGTATAGCTTCAATCACCTTGAATAAGAATGAATTCTAGCAATCTAGTAGAAATCTGTCCCCATGGGCATAGCATTTAATGAGTGAAGGCACCGTTGTCCGTGGTCTGACCTCAGTGGAGGTGTGACACACCGGCAGTATTTCCGAAAGGGCTGTCATTTCAGAATACTGCTTATGAGGGCCAGATCCCCTGCAGTCCTCTGTAGAGGCTCAGTGTGCTTTGCCTTAGTTAAGATGACACTCTAGAGTTTATGCATTTGTAATAGAGTTTCAATTTACACACTTCCATTTATAATGGCCAAAATACCTAGGTTTGTAGATTGACTGCAAAAGACCCTATGATCAAAACCCAAATTTATAAAAGTGGAGATGTCTACACAAGAGGCAGAGACTTCCTATTGGCCCTTGACCTCCACTTGAAACTTAAAAGTGCTTGTGTGAATGAATTGGATTTTACATTCTACCTTTAACATAGTATGACTCTCAGGAGGCATGGCTAGTATCGTTATTTTTTTATACTATTTTATTTTGGTTTCTTACGCCTCTTTTTCCCTTCTCCACCCCAATCCCAATACCCCAACACTAGGTAGGAGAGAAAAGAAGTTAGTGGGGAGAGGGGGCGGGGTTCTCTTTAGCTACTTCCTGCTGGTTAGGGTCCTCAGGTTCCTTAGGGCAAGTCATCCTTTCAGGATCTCTCCAACTTCTCATGCAGCTGCATCAAGAGCAATCAGAAGCAGCATGGGGGAGCACCAGCAGCCTTCTTTCTCTGAGCTCCTTTTTCTCTCTCTGGGCTCTGGCATTTATTCCCTCTCCAGAGTCCTCAGATTTAAACCGTCTGCAGCTGGCAAAGGGCCCCTCTCAGAGCCTGCACCAGGCAAATAGTTTGCTGCTGTGGACTAGCTGAATCAGTCCCATATCCTACGCCTGGGATCAAAACAAAAACATGTTTACATCCAAAACACATGATTCTGCTCCCAAGATCAAACCATGGGTAAAATGAGTGGAACAGGCATGAACCACTGCAAAGTTGGAAGAGGCCCAGCTCCTCAGAGGCCTTCTCTGTGGCGTTGACAGCAGGCGTGGAAGTGCCGGGAAAGTGGGAGCATCTGTGTAACCACAGCCTTTTTCATTTCTCTTAGTCAAGACTGACTAGGACCCAAGTTAGTAACAGCACTATTGATACTATTCATGGAAGTCAATGGTAAAGAAATAGGTATGTATGAGGAGCTGGCCACAGACCAGCTGAGCATTTGGCAGTTTTTATTTTAACAAATAGCTTATTTGAAGCACTCACCAGCCTCATGACCAGCCACTTCCGCATAGTGGAAGAGGCCAAAGTGCCCTGGCTCTTCTTGCTCTTCTGTTTCAAAATAGCTTGTACGGAGGACTGCTTCTGGCACGGGAGTGACAGTCACTCTGTCCAGGCCACTGACAGCACACACTACCGGAAGTGTTTTCTCCGTATTCCTTTAAGGCATCTCAGCTGGCTTTCTATCAGCCCTGGGATGAACCGGCGCTAACCCTTCCAATCTAATGAGATATCTTCAGGACCGTTGGGTCTTTGGTACTGGCCTGCAACTGCAGCTGCTCAGGAGCTGGGAGGAAGGAGAGGAGGCGGCCCTTGACTCTCTGCACTGGCCAGCGCATATCGCCTAGCTTTTCTTGGGTCAGGCTCTGGTGTCTCCTCTGCCCACCTCCCAACACGGCGCACACCTTTGCCCACCTTGGGGGCATTTCTGCAAGGATTGTGGTCATAGATGACCAGCTTCAGATTTGTCAAGTGGGTCAGGCTGGGGAAGTAGCGGATACTGTTGCGATCCACGTCGATCACCTCCAGGAAGGGCATGTGAAGCAGCACAGGGGGGAAGTCTGCGAGCTGGTTGCCTGAGAGCCAGATGGTCCTGAGCTCGCGCAGGCGCCGGAGCTGGCCAGGCAGCAGGCGGAGGGCGTTGGAACCCGCGTGCAGGGTCTTGAGGAGGCTCAGCTCACACACCACGTTGGGCAGTCGGGTGAGACAGTTCGACTCAAGCCACAGGGTCCGGAGGTTCTGGAGCAGGCTAAGCTCCTCCGGGAGGTCACAGAGTTTGTTGTTGCCCAGGTAGAGGATGCAGAGCTGTTTCAGGGTGCACACCACCTGTGGAAGAACTTTGAAGTTGTTGAAATCCAAGGCCAGGATCTGCAGGTTCTGCAGCTGGGCCAGGTCAGGAGGCAGGCTGTGGAGATGGTTACCGCTGAGGTAGAGCTTTACCAGCTCGGTAAAGGAGCACACGGGCAGTGGGAAGCGACGCAGCTGGCTCCCACTCAGATCCACCATCCTGTCCAGCGGCATTTCCCGGAGGTCCCCCACCACATAACTCTGACAGCGGTCGGTGGGGATGAAGGCCACGAGGGCCCGGATGGTGTTCCCCATGGGCAGCAGGCTGCCGGGGGAGCCCCTGCCCACCAGCTCTGCCAGCGAGTGGGGCTGGCTCTGCTGGCTGCTCTGGATCCCTTCTACCCTCCCTTTATAACCTGGAATTCTGTGACAAAAGCCAGTCACTTTGACAGTGAAAAGTGCTCCTGATAGCAACCTGAGTGTCTGGTGACAGGCCCAACAGACAGGCAGGGGCTGGGAGGCCATGTCCAACTCACATATTTGTCTTTAATCACCTAAGCCTCCGATCTCTTATCTACTCATTCCTGATTGTTATTTTTCCCCCTCATGATAAAATGCGGTGACAAAGATGAAGAAATAGAACTGCAAAAGACCCACATTTGCGCTATGCAGATAAAACCACGAATATTGAGTGTATAGTCCTCTCTTCTGTTTGTTACAGTGATTTTTTTTTAAATTACATATGATTTTTTTTAAATCACATCATGGACATATTTTGTACTTGCAGCTATAAAATATACGGTTAACTTTAAATACTTGAATAGTATTCCATATGCATGTTCAGTGATTTAAACCGTTCTTCACACTGGACCAATAGATTACTTATACTGCGTGGGTATGAGAAGCACCATTGTACATACAAATGTGGGGGTGGCAGGACCCTGAGATAGCTCAGAGGCAGAGAGCTTACCCTCCTCCCTACTGGCAGCATAGTGTCACCTGGGACGACTTTAGAAGCCAGTGAGTATTCAGAAGTCACACACTGAAGCTAGCAGCACTTTGGGTCATCCTGTATTCCTGAGTAAATTCTGGGAACACTTGTCTCCCTATGACTCATGTGCCTCATTCAACAACCCATCGGATCTGGGTGAGTGAAAAATAAATTAACCAAGGCATTGAGACCTTACTCGTTATATTACCTTGTTATAGTATAGGTAACTATTACAAAAACAAACAAATCTATAGAAATCGATTTGTGAAGATATTTAGGAGAAGTCAGGAAGAAAACAAGCAAGGTTCAGAACAATTTGTGTGATTTCCAGTATGAAAAATTATGCGTACGTCCTGTGTGTGAGTAAATATTTCTGTTAATAAGTGATGGTGTTTATTTAAAGAAGTCTTCCTGGAGATTTAGAGTGACATAGGTATGTTAACTTTGCCCTTATACGCTTTTGTGCTGTTTGATTTTTTTTTTAATTTTAAGAACATATATTATCTTAAATTTAAAACTTGGCTGGGCATGATGATGCATACCTGTAATCCTAGCCTTTAGCAGGTTGAGGCAGAAGAATTGCTGCAAACTTAAGGCTAACCCAGACTATGTAACAAGTTTCCAGCCAGCTTGGTCTACTTAGTGAGACCAAGAAAATAATAAAATGTAAAACGGATCCAGGAAACAAAGAACCCAGCCCACCATCTGGCTTGCTGTTTGGAGAGGAGGGCCTGGCCTGATGGGAGGGGTCACCCTTGACCTCCCTCCAACACCTCCCCTGTAACAGATGCGGCAGAGCCAGGAGCATCCAGGACGGTGATTGCACAGGGCGGCCTGGAGAACCTGTCACCACTCATTTCCTGTTCACAGGAATATGACCAAAGCTGCTGATTTTGGCCTTGCTAGACTTTGAATGTCACAGACTATTATCTTGAGCCCTCTCCCTGCTTTGCATATTTGTTATTAGAATAAGCGGTCTCTTGACAAGTGCTTTGCCTCTATATTTAGCCTAGTCAGTGGTGACCACAAATGGTCATGAAGTGGCTACCTCCCGCCCGCCCCCTCCCCCCCGCCATGTCCCTAGGAATGATAACAATAGAAGTATTGCTACTGGCTGTTATTTACTGAGTGTCTGCTAAGTGCAGTGCTGCCTGCTTAGGTATAGCGCATACAGTTCTTACACACAGATAACTGTTTTACTCCACTTGGTAGAGGAGGAACACATGGCTCAGAGACACAGTGTCACATACATATTGGGCACCAGTTATGCATGGGTACAGGGAACCTGGTAGGTCACAATGGGCCCCCATCTCACAAAGGATACCATCTCACCCCAGCAGGGAATCTATCTACCTGGACTGGGAGAGTAGAGGACCTCCTTAGTCTCTGTTCCTGTACAGAGGATTTCCATTCACCAGCCCTCCCTCTCCTCCAAGGTGGTTAGTTTCATGTAAGTCCCACAGCTTGGAAGTCGCTTGTCTGCTGACCTGTGTCTCTGATCTGTGGTGCTGGCAGCTGCTCTCCTGCCTCTTGGCTGTCTCTTGTGAAGAGTGGCCTTAGCTTTGTCCTGATTCTCGGCTTCACTAGCAGCTGAATCAGGGGCCCAGAGGAAGCCGTCCCATCCCAGGTGGCTAGAGTTGAGTTTTCAGAGTCAGTCATGGGGAGTGGATATTTCCCAGCCCCAAGTGAGGAACTCCCTAAATATAAGGTGAGTTGTGTGCCAACAGCCGGAAAGGGTCACAAGTGCCTCCAGGACTGGCCTGGGGTCCCTCTCCTCCTCCCAGTGCTTCGAGATCCTGCGAGGAGATTTTTCTTCCCCTATCCATGGGATTATTGTGAAGAGTTTATTAAGGCAGACTTAACTAGGATGGAATGCTGCTCTCCCCAGAGCTGGGGAACGGCTGGTTTTCTAAACAATCATGCAGTACGAAAAGTTCTTGAATGGGAGGCTTATGATGTTAAGACTCCAAAAAGAATCAGTCACACTCAGTGCCATAACTTCATTAGCAGTTAGAAGTACAGCTCACACAGGAAAATGCATTTCCATTTAAACATCACCAATAAAGACAGAAATGAAAGCCACTCATCAAAACAGAGGCCTGCTAGGGTGGCATTTGGCTAGCCTGCGTCCATGATTTTTTACTTATTTTATTGGTTTTTGGTTTGAGTATACAGTTTCTCTGTATGGTCCTGGTTGTCCTGGAATTCTTTCGGTAGATCAGGCTGGTCTTGAACTCATAGCTCTGGCTCTGTTTCCAGAGTGTTGGGACTAAAGGCATGTGCCACCACCGCCCGGATGAATCTATGATTTTAAAATTAAAAAATAATAATAATAATAAAAGAGAAGCAGACAGATCTCTTTTGAGGTAGCCTGGTCTACAGAGTGAGTTCCAGGACAGCCAGGGCTACACAGAGAAACCATGTCTCAGACAAAACAAAACAAAAACAAAACTTAAGAAAACACACACACACACACACACACAGCATTTCTGTTTTTCCTGTAGTCTGTCAGAGTTTGATGAGCTCAGAAGGATAGTATCATACTCGGTTCACTAGGTGGCAGCAGACTTTAGTAATGAGAGCAAAGACTGCTATAAAGAGACCATTTATGATCGGAATCTGACCATCTATCTGCCTGTCTTTCTTCTTTTCTTCCTTTCTTCTTCCTCCCTCCTCTCTCTCCTTCCCTCCCATTTTTTCCCTCCTCCTTCTTTTTAGGGTTCACAGACTTTATTGGTTCAACAATAAACTGTGAAAGAAACGTTAGCTGTCACTCCTGGGGCGTCAGCTACAGATGCGGAAACCGCCCTTAGAAAACAGACCTTGCATGTTTCTTTGAAAGCGTTGGGAGTTAGAGTTCTGAGCCACCTGATGTGATGCTGGGAACCAAACTTGGGTCCTCTGCAAGAGCCACACATGTGCTTCACTGATGAGCCATCCCTTCAGTCTCTCCTAAACAGTGGTAGTTTTACTCCTTCAGGTCACAGGTGGTAACATTTGGATACATTTGCTTCTACGGCTGGTTTGGATACAGAATTGTGAGTGCTATACAGATTGGAGCAAAATGCCTAAGTTTAACTGTTTCTTGTGGTCTTCCTCCCACATAGAGGAAGACAGACTTGGCTGTTGTACCTGAGAGAGCAACACCAGTATTTAGTGAGGAGGGCCAAGGGTACCGCTGGAGAGTCTACAGTGCGCAGCACAAACTCTCCCCTCAAATAAGAATTACTTAACCCCTTGCTAGATAGTTAGACTAGGTAAACCCCTAGTTGCTTATTCTCAGGTTGAGGAACCCTTAGCCGTTTATGCCAGTGTGAACCAGTCGATATTCTGCCTGGAGACTGTATCACACTGACTCTCCAAGTAGATTAAACTGCTAGGATATTCTCCAGAGAAACAATTTGTTTGTAATCTTGGGGAATATTTTCTTTCAGTTTAATGCAGCGGGTGGCACAGTATTGAAGTACACCCCTTATCACCAGCCTTTCAAGAACTTCTGGGCCAGCAAAGTGGCTCGGTGGATCAGGCTACACAAGCCTGGTGACCCGAGTTTCTCTCTGGAACATATGTCACGATGTAAGGAGAGAACTAACTCCACACAGTTCTTTGATTTCCACATGTGTGTCCTAGAACTTCATGACCACCTCACATCTAGAATATGATAATGATAATAATAATAAAACCAATATCAAAATAATTTCCTTTGTTGCAGTTGATTTTATTGTGCACACATTTGTTCCCAGCTTCCTGCACTGAGGGGACTGAGGTTGAAGATCATGAGTGCAAGGCCAGCTTGGGACCACGTGGCAGGACCTTGTCTCAAGGCCTCATACAATCTTTAAAAAGAATTTCCTTCGGCAGTCTTGATATTTCTAAAACTTCCCAAAAAGTGGTGGGTTGATGGGTTAGTGTTGTGAAGGAAGCTTTGGGTTTGAGCTGTCAAACTTGAATTGACTATCTTACAAAGGACTGATGAAGCCCTGCAGTCTTTTTGGTCCTCCTATTCTGTCTTCCCTCCCTCCTTTCTTTCCTCCCACCCTCCCTTCTTCCCTCCATCCCTTCCTCCCACCTTTTTTTGTTTCTATTGAGGCAGGGTTTCTCTGTGTGTAGCTCTTAGCTCAGGCTATCCTGGAACTCTGTAGACAAGGGTGGCCTCGAACTCACAGAGATCCGCCTGCCTCTGCCTCTGCCTCCCTGAGAGCTGGGATTAAAGGCATGAGCTACCACCACCTGGCTTTCCACCCTTTTTGGATTAGATGGCTTTGGAGAAGCAGCTTAACCTGCTTACAACTTTACATTTCTCAAATGTGGATAATGATAGTACTGCTATCTTTTTGTTTGTTTGTTTGGTTTGTTTTTTTGAGACAGGGTGTCCCTTGACTGACAGCTTTGGCTTTAAAGACCAGGCTGGCCTTAAACTCTCAGAGATCTGCCTGCCTCTGCCTCCTCAAGCACTGGGATTAAAGGTATGCACCTAGCTCAGTACTGCTTTCTCTGTGATGAAGATCGAGTGGGTGTCCATACAGGCAGAGAGGAAACAGCCTGCATTGCTGCTTTCCTCTACACCTTCTCCTTTGCCAGTCGTGCTTGGCATCACCTTGATTCTCTGCGGTGTAGATGTTTGTGCCAGTCTAAGAACAGAACTAGTCACACCAGTTGAGCTCCTTAGCAACTTCGAACCTGCTGGAATTCATGGAGCAGTCTTGAAGCTTTGGGAACCAGTGAGCCCAGTGCAACCTCTAGAGTGCAGGAAGAGGACGGAAATAAGAACAGCGACCTTTGGGGCTGCTGTGTTTTCAGACAGTTGTAGGCAAGGGGACCTAAGCAGAGGTTGGCACAGTCTTAGTTTTTGTCACTGTCTCTCCTTGGTTGTCACCTTTCCGCCTGTGTATACTGCAGACTTGATATTGAAAGAAACTGAATTGAAACTGAATGAAACTTCATGAGCTCCTAAGTCCGTCTGTCTGCCTAGCTGTGCTTTTCTCCCTCTTCAGGAACAGAACCCCAGGCCTCATATATAGGAGGCAAGTGCTCTACCACTGAGCTACATCTGGTGCCTTCTTTATCCCCCCTCTCTGGATTTGTTTGATATAATTTATATCTAGAAGGCATTGTTGCATTTTGTACTGTAGAGTGGACATCTTGTGCATCTTAGGGTCTTGTAGGCACCGCTGACATAATTGTTGTGAAGCTGGGGGGGGGGGGCTGGAGGAGTTCACAGAACCAGCTGGAGATATCCTCGGTTCTTTTGCTTAGGAAATGTGTTACAATGCAGGATGACAGGAGAGCACTCGTGTGATTGCTGAGAGTAGATTATATGAGACTCCAAGGCATCTGGGTACATCTGGCTCGCAAACGACACAAACAAACTTGGACCCATCAGAGCCTCAGGATGCGCTTGCTGTTTCCCTTGTTCGGGGGGGGGTGGGGGGGGAGATTTGATATCAGTTCAGTGTTGCTCTACTTCAGGAGTCTGTTGGTTCTAGTCTTTGCCGGACACTGTGTCCATACACTGTGTGTGTGGTAGCATGGTTGGAAGGGTCATGGACTTGGACTCTAAAGGTCTCTTTGAACTCATTAAATTGCAATGTTTCCTTGTTTATCTTCCTATGATCTCTTTCTCCATGTTTGAAAGGAAGAGGATTGGAT
>CM053766.1:56252876-56291842 GCA_028658305.1 Pachyuromys duprasi
CAGTGTTGCTCTACTTCAGGAGTCTGTTGGTTCTAGTCTTTGCCGGACACTGTGTCCATACACTGTGTGTGTGGTAGCATGGTTGGAAGGGTCATGGACTTGGACTCTAAAGGTCTCTTTGAACTCATTAAATTGCAATGTTTCCTTGTTTATCTTCCTATGATCTCTTTCTCCATGTTTGAAAGGAAGAGGATTGGATTTTGTGTTCCTAACAATACATCAGACTTGGAAGCATGAGCTTTCTCCTGGAAGACTTTAGTGTTATCGAACACCAGGCATATTTTATCTGGAAATGTAGGCTCTGCTGGATAGTTTTATGTCACTTTAACACAAACTGGAGTCATCAAAAAGGAGGGAACCACAAAACACCTCCATAGATGGGGCTATAGGCAAGCCAGAGGACAATTTCTTAATTAGTGACTGATGGGGGAGGGCCCAGCCCATGGTGGGTGGGGCCATCCCTGGACTGGTGTCCTAGGTTCTATAAGAAGTCAGGCTGAGCAGGCCAGTAAGCCTCTGCATCTTCCGTGGACTCTGCATCAGCTCCTGCCTTCGGGTTCCTGCCCTGTTTGAGTTCCTGTCCTAACTGCCTTCAATGACAAGCAATGATGTGGAAGTATAAGCCAGATGAATCCTTTTCTATTCAAGTTGCTTTTGAGCATGGTGGTTTCATAGTAACCCCAACTAAGAATTAGGCTAAGTGCGGAATATGTGTTGGAGATCAAGCTGGAGAAATGCATTGATGTTTGAATTTTCTTTCAAATTCTAGACCGTGAAGTTAAAATCAATAAGGTCTTAAACCACTTTTGTTTTTGTTTTGTTTTAATTTTTAAAAAAGGTTTATTTATATAATATTCTGCCTGCATGCATGCCTTACGCTCCAGAAGAGAGCACCAGATCTTATCATAGATGGTTATAGGCCACCATGTGGTTGCTGGGAACTGAACTTAGGACCTTTGAAAGAACAGCCAGTGCTCTTAACCTCTGAGCCATCTCTCCAGCCCCCCACTTTTGTTTTGCATAAGACATTTAGAGGGACCAAAATGACAAACAGGAAAGGGATCACATGAGCTCTGAGCTCATGTAGAGTATATATTAAAACTAGAGTTTTAATCTCAGCTCTTTTGTTGACTGGAGGTCAACATCTTATTACCTCAGTTTACTTATCTGCCAAGTCAGGCTTGGCCCGAGGTCATAGAGATAATGAGTTCCAAGTATTTCACACACGGAAGCTGCTTCATGTTATTATCCCTTTATTGTAAGTGTTATCAGATGTTGGGAAGAGATTATTCTAGGAAGTCCTTGGATACTCAAATGGCTGGGCCTGGGCCAGCCCTGAGATGGTGTCCCCCTTTCCTACTCCCATCTGGCTTCCAGACTGGTTTCAGAAAGACCTAAAACTTTCATGGTCAGCTCCATACCCTCTTGGTTCACTACCTGCTCCCTACAGCCACTTCTCATTGTCATAGAAACAGGCACTGTAATGCCAGGTTCACGGGACCCTTAGAGACCAGCAGGAGATGACTCGATGCAATTGCAAGAGAGCTTTATTATGAGAGCGATCGGACTCGGGACCCAAGTCTCACTGACGCAGCAGTAGAGAAGTGGGACCTCGAGCTCTGAGTGAGCAGGATTTTTAAAGGGAAAGTCTGTGAGCAGGGAATTTCCATGGCAGCAAGCAGGGGGCCACAAGCCTTGGTGTTACAGAATTGGGTGAAGTTTAGCAGGGCGGGGTGACCTTCTCTGAGGCACACAATCACAATGGCTAAGGCATATAATCACAATGGCTATTTTTCTAAACTATATCTGAAACACTGGGGAGAATTTTCCCACCCGATTTCCAACCGATTCCCATTGATTATTGCCAGGGGTTTGTCTCTATTTTCTATGAAGCATTTATTCTGTATTATTTCCTGGTGGCTGTTGCTAGGAGAGTTAACTTTGTTTTCTGCCAGGTGCACATTTTGTGATATTTCCTGGTACCTGAATTCAGTTACCAGTCAAGAAGGGCTCTTTATTTCAAAATGGAGTTATGCCTAGGCTAACTATACCCAGGCTAACTTAAACTCTTCAGCACATTTTCTTTTTAGTCTCTGGTGTCCTTTGGCTTGAACATGACCTCCCACGGGCTCATCTGTAAGAGGCGTGGTTACCAGCCTGTGGTGCTGTCCTGACACATGGAATCATCAAGAGACTGAGGCCTCCTGGGAAAGTTAGGTAATTGGGCACACATACAGGAAAAGCCCATCTCCAGTTGCTAGTTTCTTCCTTTCTGGCTGGCCTTGATTTTTATTCACCATGGGTGTTGTTATGACATTTTCTTTAAAAATTTTTTTAAATTTTATGTTGAGATTTATTTATTATTTATACAACATTCTGTCTGCATGTGTGCCTGTGCACCAGAAGAGGGCACCAGATCTTCCTATAGATGGTTGTGAGCCACTATGTGGTTGCTGGGAATTGAACTCGGCAACCTTTGGAACCTTTGGAACCTTTGAGCCATTTCTCCAGCCTGTTATGACATTTTCTATATAAAGACCCAAAAGAAATGAGACCAAGTTCTCTCTCTCTCTCTCTCAATTATATATATATATATATATATATATATATATATATATTTATATTTATTTATTATGCATGTGTACAGTATTCTGTCTGCATGCCAGAAGAGGGCATCAGATCACATTATAGATGGTTGTGAGCCACCATGTGGTTGCTGGGAATTGAACTCAGGACCTCTGGAAGAGTTGCCAGTGCTCTTAACCACTGAGCCATCTCTCCAGCCCCACACTTTTTTTTTTTAATTTATTTAATTTTATTTAATGTGAATTGGTGTGAGGGTGTCAGGTTACTTGGAACTGGAATTACAGACAGTTGTGAGCTGCCATATGGGTGCTGGGAATTGAACCCAGGTCCTTTGGAAGGACCGACAGTGCTCTTAACCACTGAGCCATCTCTCCAACTCCCACCCCCAACTTTTCTATTTTAAACTGACTTTTCTTGAGTCAATCATCATGGCCACAGAGAAATATCCTGGTTTCTCATACAGGTATTTGCTTCTTTTATATCAAGATTTGCTTATTGTTGACTTTGAATGGCATGCTTAGGAACTTAACAAGATGCTTCTACTTTTTTTTTTTTTTTTTTAATCAGGAAGTGCCTTGCAATGCCCTTTACATCCTTTCTTGGGGCATCATAAAGCCAGGTTCTACAGAGTTCCCCTAGCTAGCTTTTATTTCTTTTTGTTTGTTTCTTTGGATTTTTGATGAATGGTACAGAAGACTTAGGACAGAACCAGTCTGCTCCTTGGTTGGAAGTACAGGCTTGGAAAGAACACCTCTGTCTAAAATCAGGGCAGCCAGAGTGGAGGCTGTTGGGGTACTGGAGAGCCTTCTTAGGGCTTTGAGATGAGCCTGGTGTTAGCTCTTTCTGTTCCCAGTCTCTCACAGCTGCTTTTCTGACCAGAAGGCCCTGGGGGTGCTGGCCTCTTACCACACTTCAGGTGCTTGTTTGTCTGCAAATGCCACATGTGAGCTGAAAGCGGCTCCAGCAGCCGGAGTTGGCAAACTGCCCTGTGTCCACGGTTTAATACTCTCCCTGCTCAGTGCATCCACCCCTATGTTTTCCTTGTAAGTTCTATCAAAAGTTGGATTTCCCCGCTTCTAGTTATAACACCTGTGGGCCGGGATAACATACTGGTCAAAGAGATGCTCCTTGGAGCCAAACTTTTGGGTTTGAGGCCTGGTTCCAGTTTTGTTTTAAATTAGAAAACTTGGCTATTTCTGTGGTGTTGGGGATTGGATGCAGGGGAGCACAGGTAAATGCTCTGTCACTGAATTACAGCCACAGCCCATACAATTAAGCTTTTAAGAGCAATTTTTAGGTTCATGGCAAAATTGAGTGGAAATTTCAGACATTTCTTATATGCTTCCTGTACTTCTCACTTTGTGGTGGTTTGACTAAAAGTGGCCCCCATAGGTCCATAGGGCATGACATTTTTAGGAGGTGTGGCCTTGTTGGAGGAAGTGTGTCTTGGGATGGGCTTTGGGGTCTCAGAAGCTCCAAGCCAGGTCTAGTGGCTCAGTCTCTCTTCCTGCTCCCTGCCAATCCTGATGAAGAACTCTCAGCTCCTTCTCCAGCACCGTGTCTGCCTGCACACTGCCACGATGATCATGAACTAACCCTGTGAAACTGTAAGCCAGTCCCAATTCATTGTTTTCCTTTATAAGAGCTACCTCGGTCATGGTGTATCTTCATAGCAGTGGAAACCCAAACTAAGACACACTGCAAACTCAGAGTCACTTTGAACATCACCCAGCAGAGCAGTGTGTAACCTCTGACTGGTAAACCTCCGCTGGCATGCACCATCGCCCCAGATCCACAGCTTACATTAGAGTTCACTCACCGTGTGGTGGATCCTGTGGCTTTTGAGAAGCACACAATGGTATGTTACCCACCACTGTGTGGGTGTACACAGTAGTGTCAGGCCCCCAAACAATCCTCCCTACCTCATCCATCTCTCCCATCTGGCAGCCCCTGACTAGTTTTCACTCTCTCCAGAGTTTTGCCCTTTTCAGAATATGGTATTGAAATCATATGGAACGTCACTTTTCAGACCGACCGGCCTCAGTTCTCTCAGATACGTGATTTATTCTCCGGGGCTTGTCTTCTCAGAATCTGATAGCTCATTTCTTTTTCACACTGATTGAACGCTGTTTGGATGCATAGGCCGTTCGTTCACTGACCCAATGAGCGGCATCCTGGCTACTTCCAAAATTTGACAGTCATGAATAAAGCAGTTACAAACGTTCATTTTCTGTGTGTGTATGCGTGTATCAGTGTTTGATTTATTTGGATAAATACCAAAGAGCATGGATTGCTCGAATATATGGTAAAAGTGCAGTTGGTTTTTGAAGAACCTACCGACCTCCCAAACTCTTTTCCAAAGTGGCTGTACTGTGCTGGCTTCAGCAGCATAGACCCTAAAACTGGAAGGATGAAGAGACTGGCATGGCCCCTGTGCAGTGGCTGTCCGGTCCCCATGCCCTCCAGCTCTGAATGAGGCCCTCTCATGCTCTACTCCCCAGCGCTTGATGCTGTCCTAAGTTAGACTTTTGCCATTTGCAAGGGTTGTTTGTTGGTTGGTTTGGTTTTTTAATGCTTGGGATTGAACCTACGCCTTTGAGCATGCTAGGCAAACACTGAAGCACGCAGCTGCACTGCCAGGTTCCTCCCCCACCCCACCCCCAATGATCTGAGGTGGGTCAGTAAGGCGTCTTGGTTTCCCAGTTTGTGAAACATAGAAAGCAGCAGCCCCTCTGTCATTGGCTAAATCCGAGGAATAAAGACATTCCCATAAAGCACGTAGAACAGGTTCAGCTTACGCCTGCCCTATGAACATCAGTAGAACACGGGTTGTTTCGGGAAACACTTGAGATTCTTGGCAAAAAAATGATGTTTGGTTTGAGCATAGTTATTTTTAGTAATAATAGCTGGCTTGGCGCCATTCCCGCTGTTGATACCGTAGCATTTGAATACCTCGCCCAGGCCGCTCAGCAGATCCTAGCACCATTTTCTGTTTTCGGATGAAAATGGGAGAGGTAGCTAACACCTGTTGCAGGAGGGCCTGGGGAGGAGGTCCAGCACCTTGGCTGCCCTCCACGTGGTCATAATTTGGTGTTGGTTGTAGTAAGGTCTTTGCTGTGTTCCTGAGAAACAATACAGGGACGAGCGGAGCCGGAGGGCTCTCGGACAATCTCCCTGCTCCCCAGGCTTGCTGTTAGTTCTTAAACGCGGGACAAATGACTAACTGAAATGCCTATTTAACACACCAAGGCAGACCTGGCTGCCTGTGTTCTCCCAGCATCCCTCAGTAGATATGTGTTACAGGGTGTCGCTGACACACCCTGTCCCCTACCCTAATTTCTCCAGCCCAGGGAGAAATTGATTACCTGCCCTTTTGTCTACCCTTTACCCTCTCCACCTCTTGGGCTGGGCTGCCTTGGTGAGTGGCTCCGCTCTTCTCCCTCACCCCACGGCACCCCTCTCGTGGTTTGGTTCAGTCTGCTAGCCATGTTTAGCCTGGACTCTTCCCCCCTGCTTTCTCCCTTCTATCTACAATAAAAAATATTTTCCATACTTGAGAAGTAGTCATCTCTCCCTCCTCCTTTTATTTCTTCTTCGTCTTCTTTTTTTTTATTTTTTTCATTCCCTTGCAAGTTCTGAGACAAGCGGTGCAACTGGACATTCTAGATGTGCGAGTTCTCAGTTTCTAACTGCCAGCTGCACAGACACGGTCTGCATCTGCCAGGAGGTGTCCAGAGCAAAACTTCCCAAGAATCTCGGCCCTGGTTTCTGGCTGTCCAGGCCTCACCAAGCTCTGAGCCTGGCACCGCTGCTGAAAGTGGGCCAGACCCAAGTTGCCCCTTCCGGAACACGTTCTGGAAGAGCAAGACATTCAGACAGGCCTCCCCCAGCCCCACCCCTGTCCCACGCCCCACCCCTCCCCCAGCCCACCCCTCCCCCACGTCCCACCCCTCCCCCACGCCCCACCCCTGTCCCACGCCCCTGTGACTTGTTTCGGGTGACCTCTCCCACGTGACCTGTTCTGTGCAGTCTCTTTAGAAACCCTGGATCTTTCTGGGCCATGCCCTGGGGCAGGCTGAGATACCACTGAAATGTTGGCACAAACTCCAGGTCAGACCGCCCTAGTTGCTTCAGGAAACACCTGCTACTGGAAATGCGAATCTTTGGAAATCCGAGAAGACTCGTAGATCAGAATGGAAGGGAGGAAGTGTTTGGTGGAAAGTATCTTTAAGAATATTCTTGGGCTGGAGAGTTGGCTTGGCGGCTAGGAGTACTGCCTGCTTTTCCAGGAGACCAGGATTCCATTCCCAGCACCCACATGGCAGTTCAAAACGTGTAACCCCAGTCCCAGGGGATCCAGAATCCTCTTCTGTAGACACCAAGCAAACACGTGATACACATATGTATATACAGATGAAATACTCATACACACAAAATTAAAAAAAACATTTAGAAATATTCAGGAGGGGACTGAGTGTCCCGGAGACAGTCTGTGGAATGTGAACTGCAGGACGGCCAACTTCATAGAATACATGTGAGCCTTAAAGGAGACAATCGGAATAAGATTTTGATTACGCTTTTGGATCGTGGTAAATGCTTATTATTACTTTTCAACATCAAAAATAATCACCACTGAGCTGGGGAGATAGCTGTTCGCCAAGTAGCTTGTTGGGAATGCCCAGCTTCAGACCCCAACAGAGGAGGAAAAGTTAGTCCTATGGCCACCAACGGGCAGTCCTGGCCCCGGGAGGCCATCACAGCAGCGGCCGTTATGATTCATAGGTAGACAGATGTGAGATGGCAGAAACGCCACCTTCCTGCTGGTCCAGCTGGAAGCCTCTTGATGAGCGCTGAGAAAGAAAGCATCGTCAGAGCTGGAACTGGCTGATTTCCCTGTCAGGAGCAGAACGCTGATGTGGCCGCTTGCGGCAGGGTGAATGCCATTAAAACCAGATCGGCCTACAGCAAGGAGGACGGGCAGGTCAGGGCCACTGATTACCAACATGTGTTTTATTTCTTTATTTTGAGTTTTAAGACATATTTGTTGGTAGACCCCTTCTAATCTTTTACATATTAATGTAAGAGAGGAATGGGTATTTTCCCCTTTTATTGAAAAAATACATATTTCCTCAAATAATATATCCTGATTACAGTTTCCCCTCTCTCTACATCTCTCACTTCCTTCCTCCTTTCCAGACTCTGGAGAGTCTCCTCCTCTCCAGATCCACTCCCTTTCTGTCTCATTAGAAAACTAACAGGCTTCTAAGGGATAATAATATAATAAAATATAATAAGATAAAACAAACACAACAGAATAGGATTAAAACATACAAACAGAAGGAAAAGGCACAAGAAACAGATGTAGACTCAAAGACATACTCGTTTGCACGCTCAGGAATTCCATAAAAACACTAAGCTGGAATCCATACCCGAAGGACCTCTAGGGTAAAAGAGAAAAATGTATAAATATATATAAACAAATAAAATTTAAAAAGCTCTGACACAACATTGCGAGACAAGGAACCTCTAAAGATGTCTGTTGTTATAAAGAAAAAAAAAACCTCAATTGTTTGATTTTTACCAATAAAGAATCAGGAGCCAGATATTGACAGTAGGTGGAAGCCTGCTACACAGAGAGGCGGAGGAAACACCCAGCTGAT
This sequence comes from Pachyuromys duprasi, assembly GCA_028658305.1. Classification (NCBI taxonomy): domain Eukaryota; kingdom Metazoa; phylum Chordata; class Mammalia; order Rodentia; family Muridae; genus Pachyuromys; species Pachyuromys duprasi. The sequence goes on from CM053766.1 coordinate 56,261,123, forward strand.
CTTCCTACTCAGCCGACCCCAGAAGGAAAAAGCCTTTCTACTCAGCTCACATCCCAGAAGGACAAGCCCAAAGCAACTTCTCCACAAGCTGTCTTAAATACCCTTCTCTCGGTGTCCCTCCTTTCTGTTTAATCCCTGTTTGCTCTGAGTCTTGACCAAGGGTTAACTTTATTTAATCCTGTTTACAGAGCGCTCTTGGATTAGAGGCGTGTGCTAGGGCTGAGCCACACCGCAAGTACTTGGTTGCAGTAAACAGAAAGCTCTTAGGTTAAAGGTGTGTGTTAAGCTGAGCTGCACCAAACAAGAAGCAGATTTTCACACTTCACACAATGGGATCAAATATCCTGCAACAGATGTCCTGGAGTTTGTTTTCTGTTGGCCCTCTACTGCAGGGTACTTTGTTTCCCAGTGAGACTCCCTTGGAGAAAACCAAGTTTTCATTTGCAAATTGGAGACAGTTTCTATGTTAAGGAATGGCAAATGTCCACTGCTCCTTTCAGCTCTAGGACCCGTGTGGTACTGACCTGCACGGGCACCATTCATGCTGCCTCAGCCTCTGGGAGTTCTTATGTGCATCAATCCTGTTCATTTTGAGGGCCTTGCAGCCTTCGTGTGCTCTGTCCCTTCTGCCTCTTCCAAGCCCTCTGCCTACCAGTGGCATTTTGTTATCGAAACATTCCCACGAATGCTGTGGGTTCTTTAGCTTGGAGGCAGTGGACCAGAGCAGATGTGGAGCTCAGAGGACTGCTCTCAGGAGTTCTGCTATGTGTGTCCCAGAGACTGAATTTGGATCATCAGGTGATGATGGCGGTGAGCACACTGACCGGCTGAGGCACCTCTTCCTGTGTTTTGCTTTTTCTGTGTTTTATGTTTTACCTCAGGGAGTACTCACAACCTAGAAGTCTGGAGGGCTTGAAGTAGCTTGTCCAGAGTCTAACAGTAAGCAGCACCGTGGGGGGAACCCCAGGTCTTCTCATTCTGTACTCTCCTGACTCTTTTTCCTTACCTTGACGTTCCTCCGAAGTGGGGCATCGTCTTCAGGAGAGTGTGGTTCCTGGGACCTGGAACTTGACCGGCAAAGAGATCCTGGATCAGAGACACTGTGATCATCGCTTTGACATAGAACCAACGACAGAGGAAATGATCAGCCCCTAGCACAGATGGGTGGTTCTGGAAAAGTCCTAGTTCAACGTTCACTTTCACTGTTGTCAGCAATAAGGCTTCCTGATGGTGTCTGCTTTCTCAACTCTGAGGGCTGGCGAGGCCATTGAGTTGCTTCTGAATGGTGTTCACTGTTCTTGTTCTCAGGGTTCATCTGCTGGTCAAATTTTCTGCCTCCCTGAGTGCTGGGATTAAAGGAGTGTGTCACCAACACCTGGCTTGACTTTTTTTTTTTAAACAACACTGTCAACATTCTGATTAAATTTCACTTTTAGTAACTTTTTGTTATTGTCTGGATATTTTTGTCTTGGAAGTTTTAGGATGTCAAACTGTTGACGGGAAACATCAAGGCTGACATTAGTGCTCAGAGTTCTCACCATGGCGTAGAGGCTTTGGTAAGATGGTGGTGGTGACTGTAGGCTCTGATGTTAAAGGTGGTGTGGTCTAGGCTGATGAGATGATGGGCCAGTGAGATGGCTCAGCAGGTGAGGGTTCTTGCTGCCAAGCCTGGTGGCGTGACTTGGATCCCCAGGACCCACACATCGGAAGGAGAAAACTGACTCCAGTACGTTTTCCTCTGACCTCCATATGTGGTCCCTTCAGGCCCATACAAAATAAAAGAAGAATTGAATAGATACACACATAGATATAATAAAAAACATTAAAAAAAGAAAAAAGGCTCTCGTGCAGGGTTCCTCATATTTTGCGCATCTTCCATTGTTCACACCACTTGGCCACCCCCTAGGAATACTGGGGGACAATTAACAAGCCTTGCCAAAGGTTGCCAACAACCAAGCCCACAGAGGCACGCCAGATAGGAAAACCCCAGCATTCCTTTTGACTATTAATAGTAACAATGCCTACTGACTACAACCACATAAGAAACAAAACAAACCAAAGCTGACACTGCGTCAGACAAAGACTTCCTCTAGTGCCCCCTCTCTTCTGTCCCATGGTGCACTGGGCACTGCTCTCCCCTCATCATTCCTCCCTGACCTGTGTTGTGCTGTTGTTCCCCAGCACACGTTGCCCTATAGACTAGTTTCTGGGTGGTATTGTATTCCACAGAGCAGGCTTTTTCCTGGCATCATGGACAGTCCTCATTCATAGAGGCTGAACATCTGTAACAAGGAGGCTCATGTACTGTTCTGTACACTGGCAAAACCCAGCATCAACACCAAACACCAGAAAGACAGATGAAAGGGTTTGCACTTGCTCTGGGTACACATCATTTGGGGGATCAGGGCCATGAAGGAATTCACTGAAAACATGTGAAGAGTAATTTGGTTCTTGGCTTGGCAAGGTTTGGTCTCTGTAAAAGTTCTTTTTCTGTCTGTCTGTCTGTCTGTCTGTCTCTGTATGTATATATAGTGTACACAAAAAGATCTGTCTCTGTTTCTGTCTCTGTCTCTCTGTCTCTCTGTGTATGTGTGTGTCAGAAATGCATGTATGGAAGCAACATGATAAAGGAGAAAGACAAATCTAGGTGAAATGAGAACAAGTGAAATTTGGTTGCAGGAGGTGGCCTCTGGCTGACTTTGGCTTACTACGGAGAAGGCCATCTGAGGGTGGTATCCCAGCATGCAGTAAGTCTCCTGGGGAAGGGTGAATTGCCTTCCAGTGGATGAATTTCACCGTACATCGTAGTGGGAATCAAATCACATATGAAACTCTTAACTAGGTACCAGCACTGCCTGCGTACTTCATTGCGCTAACAGTGCTGTCAGTGGCCCACTGGGAGTGTTTACTGTGGCTAGCCCAGAGTCAGTGGGTGGCAGCAGCAAAGGGGTCAACAGAGTCATGTCCTGCAGGTGGGGAATTCCCCATAATTTCCTGTGGATTTAAGAGAGAGGACCTGGTGGAGCTGAGGGTCCCCAGTACGCTCAGAGGGCTCACACTTCTTATCTTTGCTTAGGCTGTCACACCAGAATCCAGTTCACACCATTTCCTTCTATGTGCCTTGCCCAGTCATTTAACTCATGGCTTCCAGACAATCAACAAAGAAAAACAAAACAAAACAAAAACACCTCCCACATTCCTTTTCTGCATGCAGATGACCCATTGGAGCCACATCACGTTCTGCTTCTAGCACAAAACCTCAAATAGCAAAGCCGCCTCTTCAAAGACTTCTTGTAATCCGGGACCTCCTTCCTTGAGCCAGGATGGGTCTGATGCAAATGATTGCTGCTTCTTATCCCCCCCCCCCCGCCCCGTGCTGAACGCTACTATAGGGGCTGGAGGAACGGCTCAGGTGTGAAGAGCACATGTTATTCTCCCGAAAGACCTGAGTGCAGTTCCCAGCACCCACATCTGAGTTACAAGCACTTGTGACTCTAGCTCCTGGGGATCCTGTACCCTCTTCTAGTCTGCACCCATGTGCACACACCCACACATACACATAATTTTTAAATAATAATAAATCTAAAAAAGAAGAAACTCACTTTATAAGAAAGCACCTGGGCCTCTAGGTCTAGTGGACATTTTCCCACCGCTCTCTCTGGAAGGAATGTTACCCTTTCCTAGTATCAGTGACGGCTGAATAAACACTTTACTTAGGAGGTCTCCATTTAGCATTCCACCTGACCCACATCTTTAGGACAGTCTTGTGGTGGTCCTGATCTCTGATGATACTTTCATCGTTGCTCCATGCTTCCTCCAGACTAGAGCCTCAGTAGCTCATTTGTGTCATGTGCAGGGCGGTGGAGTTGCCCATGTGTTCTCGGTGTGATGGTGGAGAGCCCTGGGTCCTTAGGGTTTGTTTGTGTCTGAGTTTTGCTGCATGTTTCATTGGGGTGCAGCAGAGTGGGGCATGCAAAATTTCATGGATAGGTAGCATTATCCCTTTTTATTTTGCACAATAGAAGTTGAGATGCTACAGAGAATTGCCTGGAAGAGGCCAAATCTCAGGACCCTGATGAGAGAGCTGAAGAGAAGATTACAAGCAGATGTGGGGATTTCTGTGCTTTGTTTTGTTTTAAAAAATATTTATTTATTATGTATACAGTGTTCTCCCTGCATGAATGCCTACATACCAGAAGAGGCCACCAAGATCTCATTGTAGATGGTTGTGAGCCACCATGTGGTTGCTGGGAATTGATCCCAGGTCCTCTGGAAGAGCAGCCAGGGTTCTTAAATTCTGAGCCACCTCATCAGCCCTGATTTCTGTGTTTTGATCTAGAATATCCCAGGGTTCTTAACACCAGCCTTCTGAGCTTCCCTTGGAATACATTCTGAGAAGGACTGGCCTTCCTGTTGGTTCCACACTAAACCAGTGCCCATCAGGAGAGAGCCCTGCCTCTTCCTTTTGGTACTTGGTGGCATTCAGTCTTTCACCAGCCTCTGGTGCCCTGCCTCTTTTAAGGACTGTTTTCTGAGCAGTGAGTGGGTCTGAGCTTCTCCCTCTAAACATCTTTCCTTTAACATTTACCAGCCTTGTCTCTTTGTTCATCCTTTACGAATTGACCTGTGTATTTTTCTAGGAAAGTAGGGCTGGCTTCAAAAGTCCCTATTTTCAGTGCCAGGTCCCCTAAGGCTGACCTCAGAGTGATGGGTCTAAATTGCAGGATAGCTCCTGGCTGCTCTGGTCCATGGCAAGAGTCATCCAGCCTGCTGGGTACCATGGACACCAGCCGTGGCCCGGCTAACTCAAGTGAAAAGGCTCAAGTTTCTCCAGTCAAAGTGACACCCTGTTCCTGGGTTGGCCTGCTGCCAACAGGCCTGGTCAGGAGTGATTCTCACTGTCCTCTAGCCAGGGAGAGTGCTAAGACTCTACAGGTCACCTTAGTATATACCACACTGGGAAAGGTGGGTCAGAGAAAAGGAAATGTCTAAGCAGGGGCATGGACTGTCAACAGAGATGATCTAAGGCTGTTGAGCTTCAACATTTGTGTATATGTGTGTGTGTGTGTTTGGGGGGTGTTGTGTGTACTTGATTGCTTGGGCATGTGTGTGGGATGAAGAGGATTGCTGCACTGGGTGTCGTTTCTCAATCGCCCTCCATCTTTACTTGTTTAACTTAGTTATTATTTTACTTGAGTGGGTGTTCTGCCTACATGTGCATGCAGAGGCCAAGAGAAGGTGACCGATCTCTTGGGACTGGAGATACAGACCATTGTGAGTCTCTTATGTGTGTGCAGGGAATTGAACCTGGAACCTCTGGAAGAGCAAACCAGGTCCCACCTCTCTCTCTTTTATTTTTTATTTTTTTTTAAGGCAGGGTCTCTCATTAAACCCGAAGCTCATTAACTTGGCTAAGCTGGCTGACCAGGGAACTTCAGTAATTGCCTGATGGGTTTGTGATCAAGGAAGCCAGAGGTATTGGGAGCCCAAGTTGCTGGAGTTAAAAGGCAGTTTTGAACCTCCCGCTATGGGTGCTGGGAGCCAAACTTGAGTCCACTGGGCCGTCTCTCTTGCCTCACTCCTGGCTTTTTATGTAGGTTATGAGGTCATGCCCTCAGGCTTGTGCTACAGACACATCTGAGCTGTCTGCCGTACAAGCTTCTGCGTTTTCTTATCCCTCTTTCCGCACTTACATGACTCACATCCACTGAGGTCTGTATGAAGTTTCTGGTGTTTCAATAATAGAACCACGCGCCTGAAATAACAACTAGGGCCTTGCTGGTAATAAAGGAGCGCTACCCTCTCTGCAGGGAGAGCGATAGGGAGCAGCAGAGGCTGTGGTAAGCTGGGGCATGCTGGCCTCAATGGACTCATCTGAACGCAGGTGCTGTGCATCTATGTTTCAGGTTGCTGGTAGATACTGTCTTGCTTAATTAGCAAAACAAGGCCTAGAGAGGTGGCTCAGAGGTTAAGAGCAATGGCTGCTCTTCCAAATGGTTCTGAGTTCAATCCCCAGGAACCACATGGTGGCTCACAACCAGGTATAATGAGCTCTGGTGCCCCTTCTGGTGTGCAGGTGGACATGCAGGCAGAACATTGTATACATAATAAGTAAATAAATCATAAAAAGGAAAGAAAGAAAAACAAACAGAACCAACCAAGAAACCACGACCAAACAAGACAAAATCCAGGTTGAGTAAATTGCCTTGACTTCTACTCTTGCACTTCCCTTCAAAGGAACCTACAGTTCTGGGGTCCTCTCAATAGAAAGCCTTGGCTGGTGAATGTTGACCTTTTGCAAGGCTAGTCCCTAATATCAGCATACATGAGAAAACTCTTGGAGGCACTGATAGCACGTTAGATAATACCACAATAACTATAGGGCTAATGATAAACATTATTATATCATACCTTTAAATTACCTCAACAGTCACCTTTGCACACGCACTAATTTCTGCGTCATTCCAATTTTATTTTCGTGCTTCCAAAGGCAGCACTGACCACTAATGGTGGGAGGGAGCACACTGGAGTCCAGAGTAACTTGTGACTTGACTGAAACCACACAGCTCGGATTGTGGCCACGTTGGATCGAGTCGTCTAAGACTCCTTGCTTTGGATCTACAAGTACTTGATTTTATTGGTTTATCCTTCCTTTATTCTCTCTCTCCCTCTCTATTTTCATGGGTCTACAAAGCGTTAGGCACATGTAAGCAGACAATAACAGGGAATGCAGCTTATGCCTCAGTAGAAGGGGGCTAGCTGCCCCCCAAACAGGTAAGCAGAGGTCCCAGTTCCCACCTCCCTCACAAGGAGGGTGTTTTCCCACTTGGCGCCTCTCCTTGCAGAGTGCAGTGGCCGCATACCTCTGAATTGAGGCTGAAGAAAATCAGACTGAAGACAGGTTAAGTGAGTGCACTGTTCATAAAATGCCACATTCTTTATGAAAAGAATTGCAATGCCCCCCCCCACACACACTGGGGAACAAGAGGGCTGAATCTTTGGAAGTGTTTTCTCATCCTGAAGAGTGATTTCCCTTTAGGATTTGTAGGGTCCAATGACCACATGGATGGACAATGAGCTTATCTCTAGTGTCAAGGACTCCTTTCAGAACAGTTCTCTTCCTCTGGGTCCTAAGCCCTGCAGGGTTCGCATATCAGACATTACAATTCACAACAGCAGCCAAAGTAGAGTTAAGTAACAATGAAAATAATTTTATGGTTAGGGGTCATCACAACATGAGGAACTGCATTAAAAGTTCACAGCATTAGGAAGGCTGAGAACCACTGCTCTAGGGGAATAAATACAAGATTCAGCTCTTTTCTAAACCAAGATGCCCCCGTCTCCTCCACGGCAGCTGCTTTTTAAGGGCGCGACTCAGAGTGGCAGCAAACTACCAAGGTTGCCTATCCTTGAGCACCTCCTGTCTGATGAAGGCAGGCTAGGGTTGTAGAAAAGCCTCGGCTTATTTGGCTGATGTCAGGCAGCAGGAATTCAGGCAGTGGAACCGGTGATCTGGTGCAGGAGGTCTGGGTGATGAACTGAGCATCCCTGGGTCTGCAGTGTTTCAGGACCCTGCGCTCTTCAGTGACGCTGTCTCTACTTCTCAGCAGACAGTGCTTGTACCAGGGTTTCTCCTGAAGCCGGGGTTTGGTCTGATAAGCAAACTGTACTATTTTTAGAGGACTTTTGTGGAGATGAGGGCTACATGGTTTTACATACATGGGTGTCAAAGGAGACAACTCACCAGTGAGCAGAAAGTGGGGAGGGATGCATTTTGGAGGTTTGTATTTAGCCGGGAGGAGCTGGAGTCTTCTGAGGGCGGGGCCCATTTCTCTTTACCCACCCACAGCACCCGGTCTTTTGCACCTCACAGAGGTTACTTGGTTTCATACCAGGGTACCTGACTTGCACGGCATGTGTGTAACTTTTAAAATAGTGAGTTAGTAGGAGGTGTTGGAGAGAAGCTAGCTCATGCCATGGAGAAAAAAATAAAATGGCTCCCTACCTAAGCACTTATATTAATAAAAACAAAAATTAGAGCCCATAATGAAGAGGCGAGTCTGGTCTCAAAATGGCTGTCGCCGCCTCTGCCAGAGGGAGGAGGGCCATGATCCAAAGGAACCAGAACAGGTGAGGAAGATGTTTGTTAGTGGTCTGAGCTTTGAAACCACAGATGACAGCATAAGGGAACATTTTGAGAAATGGGGCACACTTTCAGACTGAGTGGTAATGAGAGATCCCCAAACAAAACGTTCCAGGGGCTTTGGTTTGTGACCTACTCTTGTGTTGAAGAGGTGGATGCTGCAATGCGTGCCCAGCCACACAAGGTGGATGGCCGTATGGTGGAACCAAAGAGAGCTGTTTCTAGAGAGGATTCTGTGAAGCCTGGAGCCCATTTCACGGTGAAGAAAAATTTTGTTGGTGGTACCAAAGAAGATACAGAGGAACATAATCCAAGAAACTACTTTGAAAAGTATGGCAAGATTGAAACCATAGACGTTTTGGAAGACAGGCAGAGTGGGAAAAAGAGAGGATTCACTTTTGTAACTTCTGATGATCAAGGCACAGTCGGTAAAATTGTCAGAAATACCACACTATTAGTGGGCAGAACTGTGAAGTGAACAAGGCCCTTTGTAAGCAAGAGATGCAGTCTGCTGGATCACAGAGAGGTCGTGGAGGTGGGTCTGGGTTGTGGTGGAAGCTTTGGTGGAAGAGGAGGCTGTGGTGGGGGAGGCGGCAGCAGAGGCCGTTACGGAGGTGGTGATGGGGATAGAATGGATCTGGAGGTGACGGTGGCCCTGGTTACAGTAGTGGAGGAGGCTATGGTGGTGGAGGACCAGGAAATGGAAACCAAGATGGTGGATATGGTGGAGGAGGAGGAGATGATGGTTACAATACAAGAGGAAATTTTGGTGGAGGAACTATGATGGTGGTGGGAACTATAATGACTTTGGAGACTATAGTGGACAACAGTAATCAAATTGTGGACCCATGAAGGGGGGCAGTGTTGGTGGAAGAAGCTCAGGCAGTCCCGATGGTGGTGGCTGTGGATCTGGTGGTGGAAGTGGTGGATACAGTAGCAGAAGGTTAAAAAAAAAACCAGCAGAAAAGGCTACAGTTCTTAGCAGGAGAGAGAGTTGGCAGGAAAGCTGCGGGTTACTTTGAGATAGTCATCCGCAAATGTGTTAGAAGAACTAAACATCTGCCACAGAAGGAACGCTGATCCATAGCCAGAAAAGCTTATACAGGAAACCTTCTTGTTCAGGACTTTCATAGCCATAGTTTGCAAAAAGTGTATCTGTTGATTACGGCAATGTGGTGTCAATTAGATGTACATTCCTGAAGTTTTTCATCTGCTGTAGCTTTAACTTTTTCTCTGTCTTTTTCATTACATCAGGTATATTGCCTTGTAAATTGTGGTACTGGTACCAGGAATAAAAAATTAAGGAATTAAAAAAATTAGAGAGATCTTACACTAGAAACTTAACAGCACATTTCAAACCTCTAGAACCAAAAGAAGAATGTATACCCAAAGGAATAGATGGTAAGAAATAATCAAACTCAGGGCTAAAATCAATAAAATAGAAACAAACTAACAATATAAAGGATCAATGAAACTGAGTTGGTTCTTCTGAAAAAATTAATAAGATTGACAAACTCTTAGTCAAATTAACTAAAGGTGGAGAGAGAAGATCCAATTAACAAAATTAGAAACAAAAAGAGAGATACAACAACGTCTAATGAAGAAATCCAGAGGAAAACAAGGATTTTAAAAACCTGTACTCCACCAAATTTGAAAGAAATGGATAATTTTCTCAATATAAATTAAATTAGGATGAGATAAGCAATTTAAACAGACCTGTAACCCCTAGTGAAATAAAAGCAGTAATTAAAAGTCTTCCAACCAAAAAAAGCACTGGGCCAGATGGTTTTTGCACGGAATTCTACGAGACTTCCAAAGAAGAGTTAACACCACTGTTTCTCAAATTTTTTTCACAAAATGGAAACATAAGGAACATTGCCAAACTCATTCTATGAGGTCTATAAAGACCCCAAAAGAAAGAAAATTACAGACCAGTTTCCCTTACGAATATAGATGCAAAAATTGTTGCAAACTGAATGCAAGAACACATCAAAAAGATCATTCACCCACCATGATCAAGTAGGTTTCATCCCAGAGATGTGGGGATAATTCAACATACACAGACTGATAAAAGCAATCCACCATATAAACAATGGTCATCTCATTAGATGCAGAGAAGGCCTTTCACAAAGGCCTTCAGTCAAAATCCAACAGTCATTCATCTCAAAGCAATTCCTTAAAATCAGAACTAGACAAGGTTTTCTACTTTCTCTATATCTATTCAATTCAATATAATACTTGAGGTCCAAGCTAGATCAAAACAGAATTCTCAAAAGAGGAAACTCAAATAAAAAAGAAACACTTGAACAAATGTCAACATTCTTTGTCATCAGGGAAATGCAAATCAAAACTACTTTGAGAGTCTATCTTATATACACTAGAATAGCTAAGATCAGTTACACAAGTTACAATTCATGCTGGTGAGGATGTGAAATAAGGGGAACACTCCTCCATTGCTGGGGGAACTGTCAACTTGTACACCCACTATGCTACAAAAGTCGATACAGTGTTTTTGAGTCAGAGGTGATGGAGAACACCCAGGAAATAAGGCCTTCTAAGCACAACAAGATCTATGCACATATGAATTTACAGAGACTGAGGTGGCATGCACAGGGCCTGAAGATGGAAACAGCCTAGATGTCCCTCAACAGATGAATAGATAGAGAAGATGTGTCATATTTTCACAATGTAATATTGCTCAGCCGTTAAAGAAATAAAATCATGAAATTCAGATAAATGGATGGGACTAGAAAATATCATCTTGAGTGAGGTAACCCAGACCCAGAAAGACAAATATGGTATCTATTTGCTTATATGTGGATGTTAGTTGTTAAGCCAATGACAAGCAAACTACACCCCATCGAACCACAGAGCTTAGGTATAGAGTAAGGGACTGGGGATGGGGATGGATAAATCTCCTTAGAAAAGGGGAATAAAACAGATAGTTGTGGATGGTTAAGTGGGGTGACTGGAATGTGAGGATTAAGCAGGGAAAGGGAGTCGAGAGGGGATGAGGGAGGGAATACAGGGAGAAACAGCTAAAATCAAAGGCCATTTGAGGAGTAGTATGGAAAGTAGTAGTGGAAGCTTCCTGAAATACATACGTATATGAAGGCGAGCTAAATGACATCACCAAATAAAGGAGAGACAGAGCCCTAGATGGGACATCATTTCTCACCAAATGAAGTTTCCAGTAACATTTAATGGAGCTGTTGCCAAGGCTATAGGCTGCTCTCCACAAATGGCAGTAAGGTTCTCGTGCTGAAGACAAACCCCTAAATAACTCACTGAACACAGAGAAGTCAAGCTGGCACCTATCTAGAGCCTTCATCCTTACTGGCTAGTGTTCTTGGTACCAGAAGGCACTGTGCAAGCTACCAAAGGAAAAATATGAACACCAACCCAGCTACAAACCACTCAATCTACAATGGTGAGCTGCCTACAGGGTAGGCTAGTGTGACGGTGGCACAAAGCTTGAAGTAACAAACCAATATGTGAGTTGACTAAAGGCCCCCTCCACAAGATGGAACCTGTGCCCAATGTTGCTTGGGTGACCAAGAACCTGAGACTAGATAGCCCAAGGACCTAGGATAAAACCAAATATTAATGTTTTGCTAAAGGGATGTAGCAATGAAATGATCCCTAGAAATAAAAAGACATTCTTTTATGCTCAGCAGTGCTTTGCTCAGCGAGCCCTAGACACGCTTCCTCCTGTAGCAGATGGGAACAAATACAAGAGCAACAGCCAGACAGTATGCAAAAGTGAGAGATCCTGGAACACTCGGTCCTAAATGGGATGTCTCTACCAAATCCTTCTCCTCAGGGCTCAGAGAATCCCGAGGAAGAGGAGGCAGAAAGAGTGTAAGAGCCAGAGGGGATGGAGGACACCAAGGAGACACGGTCCTGTAAATCAACAGAACCAACACACATACGAACGCCCAGAGCCTGAGACAGCATACACAGGCCTGCGCCGGATGAGATCCTAGAGCTGGAAGGAGAATGGACACATGCCCATCACTAGCTCAGGAGCTCTTCAGCTGGTAGCCACCTGAAAATGAAAATTCAGGTTTCTCCAAGGAGTCACCGGGGAAACCAACTACTCTCGAGGGTGTGCTGCATGCGCAGCAGTACATGGCCAACAGAAAATGAGCTCAGTGAATCGCTGGAGGTTCCTTGTCTTAAAAGGTCAGGTCAGGGCATTTCTTTTTAAATTTTTTTTTTGATCTTTTAAAAATTATTTATTTGTTTATGGTTTTTTTTTTACGCTACAGGTCCTTTGCATATATTTTATGACCTCCAGTTCAGTGTTTTTATGGGATTCCAGAGTGAGCGAATGAACACTTCTCTGTGTCTGTATCTGCGTTGTGTGCCTTTTTTAAAAGCCCTTTTCCTTCTGTTTATTTTGTCCTATTCTGACGTGATGTTTTTATTTTCATTTGTGAGTTCTCAGCTTTGATCACTGGCAACCCAAAACGAAACGTTTTCACACGGACATTACTATGTGCTGTCATACGAATGTAAGCAGTAGGGCGGTGGCGCACACCCTTAGTCCTGGCTCTTGGGAGGCAGAGGCAGGCAGCTCTCTGAGGTGGAGGTCAGCCTTGCCTACAGAGTGAGTTCCAGGACAGCCAGGGCTACACAGAGAGACCCTGTCTCTCTCTCAGCAGACTGACATTGGAGCCAAACAGGATTGGGGGAGAAAAACACACAAACATACTTGTGAACACATATGTACTTCAGAGGGCATTTTGTGTTTGCTGACATCCGCAGAGGGGAGTGCTGCCTCAGGGAGGGGGTTGGGAGATGGGTCCCCCTGGGCACCTAGCTGCAGCTGATTAGTGTTGGCGCCTAACTGAACAAAGCTCAGCTGCTGACGTCATTCAGGACATCAGTAGCTCCTGCATGGTGAAATCCTTGCATTTATTTTCCGAGGGAGGTAGGTAAATGGATTCTATCCTATCTACTGGGATGAGCGTCTACTACATGTCTTCTGTAGAAGACATGGTTTATTTGTTTGATCCTACATAGGAGATAGAAAAGATCGGGCTGTGTCAGTTGCCTGTTAATGATCTAGCAGTTTCCTGGGACAAATTTTAAACTAATATTTGGAGTGCCATGCATGCGGCATTTAAATGTTCTACTTCATAACAGCCACCCACAGAATTATCTGAGTCAGCCTTGAGGTTAAATCCAATGTCTTATTTGTTTTCTCAGATGCCTGAGGTGTCTGTCCTGTGCATTGCGGCGTGTTCAGTGGCATCCCTGGCCTCTTCCACTACATGTCAATAATACTTCTGGTATCATGTCTCTTGACACTTCCCAGTGTCTCCTGGGTACAAGATCACATGTGGTTGAGAGTCGCTAGCCCAAAGAACTTGGAACAGGTCAGGATTCCTGCACAAAACCAATTTGAGAAATGTCTTATTTGTTTTTAGGACACAGAGTGTAGTTTCCCTTTGTTATCTCTGTTAGGCAAATGCTCCGAATTAGAAGCTCAGAGAAGATGGTTCCATGGAACTATGGGGCTAAACCCACCTGTGGTATAAGGCAGATTTGGCCCCATTTTCTAAATCAATTCAGAAACAAAGAAGATCAAACAAAAAATTTAACCTCTGGTCTGAGTCAACTGAGTTTTTGTAGGGAATTTACTTTCATTTCGCATTTGCCACAGCCGGGAACATGCTGACTGCACATTCAGGGAGGCTGAAGGAAGGTGTAGCGTGCAGTGAAGGACTCAAGTCAGACTATGCTTCTAAAGCTTTGCTAGCAGGTTGGGGTCTTCTGGATTTTAAGATTTGTAGTCAAAGAAGCCTGGTATTGTTCGGTTGGTTCTTTCAACTCAGTGGCCCTATCAGCGAGAAAACTGTCCTAAAAATTGGGTTCACAGAACTAAGGAAAAAATGTGGAAAGGCTTGAGGTATCCCCTGAGATAGTCCAGTCAGACAAAAAGACTCTGCTTATCTCCTTCGGCTGCACAGACCTCAGTGTTTGCTGTTGACCATGTGTATAGATGGTTGGGATGAGGGTGGGTAGATGAATTTAGATTCTGACTTGCTTTTGCTTTTGCTTTTGTTTTTACACTAGTATTACTGCTAACTAGCTGATATAGGACCAGCTCTGAGGAGAGCAGCTGTCCAAAGATGACCCTCTGACTTTGAATGCAATGTCCTGTAGACTTACAGTGGAATGAACAAATGCAATTATTTTTTTTTTATCTGATTCCACATTTTGATGGGGGAGATTGATACACACAATGAGTTAGAGGAGACATTCACGGCTGTGGTAATGTGCCCCTGGGATGCAGTGTGTGTGAAGGAATGATGAGAAATGCCAGAAAGAAAGAAGACGATAGAAGTTGGGAAGCATCAGAAAGGAAAAAAAAGTTCGAAGAAAGTGACAAAACAGTTAAGCTGGAGGCTCAATTCAGTGACTGTTGCAAGAAAATCTTCCTAAATCAAAGAAATTAGAATCCCAGAGAAAAAGGGGACCCTGAAGAACAGGTTACCATAGTGAGAAGAGAAGTTTGCAATGAATTCTTGGAACGCCAATCACAGTCATGCTTATTGCTCACAAAGGACAACCTGAGGTCCCCAGCCTTTCCCTTCCCTGGCTAACAATGGCTGTGAAACCTTCTAGAGAGCCCCCATTTTGTAGATGAGAATCTGATGGTTGGAAAAGACACACATTTGTTCAATTTCCTGCCTCCCTTTTTCTTTTTCAAAGTTTTTCTGTTGTTGTTTGCTTGTTTTGGTTTGGATTTTATAGGTAAGATCCTGCTATGTAGCCAAGGCTAGCCTTGAACATATCATATAGACCTGGTTGGCTTTGAACTTTTAAATCTGCCTCAGCCTCTTGTGTGATGGGATTATAGGCATGTGCCACCATATCTGGCTTCATTCAAGTTTTTGAAGTTTTTTAGAGGTTATTCATAGATGTTTTTTCCTTATACTGATGGTAAATTTTATATTTTCCCCATTCCATTTCATCTATGTTTTCTATCACTTGGCTGGATAAGGGAGAAAGGTATTCACCCAGAGTAACGGAAGCAATAGATTGGGTAGATGGGACAATGAAGAAGCCAGGAACCAGGAAGTTCTAAATGTGTGGACAGGAGAGGAAATGTTGATGGGTTCTTAATCATATTGAAATTGAACCCCGGAATCAGGGCAGAGCTCTCTCTAGGAGCAGGGAGAAAACACGCAAAGGGCTTGGCCTCACTGCATACCCTGACATTCAGATTATGGTAACGCACAACTAGGCTAAGCCTTCTCTTGCATTAGTCAGACCCTCAAGATTAAGACATAGGAACATACGGCTATTTGTCTCTAAGGTGGAATTTCCTAGATCTCAGGGGAAAATTATCTAGGCAGGTAAGAAAAAAAAGCAGAAAAAAATAAATCTTTTTCTTTTTGCAGCCCTGGCCGTTGTGGGATAAGACTCATTTTAGGATGGAAGGGTTTCTGCATCTGGGCTTATAGAGCAAGTCATAATTCATTTTTCAGTGTGAGGAGAAAATGGGAGGCCATCTCAAAATCTGAAGAAATACCGAGAAACTTAAATAAGTCCCAGGAATAAAGGGGTATAAAAGATGCATGGGAATAAAGATAAATGAACATCTTTCCATCTCTCCATAAAACTATCCTTCTATCTCTGTACAGTTGATAACTTTGGATTTAGAAATGAAAATTGATTATAACTCAAGGGCAGCTAAATAGAAACTCATTTGTATTTGAACAATAGGTAGAGCCAAAGAGAAGAGGCTAGGGAGGGGGCTTATACTGAAGCACTCAGGAGAAGCGTAAGAAGACCACGGTGACTGGACAAGGTTGGGGCTCTGGTCTTTTAGAAATGTAATGGGGCTTGAGCCCATAGTCTGTCTATATGTGATACTTTGGGGAACTACAGTCCTTTCTCGGGAGCTGATGGTGTGGACTAATATAGAGAACCATTAATGTATAGCATATCTTGTAATAGTGTATCATTTTAGTTCTCTAAGAAAAGCCAGTTAAGGTAGGGGTCATTGCTCTTGTTCCTTGATAGGAATTTGAGATTTGAAGTCTCCTGTGAATGTGGTCATTGCCCATCAGGACGAAGAAGTGGGGGAAGGAATAAGAGGCTCCTGCTGCTTTCTTTTAGAGTGACATGTGGAGGGGACCATGACTAGGTTCAAAGACAGAAGCTCTGCTCTCCTCTATGACTGAAGGTTGTCTTGAGCAGGGAGGATCCTGAGAGGTCTCCAAGGATGGAGAGATTTGGCAAAAACCTACTATTAGCCACTTTGGAGCATCCTCTAGAATTTGTGGCAAATTGATAGCAGATTCGGAGCATTGCAGACAACATGGTACAGTGAGGAAGTGTGGGCTCTTGAGCCAGTTAAGTTTGGCTATGTGAGATCAGGAAAATCACTTCCCTGATGTCTTTGTTTTCTTCATCTTTAAAGTGGAGCTATGGCATGTTGGTCTCATAGGACTCTTTTCAAGCATTGTGAGCAGTCTGTGGACTTCAGATGAGACTGCAAGGATCACTGAGATGCCAAACCAACGGTCATTATTAGAGTTTCTTGCCTCTGAAGCTACAGGTCAGGTTTCATTGTGTGACAGGTGGGAAGGCTAGCACTCAGAAGGCAAAGCTTTTCAGAGCTGTAAGGTTGAAAACCTAACCTATGGGCTTTAGAGAGGAGGTTGGCAGCAGTCTGTGTTCATCACGCAGCCATGAGCTCCGCCATCCACACAACTCTAATATCCTTCTTCATATGAAAACAACCTGGTAGACACAAGAACTGGTCCCGTGCTGTGATACGGTTGGAATACTGTTGCTTAAGCCTGTGCGTGAGCTCAGCATTTCCAAGCCAGGTTGTCCTTTGGCGATGTAGTGCTTGGCTATGCAGTTTTCATATTGTCTTAGCTTCATATTTTCCTCTGGAATTCAAGATGAAAGAGCAGAAGCAGAAGGTTTGAGATAGTGGTGAAGGCCATCGACCCACATATACCTCTTACTGCAAGGCTGGGGACATGGGAGGGCAGGTGTGTCAGGTTCCCGTACCAGGCTTCACCAGGGTCTCGTGGTTAGGATACGTGACAAGAGGTAAGCAACAGAGTTGGAAAGAAGATATTATATCTGGAAAGAGGGACAGAGTAGCGTCTTGGAGGAGCTAAACCAGAGGGACAGGGAAGAGGAAAAGGTGAGAGAGGAAAGAGGAAGAGAGAAAAAAAGAAGTCCAGACACATATGAGACAGTTACTGAAGAGAAATGGAACTTTCTGATCTGGAGGAGACTAAGAGTTATGGAAAGATGATAATAATAACAAGAATAGTGTATAACCATAATAGTTATAGGAAGCGGGAGCAAGATGTTCAGGGAGCTTCAGGGGAACAACTCTAAGAAGAAAAGGGCCTCTAGGCATGGCATCTCGTCTCTGTAGCCGGAGGGAAGGAGAGAGGTGTGGGAGGGAACAGGAAAGAATAGGACCCTTTGTGTCTGGGCCTTTGTTTCTGTGGGCCTGGACTATGATCTGGCCATTTCCAAAGCTAATCATGTGTGGGTGTATACGCCATATGCATTTGTATGACGGTGATTCGCTTCAGTCTGTGAAACCTCCATGAAAGCCCCTTTGTGCTAGACAATGTGGATGTGTGTGTGTGTTTTTTTTTTTTCAGGACCATAATGTAATGCCCTTCAGAGTTCTAAGTAGCTTGCACAGTAGGATCATTTTTCTAATGCTAGCCAGCTCCTGGGGGTGTTCCTAGACAGCGTTGTCTAAAGCAGGAAGCTGGGCTAGAACCAGGTTCTGGGGCGCTGTGTCATTCCTTTAGGGGATTCTTCAGTGTGCTCATTGTTAAACTCCAGGATGTCTGTTTCCTTGTCCAAGCCTTCCATTAAGTACAGGATGTCGGGAGAGACCCCAGAGCCAGCCCCAGGATGGATTGCACCGGTCTCTGAGGCTGTTTCTGTGTCAAGTGAAAAAGCAGCCCCGCGATTCAAAGGATCTGGACCTAAGTTTCCCAGGGAGGCGTGCCTGGACTCCCGAAACTCTGGAAGGCTCCACCTTTTGAGGAATATGTCATCATCTGGATCTTCCTCAAACTTGAACAAGTCTCTTTCAGTCCCGGTTGAAACAGTCTGGGGATTGAGGTCTCCGGGTGCTGCCGCCTTTCCTGCCGGGTCCACATGCTGCTCAGTCTTGCTTGGCTGCACCCCGGTGAACTCGAGGCTCAAGATGGAGGTGGTGGAGTCATGAGGATGGCCGTCTGATGAGAACTCCGGTGCTTCAGCTGCTGTGATCAGGACCTCGGGGACCTGGGGCATTTTGGTAGGAGAAGCCCTCACACTGGACTGAGGGCTCAGGCTCTGCAGCGTGCTGGCGCGACTGGTCTCCCGGATGGTGGACAGTTCTCCCATGCTGGAGTGCAGCTTAGGGCTGCCCTCTCGGGAGTGGGATTGCTTCCGGGTGGGTGAGCCTCGGCTGGGGCTTCTTGAAGGAACGTCCAGCAGATCCCGAGCTGGGCTGTGTGGGAAGAACATGGAGCTGTCGCTGGCCTGCCTGCCGAAACTCCTCCTTCTCCTGGGGCTGCCGGGGTGTTCGTGGGTGCTCAGGAAGCGCTTGACTCTCCTCATCACTGAGTGTCGGTGGCCATGCTTCTCATAGTTCCACAGCCAGGCCTCTTCGGGGAAGTCGGACCCGGACAGCCTGAAGGAAGCACATGACAAAAGACAGAGTAGCTGCGGGATTAATTTGGGGGCAATCTCAAAGTTAAGAGGTGAGTTACAGCAACTGCTATTCACACACTCAAAATGATAACTGAGGAATGCAAACGGCAAGAAGGTCTGGGCACATCCTGCATTAAGAATGAAGTGATGCCATCACCGTCTATCTATGTAGCGGCCTCTAGAAAATTCCGCTGAATAGAAGTTCCCCCTTATCCCTCTGAGCTACATTCCAAGATCTCCAGTGGGTTCCCAGATTGTACCAGGCCGTAGATGGCAATGCCTTTCCTATCTTAGCTAAATGTGTGCCACACGAGTGGCTATCACACATTTAAGGACAGGCTTGCCTCAGACTTGCTATTTGGCCTAGTATGATTTGAACTTCTGACTCTCCCAGCTCTACTGCCCAAATTCTGAAATTACAGGCATGTGCGACCATACTTGGCTATGAAATTAAATTAAAAATTTATTATTACTATATGTCTCTGCGTATGTGCATGCATAGAGTGCCAGCACACATGTGCTATGGCATGCTTTCAGAATGAGCTCTGAAGAGGACAGCTTTCAGGAGCCAATTCTTTCCCTCCACTGTGGGTTCCAGGGATCCAACTCAGGTCATCACGCTTGTGTGGCAAGTATTATTATTATTTTTTAACTACATGAGCCTTTAACCTGATGAGCCATTTGTCCATACAACCATAATGTTTACAGCATCAAAACGACAGCAAAACTATCATGGGTTATTATTCCATTCTTAACAATATCATTGGTAGATTTCATTCTTGTCCCTATTAATAGACCTGGCATATTTCCTCATGAATGAAGAGCTTCTACTTTTCGCTTGAAGGACACATTTTACAATCTCCGTTAGGCGGAGCCAAAAACTGCCAGCATCACTACTCTCGTGGGCTGCCACTAAGCTGGAAAAGAAATGAAAGTATCTTTGAGCACAAGCACTGTGACACAGTGACTGTTGATCTGACGACTGAGTTGGCTAATACGTCAGAGGCAGGTAGGACAAGTACGACAGATACACTAGACAAAGGGCTGGTTTGCACCCTGGGTCAGGCGAAGCATGGTGGCTCCAGCATCACCACACTGTTCAGAATGGCGTGCAGTCTAAAATCTATGCAGCCTTCCACTGGCTATTTTTGGGTTATAGTTGATTCTCTGTAACTGAAACCTGTGAAAGTAAAACAATAGATCCGAGGGACCGCTATATACTTATAAAAGAATGAAAATGAAAGAATGGCTCCATAATGTTATGAGGAAAGCAGTTTTACCCACATGGGCTCCTTTCAAGGGAGTCTTGGTGACCTCAGGGGTTTCCAGACCACACTTTGAAATTACTGATCTAGCAACTTGAATGTAAGTATACACTGTACAAAACGTGTCTTCTTCTTCTTCTTCTTCTTCTTCTTCTTCTTCTTCTTCTTCTTCTTCTTCTTCTTTTTAAATTAAAAAAGACAGATTTACCCAGGGCCCATCATTCCCCTCACTCCATAAAAAAATAATGGGTCACAGCTAAACTCAAGAGACTGCAAGGACTGGTGAGGTCCTTGCATAAAGGTACTCGCTGCATAAGCCTGCAAGTTGATCTTGACCCCAAGAACCCAAGTAAAGGTCAGAGGGAAGAAAAGGCCCTACAAGATTGTCTTCTGACCTTTATACCTATGCCTCTGTATGTGTGCCTCCCCCACAGGTTACTGTAAAAAAGGGAGAGGGAATGTAAACAACAACTAATGCTCACTTAACTGTCATGATAATAGGGTCCGTTCTTACTGCTATTGTTGCCACCACTGTATAGATATGATATGAGAATCATTAAGGCCAAAACAGTAGTCCCAACAATGCTTCTGTTGCTTCTCCCTTTGATATAAAGCCTGCCACCCATGTATCCAAGGACACGCTAAAGCCCAGGACAGAATAATGAGTGAAAGGCAGTCCTCAGAAGGACCAGATACATGTCTGTCGAAAGCTTCACACTTCTGCTTCTCAGTTAGGGCCACAAAAGGATATGTGGAGTTGAGGCGGGCTCTCTCTGTGGTTGGATTTGACATGGCTAAGCATTCCCCATGGAAATGCTAACATTTAAGAAGCAGGGGAACAAGCCTCCTCTTTTTAATCTCCTTCAAGGTTTAAATGACAAGAGCATATGAGGCAATGAAGCCCATCAGTGAAGCCCATCGCCAGTGAGCTCTGTTCCTGCCTCAGAGTCCAGGGTTGTCCAGCACCTCTGTCAACTTCAGCCTTAATGCGGCTGGAAGAACAATTTAAATGCTTGTCCTAAAGTGCCAGTTGCTCATGCTGGCTCAGGGAGGAACAGCAACTGTGCGTCCAAGTCCAGGGCTGGGATCTTGTCATCCATGGTGACAAGATGTCTTAGGCCAGCTGTGCCTTCTGGGACATAAAGGGAAATGCTGGTTAGAATGCAGGTGAAACCTGAAAGCCCAACGAGAACTGCCAAAGAAAATGTGTTCTTGTGTTGATGAATAAAAGATGGATGAAATGATCGCCTAGCTAAATGTCCTAGGACAGTGCTCGATTACGACCTCACGCTGTTATTCTGAAGTCCCAGCAGTGTCCTTGGCTACCAGATAGCCTCTGGGCCCTCCCTCCCAGCCAGGGCAGATCCTGTTACATCGCCTCGGGAGCTGCAGACTCATGCTTCAGTGACCCCAGTGACCCTGCTCATTAGGTTTCATTAGGTCAGCCCATGGGACCTAATTAGTCACACTTTACCACAATCTATTTAGCTGGGGAAGACGCAGAGGAGTGGCAAGCACAGTTGCTCACTAAGACTGACACACTGGAGGTGCTCTGAGAACATGAGGTCAGGTTGGCACATTCTCTTTATAAGGACAGGCATAGGCTCCCTGCTTGGCACGCTGACTATTCATTTTGGATTGTTTCTTTTTAAACTACATCTAAGGTACATCTGATATGGGGGACATGATCTCCTAGGGGGGGAATCTGTATTAATATTATTTCAAAACTTTGTGACTTAAAAGGAAAAAAAAATTAAATAAACAAAACAAAATGGGCCAGCAAGATGGCTCAGTGGATAAAGGTATTTGCCACTCATGACCCAAGTTTGATCTCTGGAACCCACATGGTAGAAGGAGAGAATAGGTATTGGTAAGTTATCTTCTGACCTCCACATATACAAAAGGCCCATGTATGCAACACCCCCCCCCCCAAATAAGTGTAAAAGAGGAAAAAAAAAAGCTCCAGCTGTACACTAGTGTAGGGAGAGGTGGACTCACCTACAGCGATCACAATAAGCCCTTAAATGAGACGGAGAAAACCAGCCAGGTAAGTAAGCAGGCCGGGAATAGGTCAGCTAACGGATTCACATTCAGGAGACCTGCCAAGGAGACCCTACCATGCTTTCCTACCTCATAAGACTGTGGTGTGGACACACGAGATTTACCTGCTAAATTTATAGCTAACTTTACCAAGCCTCTCCCATGGACAATTTATTATGTCATATACCTGTTACAAGTTTAAAAGAGGGAGAAGGCATGTGTGTATAAATATTTACATTTGAAATTGAGTTTTTGTGCCAGCAATATTTTTTTAAACACAGAATTCGAGCTGCATAGCTGAGGAAGTGCGAAAAGCAGCGACATAGACAAGCAGGGAAGCAGGACTTAGCATGTTTGTTGAGTCGGTGTGAAATGGATGGTGTTGGTCCAAGCTGGGTTGATAGTCTTGGGGTGTGTTGTGAGGGTTTTGGCTTTGTCTTCCAGGCTGAAATGGTCTGTTTTTGTTGTTGCCTACACTGGAAAGGGCATGTGAAAAACAACGTTAATGAACGTGTAGGGTAGGAAACATGTCTTGGAAGTGTCCCACACCTCCAGCCTGAAACTGGACAAAGTCTTTGGAAGGACACTTGGGGTTTCATGGATCTCATGACGAAGGAGTGAGAGGTGCCTTGAGGTCTTTGTGCAGAAGTCCCCAGTATTACGGAACGGATGCCCTTCCTTCCACCAAAGGCTCTGCTGCTGACGCCCAACGCCTGTCCTTTCCTCTCGCTAAAAATCCCCTATCCTTTCCTTTCTCTAAAAGTTGGGGTTTCGATATTCTTGTGTTTCAGATATGTAGAAACGTAGTTTAAGAACAGAGAGGCCTGAAGATCAGAGTGTAAGTAAGAAAAGCGGACAATGTCCAGTGTACCACAGGTTGCTCTCGACCTCACTCTGCAGAGGGACTTCAAGCTCTTGCCTCCACCGCCCAAGCGGGATTTTCCCACATGCCCGGTTGGTGAGGTGTTGGGGGTTGAACATAACCGCACCCTTATTTAATTTTTAAATTAAATAAGTACATGCCAGAGGCCCAGCTGTAACAGCACTTAAACAATCAGAGAAGAAGCATTACATGACGAGACAGGAATGCTCTCGCTATCTTACTTTGCATTAGGAATGGCCAGCGGAAATAGCCGCTGTGTGCTTCAGGACTCATGTGGACTGAGATAGCCAAGCAACTAGAAACAGGAGGACACTCACAGAAAGTGCCACACAGCCACCAGTCTCCAGAGATGGCAAGGGAGAGTTGTTTCAAGTAGGACAAATGATTCACTCCGGGACTTGAGGGGTGGGCTGCTGCCGCCCAGGCAGAGGTAGCTGTACGAAACTGTGGGAGACTCCTACTCCTCTGTGACCTGATGTCACACATGGTAAACAGTAGCGATGACATTTTACCTGCCTTCCATGTTGCTTGGGGGTTAAAAGGGGTGGCCGCATGCCTTTGGAGAACAGACTCTGTGAAAGGGATTCTGCTCCCTGTAAGCGGACCATCTTGACGGCACTAGGGCTGGGAGCCGTACTGGAGCCTTGACCTTCTCACTACCTCTTTGTGGCCTATTTGAGAGTTCAGGCCAAGAATCAGGACAGATTCGGCCCACCACACCTTTCCCGAGGAGCATCTAACCTCACAATACCGCCCTGGCTATTCGTCACAGTCCCCACTGCTTGGCAGGGACACTAATGCCCAGCCCTCCCCCTGAATACCATTGCATTCTGCAGATGTTCTCTCTGAAAAGAACATTAAGCCATGCACACCTCTGATACCACTTAAGGGTGAGGACTGAGCACCCAAGGTGACCTGATGTGGGCGGGTGAAGAATCCCCATGCTCTAAGATAATGAATGGAATGCACATTCTTCTCCTTGGGAGGCTTGACTCTCCTTCCTTTCTGGTACATTAAGGGTAAGAAAATCAATGTGCCAAAGTACATTCTTGTAGAAGTTAGTGGTTTAGAACTTGAGCTATTTTTAGTGGTTTATAACCTAAGCATGCAACTGTATATACCAGACTATGTATTTTCTTATAAAGCTCAAAGGAACTATTTGAACATACTGGCTAAGAAATGATTGCTGAAAATAATAGTCTAGAAATAAGTTGAATAAAAAAAGAAATAGATGTAATGAACTTTAGTAAGATCTTTGCTTACTACAATATGCATTTATGCATTTGAACTAGTATTATCCATTGCACCACTTTGAATATTTTGTATATATTGAATGCATGTTTGTATAATGGGGGTTTGTGGTATGGTAAACATGCTTACAAGTTATGGCATAAAGACAGATAAGTAAGAGTCATCATTTTCGAACAGAGGTTTGGTGCCCTAGTGCCAAATGAGTCTTAAATGTTTCCATTTCTAACTAGAAGGAATTCTTAGCAGATCCACTTAGTAAGAAGTGGATCCTTTTGCCACATGGACCCTTTTAGAAGATTACTGCAAATGTAAGGAGTGACATATCTGTTAACCTCAGAAAAAAATCCAAAACCGTAATAGTCTGCCCCCACACGCTAGGACACGCTTTAGGTTAACTGAACGGACAGCAAGCGCTGTCTGCACACTGTGTGATCCACTTCCTGAGCAGCCACAGCCACTCTTCTCCAGGTTTGGAGTCCTCTGTCACAGTGGACAGCTTGTCGGTGTTCTTCTAAAGCTTTTGAGGGATTACTGCTCCTTTTCTGTTGTGCATTTTGAGTTTCATGACAGGATTAAAGGGCATAATAGGGCTTTAGGTCTTTAATTCCCTTATACTGTATTCCTCATCATCTCCAACATTTGTGCAATTAGGAACACCAAGTAAATAAAAATGGGATTCTGGAGTGACCCATAATGCTATCACGTGCAGATAAAAGCAGCAGATAAGCTTGAATTGTTTTTTTAAATACACATACATACATGCACACACACATATTTAACAACACTGCATTTAAGCATTTAGAGTAGTGGCAGATCTTGTTTTATAAGCGTTATTTTCTCATTAATTAATCAATCAATTAATTATTGATCAATTTTCTGAGACTGGGCCTTCTCACTTGGTAGTCCAGGCTGGCCTTAACTTCTCGAGTGCTGGGATCACAGGCCTGGGCTTGGGAGTGTTATTGTCCCACCAAGGCCAACTTTCATCTTAGGTCTGGGGTGTGTTTCCATGTGCACTTTGTGGACAGGTTTCCTTTTGGTTGGTTTCAGAAGGTTTTTAAATCTTGGTTAATAGTGTCTTCACGGTTAAACTAATCAAAAAGATGCCTTCATTACAACAGCGGCATCTCATTTCAAGACAAAAGAACAAACTGAACCCTTAACTGAGGTGACCTCAGGTGAGAAAACGGAAGAGACTTCTCCATTGTTCAGTTAGCTCACAGGGCGGCTTGTCAGACGGAGTCTGATGGTTACACAGTAACGCCACTAATTATTAAATTTTAAGGCTAGCGTTCTAATTTGGGTGCCCTGTTCAGATTCTGTGCATGGATGTGTGTGCTCGCAGGTGAGTGCCCATGCACACCTGCCACAGGGTGCGTGTGGAGGTCAGAGGATGATCTTGAGTGTTGGTCCTGCTACTTGATGCGAGACAGTCTCTCTCTACTGCATGAGAGACTTCAAGGGCTTTTCCTGCGGCTCCATCTCCCAGTCCTTCATTCAGAGTCTGGATTCTGAAGGTTTATTGTTTGTTTGTTTTAGAATATTCTATACAGGACTGGAGGACAGAACATCAGCACTGATTTGGTATTAGACTTATGAAACAGAATGTTGTAACAGTGCTTTCAGGTGTGGTTGGACGGAGACTGACAGGCCTCGCTGAAGCGTCCTCTGGATTAAGACAGCCTGACACTGGATGATGTGAGCTCTTCTCTCTCTGCCTCCCCAGACACCCAGGTACCATCCCCTCATCTCCTCTATGGCTCCCAACCCCAGACCACTGCCTAGGCCAGCCCTGGCCCCTTGCCACTCCCCTAGGACTTGTCTTTCAGGCCTTTGGATGCCACAACCTATCCCTGCCCCACTTCTTACTTTCTCTTTCTCATCTCCATGTCTAGCATCTGAAAAATAAATCTGGAAAAAGTTACCTGAATAAATGAATGAATGTATTCTATATGTGAAGGCACAAGTGAATACATAGTTTAAATTTGAACTTCAGATTTAAGAGGGGGGTTGTATTTCAGTATATATAGCTAGCAGACAGGAAGAAAACTTATGGTTTGAATGGGATCCTTAAAACTGACAACAAAGGAAATTCTTTTTTATGTGGAGATGCATATTGTGTGAATGTGAAAGTCATTTCTAACTGTGTAGCATAGGAGCAGAGTAGTTTCCCAGGCTGCCCTTGCATGGTGCTTTGGCTTGGTGTTCAAGGACACTTCCTTGATTTTAGAATTTCGGGCACACATAAGGCATGTCTGTGGAGGCCTGACTTCCTCTACATAGCCTGTGTTCCTACAGGGAGATTTTCTGAGGTTTCCCTTTACTGGCCCTCACTCCTGCAGAAAAGCCAGAACAGTGAGCTGTTGCCTGACCATTTCTTTGGTTCTAGCAGAGTTCGGCGGGACCTCTCAGAGAAGCCTCCCTTTCCATGGTTTTCCCTGTGCCCATCCCCAGCAGGCAGGTAAGGCAGATGAGAGGCCTTCTCTCTGACATTTTCTTTTTTTTGCTACAGTTTTAAATTTTATATCTTCTGCTTTTCTCTTATTTGTTTTATTTTCTGTCTCCACAGTCAATTTATTATGAAAAAGAACTTGGATCAAATCAATCTTTCTGTACCTCAGTTTGGAACCCACAGATCAAAGGCCTGACCGACAATAATAATCGTGTTCTGCAACCACATCTATGGTGTTCTATGACTACAATCTCACTGAATACTCCCCATCATTTGCTGGAGCAGGTACTGTCTCAAAGATCTGTCAATTGTCTATGTTTCCAAACTTAGGAGTAGGAGAAACATTTTAATTCTTTTTAAAGAGAATAGACAGTTACTTAGGAGTTACAAAATTATGATCTGGGCAAATATGTGGAGAATATAAAATTCTTGTATTCCCTTTAATAATTTGTTTTGTTTTGTTTTTATTTTTCAGACAGGGTTCATCTGTGTAGGCTTGGCTGTCCTGGAACTCACTCTGTAGACCAGGCTGGCCTCAAACTCAGAGATCGACCTATTTTTGCTTCCAAAGTGTTGGGATTAAAGATGTGCACCCCCACTGCCCAGCACCCCTTCAATAATTTTAACCGTCATGTGGAAACAGCTAAGTGGACATTAGAAGTGGAGCATATAGAGTCAGCGAATTCCTGGACTCTGGTAAGGGTGGTCTCCTTTACTCTATGTGGTAGAGCTGCAAAGACTTTGTATTCCTCCATGGATGGAGTTGGGGAAAGGACAAAGCATATTTAATTATCTTAAAACAAACTCACAGAAAAATGTGTTGATTTTCGAAACGAAGAAGCCTGCTAGATGGCCGTGAAGCTCTGTGGCTGAGGAGGACCTGGATTTGATGATGAGGTCCAGCAATGGGCAATTGCCCTTCACCAAGACTGAGCTAGGTCGGGGGGTGGGGAGGGGGAAGGAGGAGCTTGCTGGTGTGGAAGGATGGGAGGGTGTTACTGTGGGCAAACTTCTGTAAAGTACACTTGAAGCACACCTACATGAGTCTCCTGGTGCCTGAATCTCTCTCATCGTTTACCATGACTCCTGAAATGCCACTTTAGTCATCCTTGGCTTTGGACTGAGAAGGGCTCTGAGCCTAAGAAGCTATCTTGGGAGAAAGAGTGCCACAAACCATTTAAGAGGATTTGGAGACAGGAGTGAAGCTTTACAGGTACAGTAGCAGCTAGATACCTGAGTGCAGGGAGTCGGGAGCCAGGCCGCTGCTGGAGCAGCAGAGGGCCTACCAGCAACAACCAGACAGACTTGCTTCAAAAGCACAAGACCTGTAGGAGATAAAGCCGGCCTGGATTCCAGCACAGAAGAGGATGGGGGTGGGGTGAGGTGGGGGCTTTTGTTTCTGAGGCCCCACCGCTTACTGTTGAGCAGAGTGAGGGAGAATCACTCTTTTTTTAAAAGGATGTAGCCACTGATATATTTCCCATGTTCCAGTGCACATACTGGCAGCATCAATTAGACTTTGAAAGGAGGAAGAAGAGGAGGAGGAGCAGGAAGAGGAGAAAGAAAGAAAAAGAACTAGTATTGAGGTTGGGGCAGAGATATTGAGGAAGTTGGAGGGGGAAATTGAGAGTGAATAGGATGATATTTCTTTATATATGTATATGTGTGTGTGTGTAATTCAGCTTAGAGACGGCCTGTAGGAACAGTCACATCTGTACCAGAGATGTGTGTGTCTGATGACCCGAGTGATCCTAGGAACCCATATAGACATGAACTGAGAGAAGTGACTCTACAAAGCTACCCTCTGACCTCCACATGCACGAGATGGCACATGCCTCCTCTGTCACGCACACACACGCACGCACGCACATACACGATTTCCAAGAGTTCTCCAAAATATCAAAGGTTTTTAAAGACATGCTTACCCCATTTGGATTGTTGAGCCCAGAAATGAGGGTATGCAGTAGTCAGCAGCTGCCAGCGTGTATGGTGGCCGCGCCGCGGAATCGTCCCAGTAAATGTCCTTCTTCATCTTGGGTAGACTCATGTGCATTTCATCCACAGCTAAAAGAGAGACCTAGAATCGTTGTCAGACTGTTAGAACTGCTCGGACGGAAGGAGTTTCCGGCAGGTGGATGGGAGCAAGGGGGCAATAGGACGCGGTCTGAGTGAAATACAAAAGCTGGAAGACAGACATGCTGCATCCCGGTGCAGGAAGTTGTTCTTTCCTGTTCAAGAACACGGGCACCACTGGAAGCGGAGCTCTGCAGCTCTGCATCCTCGGTCCCCGTGCCCTGGCGTGGAGCTTCACACCATCTGCAAGGCTCCTTTCTCTTATTCTCAGGTGCAGCACTGTCTTGATGGCCCCCTGACAGCCGCTCTTTAACACCAGGTAGCACAGAGAGATGAACATTCTTAGTCCTTTTATTGTAACCCTATAAACACACCTCTACCTTCTTCTCATATATCCCATCCTCCTCTTCCTTCCTTCCTTCCTTCCTTTCTTTCTGCCTGTCTTTCTTTCTTTCTTTCTTTCTTTCTTTCTTTCTTTCTTTCTTTCTTTCTTTCTTTCTTTCTTTCTTTCTTTCTTTCTTTCTGCCTGTCTTTGAAATAGGGTCTCAGCATGCATTTGAACTTGTAATTCTCCTTTCTCCACCTACCTAGTCCTGAGATTACAGGCATATGCCACCAAGCCTGGCTACATTTGCTTATTTGGAAAAGTAGTGTATCAATAGACCTGTGTTACGGTAGTGACCTCTCTCTCTTGGCGTAGACAGAGTGACAAATAAACCATTAAGCTTCTGGGAATCCGGTTTTGACAGAGAGAGAAACATTATGCTTCCTCCCTGACAGACTGGCAGCGCTTCAAACAGATGGATGGTGTGAAAGCCGGCAGACAGCGGTTCTGAAGGGAGCCCTCCCTAGAAAGGGAATTCCCTCATGCCTTCATGGGCAGCCTGCAGGAACAGTGCTGCTTCGGGGGAAGGGGAGCCATTCATGACGGCAGATGTAAGAAGGAAGCCGGTGTAGCCTAGGCTCCTGCCCTGCATGGCTGATTCCTGGGGGCTGGTGGGCTTTGGTCAGGAATTCACAGCAGATTACATCTGGATACCACTTTTATGACACTGGTAATCTCTCCGGATGACAAATCAAAGTTGGTGAGGAAAATGAAGTAAAATATCATCCTGCCCTGGATGGAAGAGGACACATGATGCAAAGAGAAACTCACAGAGACAATTGCCCTGACTTAATTGCCCTGGAAATGAGATCCAGGACCATCTAGGTTCTAAAAGGAACAAGGTAGTACACAGCCAGGCTTCTTCCATGTTTGGCTAAACATCCAGGGTCCTACACGTAATTTATTATTACTCACAAAGAACAGAAAAGTTCCCCTAACCTGCAGGTTTCTGTCAATGCACCAGTTTGTTTCAAAATCATCATCATCTTCCCCAAAAGGGTTGATCAGCTGCTCGGCAACCTGCATTTGAGAACACAGCTCGGGTGAAGACACAGAGACATGTAGCCTGACCCCTGCTTTAGCCAGTCCTTCCCTGTCGCTCTGTTAATAGGCGCTATGGGGTAGTGGGCTATTCTACAGGCGTTTATCCGCGAGTGAGCCCCTTCAGAGGCACGCTCAGCAAACGGACCTGCCTGCTCATCCAGATAGTGCCGCCCTACCTGGGGAAACCAGGAGAGCCACAGAGCCAAGGTAAACCAGTGAATGTGGAAAGGCCATTAACTACACGCAAGGCACTTACCGTGGCTGAGCCTTCAAGGCACCTGTATAGGCTCAATTGATAGCATGGGGTTAAACAGCAACAGAAAACAGATCGCAATTAAAAGCAATAAAAGACAAGGTATGTTATGAGACATAAACTGCCAAGTGATTGCACCTGAGACCTGGAGCCAAGCTGGAACCAGAGGCTTGCCTAGTTTCACAGGAAAGAGTTATCCTTATCTAATAGGTCTGTTATCCTGG
>CM053766.1:56292342-56313968 GCA_028658305.1 Pachyuromys duprasi
TGACTTGTAGTATAGTGATATCATACATCATGGAAGGCAGCGACTACATTAGTCTTTTTAGTCCCCACAGGATTCTTCACACACTTCTGAAACGTGTGTGTATAAAATGCAATTAGCTTGAGTTTGCAGTGACCTCCCTGAGCCTCCAGGTTTTCCTCTGTAACTATGTCTACTTTACAAGGACGGTGCTGGGGATACAGCTCAGCAACGGAGCGCTTGCCTATGGTGTGGGAAGCCAGCCCCACACATCAGAGAGGCATGCAAGGCAGAGTGTTTTCTGAGATGTCAAACATGCAGGAAGAGTTCAGCACACTCCGTGTTAAGGAATAATGCATCACTGACACTTTCTCTGGGTTCCTCCTTCACTCCCTCTCTCCCCACACCAGGGAAGAAGAACAAGGTGGCAGGTTTATTTAATGAAGAAACACTGACAGAGGATTTATTTTTATTATTTTAAATTTTGAGTGTGTGCATGTGTGTGTGTGTGCCCTTGGAAGCCAGAGGCATTAGACTGAGTGTTGACAACCGAGCTGCGGTCCTCTGCTGCAACAGCAGTGTGTGCTCTTAACTGCTGAGCCATCTCTCCAGCTTCATTTCTTAATGTCTGCATTTAAAGGAATAGACTTATAAAGCTTACATTTTATGCTTGATTTTTACCTTAAAAAAGGTTAATTAATTCAAATGGTATAAATATCCAAAAAGGCCAAATGGAGAAGATAAGCCTCTTTTCTGCCCTAACCATGTTGTTTCTTTCCCTAGAGAAAAAAAAAAACGCTCGATCAGTTTATCGTGTAAGTTTACAGAGAAATCTCATGGATTTTTCTACACAGCTGTTTATGAAATACAAACTGTTTTTATTTATATCCATATTTATAATTTACCCCTATTTTATATTTGTATATTAGAGAGTAGAGATCAACATAGAGAGGACAGCAGCACTCCTTCAATGACTGCTCCTTAATAACATTAACTAATATGTCACATTTCAGAGACAAAATAAGCTAAAATTAATATCCAATAAATTGATTTTATAAATGCTATACAGAAAATGAATATACATTCATATGTATAGAATAATATATGTAGAATGAATAATATATTCATTCCATAAGTTCCGTGACTCTAGAGAACCCTGACTAATACATTGCATGATCCAGATAGTCTGCCTTTAAAAAAAAAAAAACAACAGCTTGTAGAACATGATTGATTGTTATAAAAAGTTAGCCTTGGGTTATGAATTTCTTTGTTCTGTAACCAATGAAATCTTCAGTTCTTTGTGGAACATGTGTTTTGGAGCAACCTGAATCCGTGTTCCAAGGCCATGGCCACTCTTACTTGGCTCAAGAACAAACTGCCTCTTATGCTTTAAGAAAGCGTCAAAGGATAAACTTGGCTTTTCTTCCCTTAGGGCGAAAAGTTGCCACAGCTGTCCCTCCTTTAGCTAGAAGCCTAGCTTAACTATTCCATATCAATTGTCCAACACTTAGATTCTTGGGATTTGGAGTGCAATTAAAAAAAAAAAGACCCCACTTATATACTGGCTACAATGTCTGTAATTTGGCCAAGGAATAACTTTGTGTCTGGTTACTTTTTAGGACTGTGGATCACGTTGTGTTAGCAAGTCCTTTCTTGGTGTCTAAGCAGAAAGCAAATATGCAGAGAGAGGGCTTGGTTAGTCCCAAGGCTAAAGCCACAGCTGGGTCCTGCAGTCTGGGAAAGACGGTTATTGATTGGAGAGGCCATCCAGAGGGAAGAAAGCTGGTGATTTTCAAGTTTTCAGCCCAAAGTTATTGATAATGTAATAGGTTCTGGGAAGGACAAATGAAGAAGCAGAACTAATGCATTGTCCAGGAGAATACAGTTGGAATTACTCAGTCATTCCCTGCTGGCTCAGACATCTAAAGTAACCTTATTTTGGAAATCAAATTGATGGTCAGTTGAAAGAAAAGCTCTAGAGTGGTGGACAAATCCATTGAGGGGCATTAGTTATGAAGTGGGGTGTTTTCTTCATCAGCATCTCAGGTTGCTGTAACTAGACACTGATACTTTAAAATTAAATTTTTTTTGTTATCCGCATCGAAGGCAGATTAATTACAGTTATTGATGTGCCGCATTTTGGCTGGTCTGCCACTACCCCGTGGCCACATGCCTCTCTCCCTCAGGCCTTCCCTCCAGCTTGGCAAAGCCACACTGCATATGCCTAGTATGCTCTCATCTCTTTTCATTCTGGCTAGCTCTGCTCTGACCAGTGATTTTCATGACGCTTGTCCAGAAAACAGCTTTCTTTAATATTTCTAATCAGGATTTCTAATTTCTAATCCATATTCCTATCCTTAGAGATGGATGTTTCTGCTGACTTACAACCTGAGTTGTAGTTCGATGAAGTGGAAGGCAGATTTGTCATGCCCCTAAGCTGAAGGACTAATTCCAATCGATTGACTAGTGAGATCCCTGTCGTCACAGATCTGTCTACTGTATACTTAGTTGGCTTGCTTTCCTGACTGAAACGGACATGGGTGCCTTTGGCCTCACAGAGAGGCCCTATTAGCAGAAGGACCACAGCTCCGCAGCCCCAAGAACAAAGGCGGAATGGGTTTGGCGCCAGTTCTTCCTCTAAGAGTAAGTTACACAGTCAGGGCCGAGCCTTGTCAGGGACAGCTTTTTCAAGAGGAGCCTAACATCTCTGGCTTATGTCCAAATGTGAGCAGCAGAGCCGCCACTTCAACCGGAGATGCCCTTTAGCTACAGTGGGAGAGGCTCAGATAGCCCTGTCAGCAGGAGGAATTGAGGAGGTGCAAAGCGAGACTGAGAGGCATATCGTGACAAAGCTGCAGGGCAACACATAGGCTGTGGGCCACAGTGAGACGTGTGGTTCAGAAAGCAGTTGTCATTTCTTCTTCCCTATGGGTTCTCTGATTATCATACAGGATAGCGTTGTTTCTACTCTACCCTGTATTCCCATTTAATCCCACTAAAAATTATGCTGAGGAGCTTTTAAAATGATTTCAGAACCTGACAGTGAGTAACAGCCCAAAGGTCAGAAGCCTGGAATAGGTACAGCAGAGGAAAATCAGCATTTGAGGTGGCTGAGGAGCGTGAGCCCCTCCTTTCCCTGACACGACCAAAACATCTGTAGTTTTCCAGCTCTCCATCCTGAAGTGGCTCTCCACTCGGCAGGCCACTGTATCCTATGCAACGATACACACATAAGAAAGAACATACACACCATTAGTGCTTTTAGCTCCTTGTCAAGTGGATGCCCCTGGGTTTCATTTGCCGTGAATGAACAGAATCATGGCAATTTGCAATTGGAGGAATCAATGTGTAGCATTTCCTGTTTGGTACATGTTAATATGGTACTGAATCCTCATGTCTGAGAGCAGGAGCTGGGTGCCAGTGGTGTTTTTTAATTTTTAAAATGTTATTTATTTAGTTATAAGTGTTTGTATGAGCATATGGCTGCACATTTCACAGCATGTGTGTGGAGGCCAAGAGGAGATTCGTGAGAGCCATTTCCCTTCTGACCATGTGAGTGGGCCATCAGCTTTGGCAGCAAGCGTTTTTACCCCCTGAGCCATCTCTCTGACCTCAGATCTCAGTAGTTTTAAGACCCTCAGTGTAGTTGGGCATGGCGGTGCATGCCTTTAATCCCAGCACTCAGGGAGGCAGAGGTAGGTGGGTCTCTGCCAATTCGAGGCCAGCCTGGTCTACAAATTGAATTCAAGACAGCCAAGTCTACAGAGTCTCAAAAACAAACAAACAAACAAACAAAAAAAAAACAACCAACCAAACAAACAAACAAAAAGATCCTCTGGGAACAATGGTCTGAAGGCTGGGCATTTCAGAGTTCTTGAAACCAAACATTCTGCAGTGGTCTGGGTTGCTTTTTTGAACAGCATCTGTGGAATACTGTGCCTAAGCTGCAGAGATTCACATTCCCTAGGCTGCCCATGGGCCTGCAACTTACAGGAATTCTCTTGCTGGGCATGGTAGCACATGACTGTAATCTTAGTACTTGAGATGCTGAGGCAGGAGGATTTCCATGAGTTTCCAGTCAGTCTGGGCTACATAGTGAGTTCTAGGCTAACACTGACTACACTGTAGTTTCAAAATGAACAAGCAAACAAGAAACAGAGAACAAATACAAAAAGAACGCATTTTGGCATGGTAGGACACATCTGGGGCACATGGCAAAATTTTGTCTGAAAAACAAAATAAAAAGAAAAAAAATCCCTTGGCAATTGAATGGCCATGATCATACTTTCAGAAGCACTGGGTAGGTAGACAGTCACTCTAGTCACGGAGGCTGTCTACTGGTGGCCTGAGTTTAAGGAGAGCCAGTTCTGCCTTGCACTTTGCCTCCTGTGTGGAGCAAGAAGTGCACATGCTGAGCCAGGTTTCACTCACAGGGATGTGAGACTAGGAGCCACTGACTCAGCCTCTACAGGTTCAGCCAGCACAGGAAGCTGGCGCAGGCGTGAAGAACTCTGTCCATTTGGCCACCTCTCCTCTAACACAGGGCACTCAGACACTTCAAGAGCCCCAAGGAGCCTGAGAACCAGGAACACACCCAAGAAAACAACAGCAGGCTGAAGGGCAGGAGTAAGTGTACAGAATCCAAGCGCTTTTCTCAGGGAGAGATCCAGGATTATAGGATCTGGCTAGGCCAGAAACACAGACGGGGCTGGCCTTTCGGCCGGTGGCATGAAGTCAGGGATGCCATTCAACAGACACTTGGCAACCCAGCGCTCCTTGAATTTTCTGTCATGTGAGTCAGTGACTGAAAACTCCAGTGAAGTATCACCAGGGCTCCACTAGTCTCATGAGAAGCTCTGGGAACCTTATTTAAGGCTCCAGGGCTTTAAGAGAGAAAAAGGGAACCTTTTCTTTAAAGGTGATTGTGTTTAAATAGTCTTATTAACTGAGCATAAAAGGAGAAAGTTCACTTAAGAGGAAGCGAGGGAAATGCAAAATAGAGAAAAGAAGTTCAGCTATGAACAGTTGTGCTCACCTCTAAAAATTAGTGTGGTGATTGTTACTGATCCTTGAGGAAAGGGACGGCTCATTATGTCCTTCCTTGCATTGCGCCTGTATGCCAGCCTAATGCCTGGAATACAGTGTGCACTCAGTTGTGCTTTATTTTTACTTAAATACAAGATTTATTTATGTATTTATTTTTCTAACTATTTACCCATGTATAAATTATTGTCTGCATGTATGTGTGCACAACACGCGCATGTCTGGTGCCCAGGGAAACCAGAGGAGGGTGTTGGATCCCCTACAATGGGGGTTACTGCTGCCGCATGGTGCTGAAAATCAAACCCAGGTCCTCCAAAGGAACAGCA
The DNA here is from genome assembly GCA_028658305.1 of Pachyuromys duprasi. Classification (NCBI taxonomy): domain Eukaryota; kingdom Metazoa; phylum Chordata; class Mammalia; order Rodentia; family Muridae; genus Pachyuromys; species Pachyuromys duprasi. The sequence goes on from CM053766.1 coordinate 56,297,688, forward strand.
AGTGCTTTTCATCACTGAGCCATCTTCCCATCCTCTTCTCTGTAAATCAATCAACTGATTTATTTACTTTAAGACAGGCTCTTACGTGTCCAAGGTGGGCCTCAAACTCACGATGCAGGTGAACCTTGAACTCCTGCCCCTCTTGTCTCTACTTGCCCAGTGTTGAGACGGCAGGGGCAAGTCTCCATGTCTGGCTTTCCGCAGTGCTGGGGATTAGATACAGAGCTTTGTACATGCTTGGCAGGCTCTCTACCGACCAACTGCATTGCCACCCTGACAAAGCTCTACCAAATGAGCAAGTGCCTGGTAGTCAATGGGAGCTTTCTTATTTATTTTTTATTTCCTAATTCCATCTTTTATTTTCTATTTCCATCTTTGTGCTTCTGATGAGTGATTTCACAGAGAACTATTTTCTTCTCTGATAGTTGTGAAGTATTAGGTAAAAGGTATGGGTTCAGCGTGGTTCTAAAATATAAACACTTAACTAAAGTCATGACCAGAGTTAGCAAAGACCCAGGATCATGCACTTGACTTAGGATGAGTGACATTTTCCAGGGCAGGTGATTAGAATGACTAGAATTTTCCAGAACAAGTTCAGAGCCAACAGGCAAAATAGCAGAGCCTCTATTGCAATCCCTCTGAAAAATAACTGGCTGCCCACACTTCAAAGATTTTTCAGCATAATTGACTTATTTTTAGTTCAACTTTATTTTTAATTTGAGAAATTTAACCTGTGATAACAAATCAAATATATCGTCCTGGCAGCACACAGTGTGTTTTTTCAGAATATTATTCCTCGGGATAATAGAACTTGACTGTTTAACTTAAAAACAGAGAACATTTAGAGACTGGCGGGGAAAGGCCTGGCTTGCCTGGCTCTGCTGAGCATTCAGAGGACACCTTGGGTCTCCATTTATCCGCCCTCTCACCTGCCCCCTCCTGCCCCCTTTTGCCCCGCATGGAGGCTGTGCAGGCAAGAACCCTCCGTGAAGCAGCCTTCACTCTCAGTATCTCCCAGCCCGTGATTCAGGGGCCTCTTACCAACTGTCCCCGAAGGACCTGTTAGATACACTGACACTCTTCAGCATTGGTTTTAACAGTAGCTGAGGTGCACTCAAGTCTGAAATACATACTTTTTATTATAGGTAATTTTAGGTAGGATAGTCAATAGATAAGGTGTGTGTATATGTGTATGTGTGTTTATGTGTGCATGTGCGTATGTGTGTGTATATCTATTTATATATATATGTTTGCATGTGTATGTGTATTTATGTGTATGTTTTTGTGTGTAAATGTGTATGTATGTGTTTATATGTGTGTTTGTGTGAGAATGTATGTATGTATATGTGTGTGTATATATGTACGTATGTGTTTACATGTATGTGTGTGTGCATGTATGTATTATGTATATATGGGCATGTATGTATGTATATGTGTGTGTGTTTGTGTGTCTGTCCGTATGCACGTATGTGTTTGTACAGGTGTATATATATATATGTATGTATATGTGTATATATGTGTGTATGTATGTATGTGTACATGTATATATGTGTGTGGATGCGGGTGTGTCCTCGGTACTGCCCACTTATTTTGTCCCCATAGTGCTGGGTAGTGACATAGTTACCAGTCCTCTGTCCCCTTAGGCAGGAGTAGGTGCCCTGGCTCTGGACTCAGGACATCTGCCGAACATTTTCCACCATCTCCAACTTCCTATTCTTCCCAGAAACCTTGGCACTGTTGAAGGGCGGTCAGGAAGTGGCTGAGGTGTGTGCCCAGTTGGGACAACTTGGAAACAGCCTAGTTGAGACTGAGTCAGCCCTCTCTCTGGGGGAAGGAGCCAGACACTGCATGAGTCAGCGCTGCCATGGATGGGGGGTGCTGGCTGCGGCAGCAGGAAGTGCTGGGCTCTGGGGGCTGTCCTGCAGCTCTGTTCAGCCAACCAGCACACACGCTTTACACTATACACACTTAACATTCGCCAGGCACAAGCTGTGTCCTCTGCTCCTTTTACAAAAGCACCACCCTCTTTCATTTCTGTTTTATTCTTTGAGGCATGATCTTACTATGTAGTGCTGTTTGGCCAGAGACTCACACTCTGGCTCAGGCTCGCCTTCAATGTGGGACAATCCTTTTACTGCAACCTCCAGTATCTGCCACTGTCTCAGAATCAACAGGACCTTTTTATGGTGGTTATGAGTCATGGGCTCACAGGCTCTGAGAAAGATTTTGGCTCCATTTACTCTTGCTTAGTTTCTGTCTCCTTCAGCCAGTCCTAAGAAAGAGCTATGCTAGTTATGCACAAACAAGTCACTCAGACTCAGTCCCTGAGGGCATGCCCTACAGCTCTGCAGTCTCCAGAAAGGTGACAGTCTGAATCTGTCTTCATCGTTGTGCTTTGTTAGTACTAATGAGTCTCATTCCTTCACACACACACCCCTTTTTTGGGGGGCAGGAATCAGGAAAAGAGGGGGTTTTGTTGTTGCCTGTTTTGTATTTTAAAGCATCCCTTAAAAGATTCAGTCCTTTTCAGCTTCAGTGTGTAAAAAATGACATGTAACCAAGAATGGTAATGCACACTTTTGATCCCTGCACTGGGGAGGCTGAGGCAGGAGGATTCCCATGTGAGGAGAGTCTGGTTTACACGATACGATGGTCTTAAGTACAAAGAAGGAGGTAGAGATAGGGAAACATGTCTAAGGGAGGGGTTTAAGCATTACATCTAAAGGTTCAGGTTTGTCAGGACAAAAACTTTAAATGAACAGTCCAGGTCAGTCAAGATGCAGAGGTATGTGGGTCTGTGGACCATGGCTACAGACACACCGTAGCTGCAGATGCACCACTTCAAATGCTTAGCAGTGAGTGAACGAATCTTTTTAGACCCCCTTGGAATGGTATGGAGACAAGTAAAATCCAACATTGCAGATCCCCGAGAAAGGGAAAGGGCCTGGCTGCATGCATGCGGCAGGCATTTGCACAAGTGTGTTATAAAAAATACACTCAAAGGAAGCAAAAGTCAGGCCATTCTCCTGCCTACCCCTTTACTCCCTAGCCAGCAGACCCGGATCCAGCTCGGTCCTCGGAGCGCAGGCCTGACCGGAAGCCCCAATCCTCTCTATCACTGGCTGGTGTGGCTTCTCTGGCTGATGCTAAGTTTGCTTTGAGAAAGGGGCTGGCCGGAGCCCTTCCTCGCCAGATGTGTCAAGACTGGAGAAGCACCTTCGTTCACGCAAACGAACTTTTAGCTTTTACCCTCAATTTGGGTGGCCCAAACTTCCCTTGTTTTTCTGCCTTTCTTCAAAGGTGGTCATTCTCAGTATCATTATTCTGTACATAGTAGGGGAAGAAAGCGAAGCTGCAGAGGAGTGTTTCGGGTCAGTGATTCTGAAGCTATTCTACTTTTGCATTTGGAGGCCAGCGGGCAGTTAACTTGGTTTTGGTGTTTGCCAGGTTACTCATCCTTCTGTCTGGAACCCCCATTAATTCCTTGCACCCCCCCCAGACTTTTTCACATACACCTTTGCTTCATTTCACCATTCCAACTCTCTCAATCTCATGGTGAAAATCACAAAGATCTGGGAGTCTGTGGAAGTGACCAGACTGCTGTGCTATGCTCTTCTAGGTGATTCCTTTATAGCAGCAAGAAATCCCATAGCACTTGCCCACTGCTACGGATTTCTCTGAGCACTTTGTGAATATTAACTTATTTAGTTCTTCTCATAGTGAACCTACTAGGTATACAACATATAGGTGCCAGCATAAGCCCATTTTATAGATGTGGAAAATGAGGCACAGAAAGGCTAAGCACCTAACAGTGTCATGTGACTAGTGAGTGGTAGAGTAAGAATTCCAACCCTTGTGCTATGCTCTTAGAAATTATTTATCTGTGTCACCCATCAAAACAACAACAACAACAATACACACAAAACAAAACATGAAGACACAATAAAAAACAAAATCCAACCAACCAAACAAACAACTGAAAAAACACCCCAATATTCTTCTTGGAGGGAAAAGGAAATTGAAGATTACAATTTGATTTCATTATATTGCAGCCTAAATGAAGATAGAATTCTCCAAGTTCTCAAATCATCAATATGGGCCGAGAATGACCTCATTTAATCCTCTCTCCCCTGAAGGCTGGTTTAACAGCTTTTTTTTTGCTAAATATTTACATATCATCCTTTACACACGACTCATTTTCAGCACGATAGACCCAGGGACCTAGGCGGAATAGCTATGTGTACCGTCTTATGAAACACAGGAGAGACACCAGGTCCACCCTGACAGAGCCTTTCACTACCACATCTTAGGAGGAGGGCTTCCTCCAGTTTACCTGCATGGAAACTGACAAGCAAGCAGGCTCCTTCCAGAATTGACTCCAAGACATATGTTATCATAGTGTTTCTGAGCTTGAATTTTAATCCTGTTCCTTTCACTAGCCAGCTGTGTGATTCTGGACCGCCTGCAATCTCTTAAAATCCACCCTCTACTGTTGTCACGATGTCTTGAGACCTAACTAAAATAGGTATAAACTAGGCATGGTGGCTCATATCTGTAACCTCACCACCAGGGAGGCTGAGGCAGGGGGACTGCAGTAAATCCAAAGCCAGCCTGGGCTACACAGTGATAATGTGTCCCCAAACCCAAAACAACAACCAAACCCAAAACAAAGCAAAAATAAATAAATGAAATGAAACAAAAGAAAAGCAATTGCCATAAAGTACTGAAAAAAATGTAAGGAAATGCGTTTGAAAGTTCGCCTTAGTGACTGATCATCATACTTATCTCAAGACATCTTGACTTTCAGCTACTTGTCTACCACCCTAGTAGACCTCTCGAGGGCAGGAATCATATCTCACTCATCTTTTCCCTTTAAGGATAGTTCTGGCACCCAGGAGACCACCCATTAAAGCATGTCTTGAACGAATACACTGAGGTACTTTCAGAATAATCTTTGGTGGTTCCTATCTGGACAAGAGCCTTCGCGAAGAAAGCAGACACAGTACCTGCTTCGACCACGTGGTCCATGGTCGGGAACCTTTTGTACACGGCTGTGCTCACCGAGCGGAAGATGAGGAGGGACGTGAGATTGACGTAGCGCATCAGCGTCCTTCTGAGCAGGCGCCCATGCTGGTCGCTCCCGTGAACACTGCTGGAGATGAGGAACATGAGCCTGTCTGGCCAAGGCAGATTCACAAACTGGTTCCACCACCGGTTCACTACCAGAGTGACGTAAAACCCTGTAGGGGTAACCACAAGTCACCATGCGGTTTCTGACAGCAGACATCTTGATGGACACACTGAGATTTTAGCAGAATTTTAGCCTTCTTAGGGGTTTGAGATATGAAAGTATGTTACCATTCATACCTTACGATTTTTTGCCCTCCAAGAGGGGAGGGAAAGTCATATGTGCCTGGCAAGGTCAGGGCACCCAGTAAGTGGGTATTAGAACTCAAATGTTGACTACAAAAATGGAGAGTTAGTGGAGAAAAAGCTTAATTGTCCAACAGCGGATTATGACCTCAAACTGTTCCTTGTTAACTTAGCAGAAGCAGCCCTGTAAGGCAAACTTTAGGGACGCTGGCTGTGTGCGATCGCAAGCAGCAGATTTCCCGGCATGCCTCACAGCCCGGAAGCACTCTCATGCAGTCATCTGTGTCATCTAACGGAGACAGCTGTGTGGCTGCATTCTGCGTGTGACCTATACTTACCAAGCACAAAGGTTACTGGAATTTGTTCAGCATATCTGTCACAGTAAATTGATAATTTTTCAAAGTAACGTTTTTGGGCTCCTGTAAGTAACAATCTGGAGCAAAAATAAAACGCACAGCCCTTTATGATGTGGTATTGCTGTGCCTGCTCTGCAGGCGACATCAAGTGCAAACAACTAAGCACAAATAATCTCAGATGGTTTTATTGGTTTTAAGGAGCTTTGTTTTGTTTGTTTATTTTTCTTCAAACTGATGTGCCTCCAAAGTTTAAAAAGTTTGCTTCGTGCTTCAAGTATTAAAGTTTTTAGCACATAAATCTGTTGGCCATTAAACAATGGATTTGTTAACCACTTTGCTTCTTAAAGCTTTATACTTTTAAAGTTTTATATAACTGGTTCATTGGATTTTGGAGAAAGATATGTTACAAAAGAGTCTTTTTTTCTTTTTTCTTTTTCTTTTCTTTCTCAGGTCTGATAATTAGGCTAGGGCTAGGCAGACAATCACTGAATTCCATCCCCAGCCTGCTCTTTCCCTTCTGATTTTTTTCCACGTGGGAGGTTTATTAGGGGAAGGGGAAGGGAAAGGAAGGGGGAAGGGAAGGGGTCACAGAGACCGTCCCTGGACAAGAGAGCCCCTTCTGATTTTCGAGACTGTGTCTCATTAAGTTTCCCAGGTTGGTTTGAGCTCACTCTGTATTCTGGCAGTTCTCAACCTGTGGCCCGCAATCCCTTTGGCAAACCTCTGTCTCAAAAATTATTTATATTATGGTTCATAACAGTAGCAAAATTGCAGTTACGAAGTAACAAAAATAATTGTGTTGTCGGGGAGTCACCACAACATGAAGAATGTATTAGAGGTTGAGAACCACTGCTGTAAACCAAGCAGGCCTTTAACTTGTAATTCTCCTGCCTCAACCACACAAGTAGCTGAGGTTATAGGCCTGAACTACCAGGCTTGGTTTCCATTTTTAAATTATTCATTAGGAATACTTAAAAAGAGAGAGAGAGAATATTGATTTGGTGTGTCAGAATATTTAAGTCATTATGAGTGACAACATTTAATATTTAATGTGCTCATTAATTTAATTAAGCTAATTAACACATTCTAGATTGTGCATATTACATGTCAGGCAATATTGTAATTGTTTACTTTAACATTCACAATTACTTGGAATATAAATAAAGCCAATTTAATTTTAAAGGTGGAAACTTTCACTGTTGCATTTGGCTGCAGTCTCAAACTTCTCTGGTAGATCTGACTTAACCTCCCCAAGCTTATTTCTGAGATTGCTAAACACACCTGCCCGTAATTAGACCGTCATTATGCTTTAGAGAGGGAATTCAGGCCACAATAAATCTAAAGGCAGGTTAATAATAATTACCAAAATGTGGAAAGAGAAGCCATATGCAAATTTGCATAGATCAATAGTGCAGTTCATCTAAAGAATGAAGAAGTCTAAGGAGAGATCTATCAGAACAAATGTCAGAAGTTCCCTTGCGTGAGTGGAATGTTGATAAAGAAGCAGAGGAGTAGTGAGGAAACAGTGTCCAACCAATGGGGCTGCAGGTGGAATATTTTCAGAAGCTGGTAGTGGTGAAGAAGGAATTTGGGGTGCTGGGGTGTGTGAAGTTTCTGTGTCAGCTTTGGATGAGGCAACAGAGTTCGTGGAATCAGGGAGAGCTGACAAGAGAGGCACTGACTGGACCCACAGGCCTGTGAGGGTTACATTGGTAACAAATCCCAGATAGAGTAGCTTTCTGGTACATACAGAGTGGTGGTCAAAGGGTCTTTAAGTGGAAAGTGTGGCCTTAGGATCAGTTAGACCAAGCCAGAGTATACAACAGGTCAGCCATAGTTTTAGGCTGGGTGTACTGTCAAATCTCTAGGAGTCTCATTATTTATTTTTCAGTTTATGGCATTGTAAAGATCAAAAATATCAATTACATAAATAATTGTAAAGCACATATCTTCAAACATAGTACCAAAATGGGTTATAATAATGCTAACTGGCCAAAGAAATATGAATAATAGACACAGAAATCTTCTTAGCTAGAAAATACTACAGAGATTACTTTTATCAAATTCCTCCAAATTGGAAGAGATAAGATCAAAGGTCAATAGTAGGCAAAGAAAGAACTATGGTCATATTTCCCAAAGGTCTGCTTTAATTTCTTGACTGATTAATCCAACAGTTCTTGGTAAATTTTAAGCTAAAACAGATCTACTTTTACAAAAATTTACAAAATGAGACTTTTTAAAAAATAAGGAAAAACCAAGTTAAAGTGGTTGGTATAAATGCATGCAGTCTTTAATCTTTGGAAACATGAAAATCTGTGTAGAGTTTTGGGGTATGAGTTTGATATTGGAGCAAAGGTTGAGACCCCAGGGAGAGTTTCTGACAATACAGCAACTGTGCTCAGGGCTTTCTATTCTAAGCAGCAGCAAACTCACATTAGTAAAAATGTACTAATGAGATAGTTATCCTGGAACACCACTAATCTGCCTTCATTTTGTATTCTGAAGGCTCAAGTGACATATAAGTAAGCTGTTGAGGAAATATATAGGATATCTGAAACATGTTAGAAGTCTCTAAGAATATTTGACAAAATCTGTTTTTGGGATTTTTGCCTTGGTGTTTTCTGTTTTGATTGGTTTGAACTGGAGACTGAACCCAGGGGCTAGCACTTGCTATGCAAGCTAATTCCCCAATCCCACAAAATCTATTCTAACATGTAAAACTAGGGCCAGGTGGGCAATTTGGGATTATTGTGTTTTGTTTTTGAGACTGAGTTTTTTATAGCCCAAGTAACAAAGGGTGGATCCTTCTGCCTCCACTTTCTCCATACTAGGATTGCCGGTGTGTGATATCATGCCTTTTTTTTGGGGGGGGGGCTGTGTGAGAGGGTGTTAGGGATTGAATTCAGGGCTTTGTGCCTGCTAGGCAGGCACTATCAACTGAGCTAAATCCTCAGCCTTAAGCTGGAAGTTTTGATGGGTAACAGAATAGTTGTTCAGTGTTTGCTTTTGGTAATGATCAGACAGCAGAATGAATATCCCTCCTCTCCAAGTGTAGTCTCATAGCTGAAAAGAAAGATGTAGGTAAGACAGTAACTCACAATTTGTTCATCTGCGGTAGAAGAAAAACTTTTATACCCAGCTAAGGTGAAAATACACCCTCAGAAACCTTAAACCTGCCTTTAAGCCTCCTCCAGTATGATTCAGTTTTAGTGTAATGACTACTAAGCTTCTTATCACACTGATGAAATTTTATTAAGACTATAATTTTTAGTTGTGAGAGGTGGATATGCTAGCCCTCAGAGTTTCTATCAACCCGACTGGCACACATCTCTATGCTATAAGGAATAAATACCTCCTTTTGCAAATGTGACATCCTGAAATGAGAAGACATAAAGAGAGCAAATTATTCTTCAGGCCTTAATTCTTTGGTTGAGACACTGGTAAAGGTGGAGGACCCCATGCTGTGTCAGAGCTTACCATCCATACTGAAGGAAAGAAAGCTGCCTCGTGAATTCTATTCACCCGTATGTTAACTCCCTACGGAGTTGCAACAAGCTGTCAGATCACAAGTTCAAACTCTGAATGACATCGTTCAGAGAAGCACAAAACCATTTGTGTGTGGACTTTGCCGTTAATCATCACACGATAAGGTGTGAGCATAAATCTCTCAATTTAAGGCTAAAGCAGCATGGCTGACACCTGTCAGGACCGATTCCTGTGGGGCTGGAATGCAAGCCCGTTGTCTCTGACAGTTGCTGTCGCTTACTCGTAATACATGGTTAGGTGTGGATTAAAATACCCTCCCAAAGAGAAGACGCCAGAGAGGTTCATGCAGAGGGGTTACGTAATGCCAAGGCCAGCGGCAACCAAGGGGATCGGATTTTTTTGAGACTGTATTCTTACATAACGTCTGAGGGCCACTTAAGGAGACATGCAGAACAGAAGTACCTGTACATCAGGCTGATGGCTGTGTAGAGGACAGCAAAAACAATGAATTCCCTGTACAGCAGCTTGTAGATGCTGCCTCTCCACTTGAGGAGCAGCCTATGAAATCCAAGAAAAGTTGCATTTGCTACTTTACTGGAGTAAGTGACAGTCATCTTGGATAGTTTTGTTCTAGAAGAGCAAGAAGACAAAACATGGGTGAAAAAAATATCGTTTGACGTCAACAACGGCATACACTTTTTTTTTTTTAACCAAAGGAAACTAAAGGCAACAACTAATTAGGCAATTCACCCTCCATACTTTCCCCACTTCTACAGTTTAGAATTTGTAGATACCACCATCTCATCGATTAACACCTCGCTAGTAGACCTGTGACAAAGAAGGGGAGGAAGGCATTCTTTGGAAAGAGCATTTTTAGAGGGCCTGAAATATCTGCAATTGATAAGTATTATTACAGAGTCTATAGCTATTACTCAATAAATAACCAAAATTAACCCTTGAGTTAGACGAGACACATTGAAATGCCATGTAACGGCAGGAGGATTTAGAAAATTGGTTTACTAAACTGATGGGTTTTTTCATTTGTTTATGTTTAACATTTTTTAAAAATCCATATACATTGGTGTTCTGCCTGCATGTATGTGTGAGTTTGTCAGATCCCTTAGAACTGGAATTACAGACAATTGTAAGCTGCCAAGTGGGTGCTGGGAATTGAACCCAGGTCCCTTGGAAGAGCAACCAGCGTTCTTAACCACTGATCCATCTCTCCAGCCTCTAAACTGATGTTTTTAAAAGCCAGTATTCATTGTTTGGGCCAGTGTCTACTAAAATTCGTAAATAGGTATTGATTCCATCTTTAAACTTCCTAAGAGGTCAACGTCATGAATCGTGTCTGAGAAAGCCGGAGCTACTGTAAGCCAGGCCCGTCAGCCAGTGTAACTGACTGGTACTCTGGGTGTTCTTACTGGGCTGTGAGGTTCTCCAAGTGGCTCTCAGGATGTGCAGTTGGCATTCTGTGCCTTCCAAAAGGAGCCATAAGGCTGATGTTAAAAAGCTGCACTTCCCCTTGGAACGTCTCAGTGAAATGCTTACAGGTGGTTGACTTCCTGCTCAAAGCCAAACAAAATGAGTTTTTCTTTTCTCTTCTTTTCTTTTTAAAGACAGGGCCATCCCGCTTTGGCCTTGAACTTGGTATTTAGCCAAGGATGACCTTGAACTTTTGACCCACCACGTGAGTGAGTGCTGGAACTGTAGAACCATGCCACCTTGCCTAGTTTACTCGGGTGCCGAGTCCGGTGCATGCTAGGCTAGCACTCTACCAACCGAGTGGTGTTCCCAGTGTCTCCGTGTTCCGGATCTGCTCTGTAGCTGTGGGCAGGATGAGAATGGAGCCTAAAGCCTGGGTTTACCTCAGCCCTGTGGCATGCCTTCCCTTCTCACTGAGATGTACCATCCAACTTGCAGACACATGGCTCAAAGCTGACCTTTTGTTTGCAGATCTTGCTCAGCTACTGGCTATCATAGGTCACATGCAAACAAAATGAGATTTCTTTAACATACTAACTTTTCTCCAAAAGAACTGTGAGGAGCTTCTCACAGAGCAATATAGAGTGAAAACAGGCAGTTTTTAGGTCAAATTATAATACACACACACTCACAAAAGCTCAAGGGGGTATTCTTCCTATAGAGCATTCTGCATCACACATTCTACCACAAGCAAGAAAATGATTCGTTCAGATAGGCAAGCATCCAACTGCAATTTGTCCATTTTCTCTAAAGAAGTAGGAGTTGGCAGCTGTATTCATGGCAACCAAAAAACAAACAAACAAACAAACAAACAAACAAACCAAAAACTAAAACCAAAACCAAAACCAAAACAAAACAAAACAAAAAACACACTGATTTATCCTTCAACATCATCGATTTTAATTAAAAACAAAAACAAAAAAATGCAAAAAAAAAAAAAGAAAACAATAACACCAAAAACAAAAACAAAAACAAAAAAAAAACAAGCCAGGGCCTTTTGCCTAAGTAAGTAAGTGACATTACAAAACAGTGGGGTGCCTGCCGCACACAGGCTTCACTTTTCCATCCCTGCCTTGCCTCTTTCCTTAAGGAGAGCACACTGGGCATGGGGGAGCAGCGCAGCAAATGAAGCCGGTGTCATACGTTGTTCTCCAGGCAGGCCATCTTAAGTAACAGTCTCCAACCAACTTCCCTTGCTCCCATTTACTCCTTCACTCTCTGTTTAGGCTCCGTCAGAAACCCTACGCCCACCGAGCACCAAGGTCAAGTTCAAGAGCATAAGCTGTCATGCGTACTAACCTGTTTCTTTGGAGTCTCCCACGGGAAGACGAATCTTCAAATGTCCGGCTGTCGCTGAAGACGTGCCTTCAGATCAGTGCTCCGGGTTCCCCCCTTTACCCGCAGCCAGTCAGCTTTCCTCCGGTTCTCCGGCTGCCCTGAGGATCCAGCGTGTAGTGAGTCCAGGGTTAAATGTTTTCCACTCGCAGAGGCCTGTTTGTGCCAGTTTGCCCACTGATGACAGTTATAGCTGGGAACAAACAGAAGTGACAGCTGCTGATGCTGCTTTTTTCTAATCTATAATTATAACTCCACCTGCCGTCCAAAGTACCCCTTTGAAGGAGAAGTCGGTGGTGACGTGAGGATGTTGGGCTGTTTAAGTCCTGTTAAGATTCATTTCAACTCTGGCCTGGGATTAAGGAAGAAAGGCCCTTTTCTACGGAAAAGTTCTGGACATACTTCAGCAGCCAGAGAGAGGATTAGAGCGGTCCTTTTGTGCATGAAATGAAGAATAAATTATAATAAAGCCAGACACGGGGGCAGACAGGAATATAAACAAGAGTTCTGCTCATCTGAGAGGAATTGAGAATATTCTTCCATTAAAAGCAACAAGTGTGTGGTATGTATGTGGGTGTGCCTGCCTGCATGCATGTATGTGTGTGTGTGCATGCATGTCTAGGATGTGAGAATATCCTTGTGTGCATATGTGTGGTATGTATGTGGTGTACATGTATTTTACAGGTGTGTGGTGTGTGTTTTAGAAGTGCGTAGAGAATTATGACAGTGTGGTGCATTAGCACCCTGGTTTATTATGTTTCCCCCATGATTCACTAGGAAAAGCTTAAATTATTTGAGATGGCTTCTTTCGGATTTATAATAATACATATTTTCTTTCTTAAGGAGAATGCACATCTGAGTTCTTTGGGTGACAGAATAATCTGAGGGCCATTTCCAAAGTAATTTTGGCACCAGTCATTGCACCATAAGCTTGATGAGAATAACATAAAAAATTGAGTTTTTGTAGAGAGACATGTAGAATAACATATTTGAAAAATCAAGGCCAGGTTAGGCCTGGTGGGTCATGTCTATAATTGTACCACTTAGAAAGCTGAAGCAGGAGGCTTACCATGAGTTCAAGGCTAGCCACAAGTTCTGTAAATTTCAGGACAGTCTGGGCTAATGAATGAGATGCTGCCTCAAAACAAAAAGCAAATGGAACCCCCCCCCAATAAAATCTCTTAAGAATATATAAAATAAAAAGGAATACATATAATTAAAAATTCCAAAGTGATTAAATTGAATGTGCATTTGACTGACTTTGTAAAACGGTAGGTGCTCAGAGTCCCAGCAGAGTTGTGTTTCTTTTTAAGTTTTTTGTCCCTATTCTTGTTCCTGACTTCAGGTTGGAGACCTGTAAGTGATGGATATTCTTCTAATAATTCCGTGCTAATTGATTGCACCATGGGACTCCGGTAACGGATATTGGATATTATTACGGTTTGGTTCTCACTTTTTTTTTCTTCTTCAGTATTTCACAGCTGTGAGTACCATGGGAGATTTGTGAACATACAGAATGCATTCGAACAGTATTTCACATCTTGTATCTGAGTTGTCATGAAAAGTGGTTGGGTAGACCTGCAATTACATTTATAAAGGTTTTCAGAACTGGGGCATGTTGGGAGTTTGAGTTTATCTAAACCGTCATGTGTACACAAGAGAAACATTGCAGGTTCTGTACCTGCCCACTGTACCTCCGCCTCTATGTGAGGTGGCCCCAAACTCAGCATATTTTCCATTAGTCGTAACCGAGAACCAGGAGACCAGCATCCTTTGCGGGCCAGTAGAAGCATTGGTGATTGGTCTCACTTCTAAAAATACCATCACATCACCATCAGGTTGTTGTTTTTCTGTTACAGAACATTGAGAGATGATGTGGCAGACAATCTTGACATAACCAAGTCACGAGCTACAGAAAGATAGATACGACTAAGCTCTAAAGCTTAAATAAAGCAAAAAGAGTATAAACAAAGCTTTGACGCTTACAAACGCAAACGGATTATTTTATCCCGTCCATCCGTTTTGTTTTGAGACAGAGACTCTCAGTAGCCTAGAACAGTCTCCACCTCGTTAGCACTGGGGTTACAGCCCAAGACGACATGCCCGGCATTTCTCATGCGGATGCTTGGGATTAAACTCGGTGCTTCCGATGCAAGCGCTCGACAGCGCCACCTTCCCACCCTCCGGGAACTCGTCATTTTCTCAACAGAATATTCAGTTGATTTGTGAACAAAGCTCACGGTGATTCTTATTCCTACAGGTAAAGTTTTCCTGACCGCCCTAGGCGGTAAGTGTTCTGAAGACCCTCGCCCTGTTTTATCTTGGGTTTCCCCAGTTTGGTTCTGTGATGGCTTCTACGGCTCTAAACCAGGCAGCTGGTTGGGTGAGACACGTGACACTACAGGTATGCAAAGTTTGGTACACATTGGCTGCCCCATGCCAAGCCAGAGGCTATGGGATATTTGAGCGGTCATCAGTACTTTCCGTGCTGAGACTAATTGCCGACTCAACAAAACAGAAATGCATTAGTTCAGATTCTGAAGGTGATCTTTTATGAAATGGACGCTATGGGAACTTTGTTCTATTTTAGAAATGAAAGCTCTGAGTCTGGAGAATTATGACTACGGTGCTGAAAACATATCCTGCACTCAATAATCAATGACATTTCTTAAGCAGATGATACCACTCTGCTCAAAAACATTCCAGATTGCTAGAGGAAAAAAAAAGAATTACCACATAAAATCAATTACAAATCAGTTCAATTTCACACACACACACAAATACAAATAAATCTAAATATATTGTTTATTCTGAGCAGCTATGATTCTGTTACCTGACAACCAGTGTCTGTCAATCATATTTTTGTGTTGGTAATAAGGGGACAAGCCAGGTGTGGTGGCACACACACACAGCTCCAGCACTTGGGAGCTGAGACCTGAGGATCAAAGATCCAAAGCCAGCTGTCTCAATCACATAGTGAGTTCAAGGCTAGTCTGGCTAAATGTGACCCTGTTAAAAAAAAAAAGTGATAAGGTGGAAGACAGCTGGAAATGAGAAGCACCCTTTGCTTCTGTTCTCCCAATTTGGTTGACTGAACATTTTTCAGACATCCTTTTAGGTTTTGTAACTCAGAATAGCTCCTTAACAGTACTGACCCGCTAAGGACAGTCTTGGATTTTTGGACCAAGAGAAAAGTTAGGCTTTTGCTTCATATAAGCTATAGTTTTAAGGTAAAATCTGTATTTACCCACATTTTAAAAATATGTTATTGGCTTTTGTTCATACAATATGTTTTGACTCTCTCTCCTCCCCCCAACTTCTAGATTCTCCCTGAATCTAACCTCATGTTCTTTTTCTCAGAAAAAAAGAAGAAAAAAAAGCCTTAAAAAAAAAAAAGCACACACAAAAATGTGGAGTCCATTTGTGTTAGCCAACTGCTCCTGAGCACGTCTTGGAGTGTGGTTGATAAACTCACATTAGAGAAAACTGTTTCTCCTCATGCCCACAGTTATCAGCTGCAAGTGTCTTCTCAGCCAGGGACACAACTTCTGTCCACTTCCCCTGCTCAGTGCTGAGATTTTGGTTTGTTGCTATGACAAAATACCCAACACAAGAAACCTAAAGAAGGGAGTGCTCATTTTTAGCTCACAGTTCGACAAGATGCAGTCTATCATGACGGGGATGCCATGGCAGTAGAAGCAGGAAGCAGCTGGCTGATTTCATCCACACTCAGGAAGCAGACACCAATGCGTGCTGGCCCTCGGTTCACGTTCTCCATTTCATTCAGTCTAGGACCTCCAGCCCTTGGAACGGCACCAACTGGTCTCCCTGATCTATACTTAGTCCCTCAGTTTACTTTGGCACGTGGCAGAGTGGTCTTATTAAAAGCTGAATGGGAATGATCATGATATCATTTAAGAGAATCCCTTAAATGTTCCCTGCTAACTTGATCAGTATGTCATAAAATTATATGTACACTTATACTCTGCCCTTGGCAATTCCATTTCCAGGGATTCTTTTAAAGTGTACCTATAGGGACAAACTCAGGGGCCAAAGAGCAAGTTGACTTTGGGTCTTTCATCTGTTACTAGTTTAAATGTGTGGTCTCAGCAGCTTTGTCACAAAACACCAGATTAACCACAAGGCCAGAATGTTTGTGGATTAAGAACCCGTTACGACTGGATCAAACTAGGACTGGTGGGATGCGAGGTGGCCACATGTATGACACACAGGCTGGGGGAGACTC
>CM053766.1:56320638-56556167 GCA_028658305.1 Pachyuromys duprasi
TCTGTTCAGGAAGTAGTCTCCTGTGCCAATGAGTTCAAGGCTCTTCCCCACTTTTTCTTCTTAAAAATTTTTCCCTACTTTTTCTTCTTAAAAAATTTTTAAATTTTTATTTTTTTCTTCACAATATATTTATTATATATCCCAATTAAAGCTCCCTCCCTCATTTCCCCAAGTCCCAGTCTCCTTCCCTCTTCCCCTCATCCCCTTTCCCTAGTCTACCTAAAAGGGGAGTTCTCCACTATTGCCATCTGCCTATAGCTTGTTAAGTCTCATCAGGACTGCTTAGATCCTCTTCCTCTGTGGCTTGGCAAGGCTGCACCATCAAGAGTGAATGATCAGAGAGCGGTCAACTGAGTGCATGATAGAGACAGCCCCTGCTCCCCTCACTCAGAGATCCACATGGAGACTGAGCTGCCACATCAGAGCAAGGGGTCTAGATCCTCTCCATGCATGCTCCTGTTTGTACATCAGTCTCCACAGGACCCCCTGGGCTTAGATCTTTTAGTTTTGTTGGTCGCCTTGGGGGGCTCCTGTGCCTTCCATGTCCCTCTAATCCCACTCCTCTCTTCCTCCATAAGACTCCCTATTCTCTGCCCTGAGTCTCAGCATCTGCTTCCATCCCCTGTTGGGTGAATCCTTCCAGAGGACCCTCTATAGTTGGCTTCCATCCTGTTTCCTGTCTTCCACTGCTTCTGGTGTGTATCCTGTTTGCCATTCTGAATAAGATTTAAGCATGCTCTCTAGGGTCCTCCCTGTTGTTTAGCTTCTTTAGGTCTGTAGATGGCCGTCCTATATTATATGGCTAATATCAGTTTATTAGTGAATGTATGACAGAGAAACAAAGAAATACTCAACATCCTTAGCCATCAGGGAAATGCAAATCAAAACAACCCTGAGATTCCATCTTACACCCATCAGAATGGCTAAGATAAAAAACTCAAGTGACAACACATGCTGGAAAGGATGTGGAGAAAGAGGAACCCTCCTCCATTGCTGGTGGGAATGTAAACTTGTACAACCACTTTGAAAATCAAGCTGGTGCTTTCTCAGAAAATTGGGAATAGCACTACCTCAAGATCCAGCTACACCCCTCCTGGGCATATGCCCCAATGATGCCCCACCATTCAATAAGGGCATTACAAACCATGTTTGTAGCAGCTTTATTCACTATCCAGTGAGCATTGACCCATTTCCTGAAGGTTCCAGCAAGCTCCCAAGAGCACCGCCAGCTGGAGGGCAAGGGAGTCTGTGAGGGACATCTCACATGCAAACCAGAACATGCTCCTTTCCTCCAAGGTTTCATTCAAGCATCTTTTTATATTGGCACTGCTTTCTATTTCTCATCATTAAGCCAACCGAGTTTTTCCTACACCTGCAATTTACTGGAGTTTCCAGGGTGAGTGGGAGCTCCTCCAGCCCCGGGTGATAAAAGGACAGAGCTCTGTATCTAAAGGTTGTGGGGCTCCCTCCCCCCAGGCATCACTGGCCTGGAGGACAAAGGGAGGAGAAGCTGCCAACATGGTTGGGTGAGGATGGAGTTGGATGGCCTGTGGGTACCAAGGAATAACTTTCAGGGACCAGCTTCAGCGAGACTGCTCAACTTTATTCAGGTGAACAAAGGCTACAGAGTTATTAGGGAGTGGCTGAAGGGTTCCCAGGGTAGATGTACGTTACTGGCTGGGCCTTAAGTGCCAGGTATGCTTTAGTTGCATTTGGCAGCATGGTCCTATCATATGAATGGTGTGTGGGGGCGGGCAGGGAAACTCAGTACCTAATGATCCTATGGGCAGCAGGGGGGAGAGTGTCAGCAGGAAACTGTCTCAAGGTCATATTCCAGCTATGGTTGAAGGTGGCTGTGCCTTGTGCTTAGAGATGCGTCCCAGGTGAGGTCAGGCAGAGACAAAGAAGCCCCTGCTGAGAAAGGGAATCCCCCTTGGTGGACTTCGAGCTCAAACAGCAGGGGTCTCCAACACAAGGTGTCTCTTACCTTCTGTTCTTTATTTTATTTTATATTGTAGTGTCGGGATAGATCCCAGGCCTTGCATTTGCTCAGCAGGCATTTCATTATCCAGCCAAACTCTCAGGCCAGGTGTCACTTTTCCATGTGTCATCTAGCTGAGTCTTCTTGCTGCTGAGGGTGTCTCTGTTCTCTTCTTTCTTCCGTTAAATCTCAGCTGCTTTCCTCAACATTCATTCGTGGTTTGGTATCTTAGCTTGTAAGAGAAAAAAGAAATGTTCCTGGGTGTTGAGGGATGGGAATTTGGTTTTTTCTCCACCCTTCTCTTAAATGATTTCTGATTATAGAAAGAGTAACAGTAATACATTCAGTCATTTTCACACCATGACTCTTCTATTCTTCAGGAGAGTGGTATCTACATGTTAGGAAAAATTAGAAGTCTTCTTGCATGCTGCCTAGCTTGTCATTAGGCTATTCAGAATTATAGATTTTTTTAGAACAAAATAAAAAGTCTTTCAAAATGGTTTGTCGATCATGTTTCTAAAAATGTGGTAATATTAAAACAAGCTTTTGACTAGTCCTTACTTGGAGCCTCTTAATTACAATACACTGAAAATCACAGGCTCCCAAAAGGTAGACCCATTAGGCTTACATTACTTACTCACTCCTTATAAAATACTAGGCTTCACAGTATTTAACTATTTCCCACAAGGTCAGATTCTAGAATCCTGTTGGGTCATCTGGGACTTGAGTTAGGATTGCTGGTAGCAAACTGGAAACAGAGTCCATTCCATGCAGCCTCAAGTATCCACTTATCTGGAACGAAGTATTTGAAGTATTCACACAGGGTTCATTGTAGAGTGCTTCTGGTCCTGAAAAATATTATTGTAAAACAGGAACTTGTCAACTAATTTTGATCATGTTAGTGACAATACAGTTATGTTCCCAACTAAACAATGATCTGAGTTCAGATGACGGGCAGCTGAATGTAGACTTTGTTGTTGTTGCTGACAGCATGATTGTTTTCTTCCTGGACTTTCGTATCTTCATGAAAGACATCCATGTGGACTAAAATTTAGGACAGTCTTGAGAGTCACATGCCGCTTCTCAAATTCCAGTTCGGTTTTTGATAGAATAGCCCCTTTTCAGACTCAGGAGATTAAATTCCTTTTGCAACCATACTGCACACGGCAGAGAGGCACTTGGTGATTCAAACGCATCTTGAGGGTTCTGTACCAAAAGCAGGTGTGGGAAACTTAAAGTATGATTCACATTTTTCAAAATGACCCTATTTCTACAGAAATAGGACAACTCTTCAGAATGCATAATTCCATTAAGCTCTGGGCTCAATCCGCATGCCTGGCTTAAGCCTAGCATTTTTCATCTCCTGAAACAAAGCGCTCCTCCCCACCCCACTGTTGTTCCAAGTTCAGTGCATTCCGCTGTTTCATCAGAACAGCATGAAAGCAAATTCTCTTGGGCCCTTGTATGTTGGATAAGTTGGGCCTGTGAGAATTCATTAATTCCCCAAAGCCCTTGACCTTAAAACATCTTGTTAACAAGATTGAGAGTTCTAGGATTCTGACTGCATTCAAACAAACTCAAACTGCACACTTTGCTTTGTCTTTGCCCTGATAATCAGAAACTGCTAGGAGAGTGGGCGTGAAGAACATTAACAACTGTAACTCCTGTGCCTATCTGGGGAAAGGGCAAGGTGCCTGACCAGGATTAGAGGAGCATCAGACCGCAGCTTCTGTCTTCAGTGGACACCGGAGCATCTCTCCCTTCTTCCACTGCCAGCAACCTCAACTGACGATCGGCTCAGGCAGGCCTCCTAGTCCACCACTGCTGTGCTCTGATGGTCTCCTCTTCTTTTATAGAATTGTTCTATCTCTGTGCCTTTTGTTTTGTTTGTTTGAGACACGGTTTCTCTGTGTAACCCTGGCTGTCCTGGAATTCGACCATAGACCAGGTTGGCCTTGAACTCAGACATCTACCTGCTTCTGCCTCCCGAGTGCTGGGATTAAAGATGTGCTGCCACCGCCCAGCAAGAAGGTGTCCCTTATCGTCCAGGGGGAGGGAGAAAGAAGCCTGTCTACATTCTTAAGAGACACGATCCTCTGGCCTGTCTGGAGCACATTCCCCAGTGATCAGTCTTGCAAATCTGTAAGCCTTGGGGATCATTCCTATTTAAACCACCTCGGCAACTGTTCTCATTCTCAAACGGTGCTAGAGCTCGCTATCTAAGACTGCAGATGGTTAGTTGATGTGCACTCGGCTCACTGTGGGATTCACACACATTGGTATTATTGTTTTCTGTAGACCTGTGATGTCTTGGGTCTTATAGTGAATAAATCAGAGAGCCAAATGTTCATCTACCAAATAGTGCCTTCCGCCTGTGGATCATCCCCTCTGCTGTAGTCTCCTGTAGCAGGTAGTGTGCTTGTTCTCAAGACACAGTCTAGAGAAAACAGAGAGAACTCCAGTTACAACTCATGTGGAATATGCTAGCAAGAGTTAAAGCAGCATTTCTCAACCTGTGAGTTGTGACCCCTTTGGGGTCAAATGATCCTTTCACAGGGGTCACCTAAGACCATTGGAAAGCATATGATTCATAACTGTAGCAAAATTACAGTTATGAAGTAGCAACAAAAACAATTGCATGGTTGGGGATCACCACAACATGAGAAAACTCTGTTAAAGGGTCGCCGTGTTAGGCAGATTGAGAACCACTGATGTAAAGTGTTATGGGTCACAGGTAGGGACGTGAATCCTTATTAGGATTAGGGTTGGGTGGCAGGCAAAGCATCAGGGAATGGTTTACAAAGAAACTGAACCTGGGTTAAGTAATGAAAGACTACACATGATAAAAGGTGTGTGTGTGTGTGTGTGTGAACATCACATTAAGAAAAAAAAACCCTGTAAAGACAGGACTACGTGAAAATTTGGAGCCCAAGAAGTTGTCTCTTAATAGCAAACTTGTGTCCCTGTGCTTGAATCTTTGGATGATAGGGACTTTTTGTAGGTGTGTGTGTGTTAGCAGAAGGTGCAGAGATGAAATGTAATAAATGTTTGATAGAGGACACAGAATAAAGGAGGTTAGTTAGGAGTCTCGAATACTGAAGGCCTTCTGAGATAGACAAAACAGGATTTAAGAAATCTTAGGGGAATTAGAATGGGTAAGAACTGGTAATGCATTGGAGTCATTAAATAGTTAATGACTTTCTAGGTTTCTGTTGTGTACTAAACTCTTTAAACTCTCAAAACCTCAGTGAGGTAGGCTTTCTTATATCCCGTCTATGAGTGAGAAGATCGGTGTTACTACCAATGAACTCGCCCAAGGTCACAGAGGTGGCCGATCACAGGGACCACACACAACCTACTTTTTATTACCACCTCTTTCTCTGAGTACCACAAACATTGACCGAGATGCCAGGGATGACTGCTTCTTTCTTTCTTATTTTTTTTTTTCTGGTTAAAATTTTCAGGGCTTAATTCTGTCTCTACTTTGGCTTTTGGCTTTTCCAACTTGCGAGACCAAATGTGGGATGAAAGTTTGATAAACAAAACAAAACAAAACAATAAAAACAGTTCCCATGAAAGATGAGAAAAGGCCTCTGGAAACTGCTAAAGAAAGATTCTGGGTTTTACTAGTCTCCCTTTGCCCCCCAACCCCCTACTCCAACTTCGGGTATCCGTGTACACGGAATCTCAGGTCGGTTCTGCTTGTCCTCAACTCACAGTCCAAGCCTCTTTCCATTCCGGGAGAGCTCAGCACCCTCCTAGTTAGCCTCAGGGTGACCCTGGACTACGGGCACAGCAGCCTGCGCTGAGCCCTTCCTGGCACCAGGGGGCGCCGCAACGCGCGGGGCCCTCGTTTCCCCCCCCCGCCCCGCCTTGGCCCCGCCTCTAGCCCCGCCCTCTCTCCCGGGGGACGGCCGCTCCCGGCTCCCCGCCCGACTCTCGGCGCAGGCGCAGTGGGCTCTCCTTCCAGGGCTCCCATCGCAGCGCGCCCGCCGCGACGGAGCGGAGCTTCGTCGGTCCGCAGCCGTCCCCCGCGTCTCCCGGGCTGCGGACGCACACCCTGCGGCGGGGCGAGCGCCGCCGAGCGCGGGCGGCGGCCGCGGCGGGTCCGGCAGGTGAGCGCGGCGGCGGGAGGGAGAGGCCGGCGGCGGGAGCACCGCCCCCCTCGGCGCCTCGGCTCGCGCCCTCGTCCCGCCGGCCCGGAGCGCGGCCGGGCAGGTGCCGGAGGCGGCGGGGAGAGCGCGGACGCCGCTCGCCGACCGCGGAGCCCGGGGAGCGGGAGGGCGGCGGCGGCTCCGGCTCCGCGCGTTACTCATTAACTCCGCGGCCCCGACGCTCCGCTGGCGGCCCGCGCGGCCTGGGGCACGGAGTTGCTCAAGTCGCGGGCGGCGCGGTTGGCCAGGGATGACGGGGGTCGCCGGCCCGAGAGCCGGTGCCCGGTTTCTCCCCGGCGGTCGGCCCGGCCTGACTTGGGAGTCAGGACACCGCGAGTAGGAGGGCACCGTTCCCGCCCGCGTGGGGTCGCTCGCCCCCGCCGCCCACGGAGAAGCCGCTTCGAAGCTGGGGAAGGGATGGTCCCGGGTGGACGCTGCAGCCCTGGAAGAGTTGCCAGTTGTGGAGATTAAAACATCGATCCGTCTGGGCTGGCTGGAGCACTCCGCTCCGACTCAGGACGGATGCCCCGGAGGCACTTTAGTTTCAAGGAAATGTTGGCTGTTCCCAGCCTACCTGTTTATACGCTCCTCCGTGTCCCCCGAGTCAAGGAAAGAGCCCTGTGATCTTTTTGGCTGTGGAATGATTGCATAATTGGAAGGAGAGGCCGGTAAGAGGATTAAAGCAAACTGTTCTGTTGTAAATCTATTGGAAGACCCAGTTTCTGTCCATTACACCTTTCTTAAGTTTTTGTTTTTAAACAATGAATGACAAATCGAGAGGAAAAAGGAGGCAGAGTAGGTATGCTAGCCCATCATTGTAAATATTTGATACTGTTAAATATTTCACCAGTTTTATGGGGCATGTGTTATTTATTTACCAGGACTGTGGGTTTTGAGAAGACTTTTTGTGTTTGGATGGCCGTGCATTCTGAGTCTGGCTCATGTGATCTAATCCTCAGGGCCTTAGTGGAATTTATCACAGGAACTAGTTACACAGATTTACTCAATAATGCATTCTTACCATATTTTTATAGTATGATATAGGAATGACTTCCTTGAACTTTTTTCTCTTTCCAGTACAACGATGTTTTTAACTAATGCATGGTTTTGTGAATGAGCGTGTTTGATGAAACGCTTCCTTGCCCTCTTCACATAGCAAGTCACCTGTGATATCGAATACATCTAACCTTCCACGGTCTGTTTGATGTTCACCTGCCTTGTGGAGTTTTGATTAGCAATGGCTCTGTTTGAATCCAGCTCTGCTCTTTGATTGGTGTAATTCTATACCCTAAACATTATTCTTTACCTTAGATTTCCTTTATGCTTCCTACTCTGCTGCATACATGATGCTCTACAAATAATTTTTTAAATGGAAAAGTTCCCAGGAATAGCCTGTCCCTCATTGTTACGCTGTGGCGGAATAGAAACTTGTACACAATGTTAGTTTCGCATGTATTGCAGGGTTAGACAGGCCTTTCTTCTCTGCCGAACAGGCCCCTCCGAGCAGCTTAGCTCTCACGAAAATGGCATAACTTTCAGAACCATCTCTCATCAAGCATGCCACCTTGAGTAAATCATTTATTGTGCACACTATGTAGAAACATATTAAAATGCCAGTATTTGGTCCTATTCTGTGTTTCAACTCAACCTGAACTTTAGAAACGTGGGATGTGGGTTCAGTCAGACATTCTGTGGAGATGTGGGGGAGGTAGGAAGGATCAAGCTTGACCGAAGACTGGGCACTGTGCCCGCTGTTTGAGGCTGCTTTGGCTCCTTGGTCCTCAGGACATTCTTAGGTTATAGATAGCTTTATCAGATTTTACAGATCTCGAGCCTCAGTCAAAATGACTTGCCTGGAGTACCTAGTCGTCATTTATAGTGGCTGATAGCAAAGCCAGGATGAAAAACTATGTGAGGACCCCAAATGGGAGATTTTAGCCCCGTTGTTCCTTATGTTACTGGTCTGTACCTTCTGAAAAAAGCTTTGCATTTAGCAGGTGTGCAGGTAAAATATGTTTGTATTTGTGTGTCTGATATAAAAACTACCCACGTGTTCTGATGGTGGTGACACCCACTTTTTTTTTGCCACTGCTGTTAAGTGCCGAGTCCTGATCTATGCTCACTCCAACTCATTTACCCTCACTAACGAAGAGATAGGACATTTATACCCCTTCGCTTTTTATAGTTGAGAAAATTGAGACATGGGGGTTGTGTGGCTTAGCTGGGATCATATAACTAATTAAGCGACAGGTCGATTAGAAGTCAGGTGGCATCAGTAACAGGGCTTGCAACCATCACTAAACCCATTGCTTCTTGTGGTATAGGTTGTGACGCCAGAGAGCTGTGCTGTTTGCTCCTAGTCATGACGATCCACCAGTTCATGCTTGAAGGATTGCCTGTTCTTAATTACTGCTCTATCGACCTCATATGTAGGTCGTAATGCTGAAAAATTGCTTTTAATTTAGCTTTTATGAGATAGTTAATATGAGTGTAATATGTAATTCTTATGTCACCAGAGGTTTTTAAAATAAAATATTCAGTAAGTATCTATTTTGCAAGCCAGTGGGGGTTGAAGGAAGCTATACAGAGTGTAAGGTAGGAACATATGGTACCCCTGTATTTTATATGATATGTTCCCCAAAAGTTAGAGGAGGCTCAGTGGTAGAGAGGCGTTGAGTTCAGTCATGGGACACAAAAAGCAACAGCCCCCAGCAAAACAGACCAAAACATTTAGAAGGATGTATACCTGGGTATGTATGTGAAAAATCTGTGTATAAATTTTCTTGAGTATCAAAGAGCTACAGAGTTGGATACTGGGAAGCAGAGAAGAATAGTAGACATAGGTGTGTGCTAAGGTAATGACAAAGTTGTAAGAATATTCTTTGGGAAGATACATTTTAAAAACTAAACTCTTGGCCTGTATAATGCAGGTCAACAAATTTTGCTACTGTTTCTCCTCAGGTCAGATCTCAGGGTTTGGAAAATTCCTTAGGTTTTGGTTTCTCCTTTGCTGTAGTGCTGTCAAGCCCCGGCTCTCCCCGCTTCTCTCCCCGCTTCTGTGATGTCGGAAGCCTCTGCTCCCAAGCTTCCCTCATTTACATAAGAGTGACAATGTAAAGTTGCTCCTTTTTTAAAAATTAATTTTGATGTTTGTGCTACATTTGTACTTTTCTTGTGAAGTGGACACATGCTTAAGATGGTTCTGTGAGCCCTTGGACAGTGGGTTTTTCTTTATCTTACCCCAATTTATTATAGCTTAGCATTGGGCTTGATAACAGGACAGATTGTACTGGCTAAGCCATTGAGATTGAGTGGACAGTAGAAATTGAAGGGTTCAGAATGAGAGTTGGGAGGACTAAGGAAGGAAGAGGGGTGCTTTTGACAGCTTGCTAAACCTGCTGTCCTTTCCTTCTGCTTTCTCTTTTACCTTACAGCTGAAAAGGGCAGTTGCCTACACTTAAATTGTATATAGTCTTACACAGACTGACATCTGACTATTGGCAGCATGGTTCAATAGCTATAGCCGCAGACCAGGTTGACTCAGAAAAGAAGATGGAAGTTAGCAGAGTGGCTGAAGTGTATGAGAGATTTGTAGCTTGTAGTTAACAAAGACCAGTGTTTTAAGTTTCTACAGTAACTGGGAAACTGGAAATCTTTGTTTTTCTGTGCCAAACCTATTTCACTGATGTTACCACAAATGGCAGATTTAATTCATTTTTAGTGGCTGAGTAAGACACAGGAGTACACTGACTTAGTAAAATCTAGCTACTGTTTATTTTTGTTTACATGTTGAGCTTTTTGCAGTCCTGTAAGGAGAGTTGAGGAGACAGCTCAGTCAGTAAAGCGCTTGCCTGAGTTTGATCTCCAGAACCTTGTGAAAAACTGTGTACTAGTTGCTTTTCTGTTGCTGTGATAAAATACTACAACCAAAGCAGGACCCCTCCAGGGCCTCTGCATCAGCTCCTGCCTCCAGGTTCCTGCCGCAGTTGAGTTCATGTCCTGACTTTTTTTTTTTTTTTGATGATGAACCAAATAAAAGCTTTGCTCTCCAAAAAGACAAAAACCTCAACAAAGTAGTAATAAAGGAGGACGTGATGATAGCAGCCAGGAAGAGGGAGAATAGAAGGGACACATGAAAATGGTGACCAGCGTTGGTGTCAGTGTTTCTGTTTGTGTTTTTCAGACAGTAAGAAGAATTCAGACGTTCAGGCTTCTCTGTCGATGTGCGTCACCTTTAGGGTTGGTATGGTGGCACTGACCTTAGAAACCCTTTGTCCTGGCTGTGTCTGCTACTCCTGCCTCAGTCAGTCTTGTCTTTATGTCTTTAGTGTATTTGACCTTGACTAATGAATGTTCTTTCATCTGCTTCTGTAAAGCAAGGATTGGGACCATTTTAAAGGGATGCTGTGATGCTCAGCTACATTGTGTACGTATGCCGATAAAAATAAGCTGTGGTACATTTACACAATGGAATACTACTCAGCTATTAAAACAAGGACATCATGATATTTGGAGGCAAATTGATGGAACTAGAGAAGATCATCCTGAGTGAGGTAACCCAGAAGGAGAAAGACATGCATGTTATACACTCACTTATAAGTGGATATTACCCAATAATATAGATAAACATACTAAAATCCACAGACCTAAAAAGGTTAAATAAGAAGGGCCCTAGTGAGGATGTGTAAATCTCATTCAGAAGGGTAAGTAGGGTAAATACCGGAAGCAGTAGGAGAGAGAACAGGATTGGAGTTTACCACAGATACCCTCTGAAAGACTCTACCCATCAGGAGATGCAGAGACTCACAGCCAAATTTTGGGCAGAACGCAGGGAGTCTTATGGAAGAAGTGGGAGATAGAAAGACCCAGAAGGGACAGAAACTCTACAAGGAGACCAACAAAGCCAAAAAATCTGGTCCCAGCAGGGCATGCAGAGACTGATGAATCAACCGAGGACAATGCATGGAGAGGACAAGTGTTTTGGGGCTATATAATGTTATTTATTATTAGCCCTAAACATATCATGGCAGTATTATCTAATGTGCTATCACAAATAATAAGACACAGACACCTGTTAGATTTATAATTGCCTTCTTTACCTTGGGCCAGGCAGATATTTCATTTACACTGTCACAGAATCCTCACCATTCATCTCCTAGACCCCACCCAATGCTGTCTGCCTTAATCACCCTCATCTGAATTATCTTCCACCCAGATTCTTGTAATTCTTTTATTCTTCATCTGGGCCTTTCCACACCATTTTTTGAGTCTCTCCTCCTCGCCGAGTGCTTTCTTCTCCACACTAACCTGTCATGCTGTCTTTCCTCTTCTCTTCTAGTCCGTCTGATTCCTGCGATTCTCTCCTGAACCCAAAAGCCAGGGAACCTTAGCCATGTTTACCCCATTCTGCCCTGCCCAGGTATAGGCTGTTTAATCAACCAGTCAGATATAATGACTTAGGCAGGTTTACAAATAAAGGATAGATGTAACCAGATCTTGAGGGCAAGCATTAGAAAAACCCCCATCAGTGGACTACGGGAGAAGGGTCTGGGGAAGAGAGAGAGGGGGTGGGACCAGGAGGAGATGCGGGAGGAGCCTACAGCCAGGATACAAACTGAAATAAATTGTAGAGAATAATAATAATTAAAAAAATAATAAAATTAAAGTCTTAGTTCAAAACAGAGAACAAAACAAAACAACAAACTCCCATTGTAGGTATTCCAGGGTATGACCTTGACGTTGATCTGGCCTTTATAGTTTATGTAGCCCTTCGTGGTAGCCAGCCAGCCAGCCAGTTGCCTATAGTTCATGCCATTAGTCCCTGGAGTCCTTTTTTCTAAATGATTGCATTATAGGTTGGCTACACTTTCTGAGATGAAGGCCTGACTCCTCAGGATAAACGCCAAGCAACATTTTCATGTTAAATGAAGCGTTTAATGGTCTGTCCCTTAGCTGCCTTCCCTGCCTGGTTTTCTGTCACTCTTTCCATGCTAGGTTCCTTTCTGTCAGACCCTTATTCCCTGAGTGTCCTATCTTATTTCCCTGCCTTGTCAATCTAGTGGACTCTTTAGCATTTGAGATGTAAGTTGTATTTTACTCTCCTTAGAGAGCACTTTTTTTTTTACTCTCCTTAGAGAGCACTTTTTTTTTCTCCCTCTTCCTTCATTCCCTGTGCCTGCAGGGTAATCACTGCCTCTGATGGGCCACATGTTAGTCTGTCCACTGCTGTGTTCTTAGACCTCAGCACCAGGATGTGCCCCAAGGGGCTGGAGCTGGTGGCCATGCTTCTGTGTGTGTGTTGGAAGTGGATGGACAGAGGTGTGAAGGACATGGACTGATAGATGGAATTTGTAACCGTTTAATTCACAATGCACTGTTGAAGTAGCAAACTATTTCTTAATGTCGGGAAACAGTCTATAAAAGGCATGCTAAACTAGAAAATCATCTGAGAATTAAAAAAAAATATATATATATATATATATATGGTCAGGTGTGGTGTGGCAGGTTCCTCTAATTCCAGCATTCAGGAGGCAGCGGCAGGTGAGTTTGAGGCCAGACTGGGCTACATAGGAATTCTATGTCAACCAGGGCTACTTGGTGAGACCGTGTCTCAAAAAAATGGGGGTGAGGGTATTCTAGCTCTTACTGCATATTTCAGTGGTTGGTAAATAATACATTGAAAGAAGAAAATAATCCCTTTTGGTGTTTTGAGGCAGCGGTCTCACTATACAGCCTGGGTTAGCCTGTACCTTATGTAAGTTGGCTTGGTCTTGAACTTGCAGGGTTGACCTCTGATCCTCCACAGGAGCACAGTGACATTCTCAAGATTACACATACTCATATCACATAGTTATAATAACAATTTTTTAAAAATTGAGAAATGAGATCCTTAGCTTTCCTGTTCAGGCACTAATGTTTTCCTCTGATGCTATATAGCCCTTGTTTATTTCTAAAGTATAGTTCTCGTAACAATTTTTATAAATAGAGAATCAAATTAATTATCAGGTATATCAAGTTGACTTGGGAATGTGATTCTTTCTCTACTTCTCACTTGTCAAGGGAAGTTGAATCTGGAATACACTGTTAGTGGGAAGTGTGTATGTGTATACACTTGTGTAATTATAGAGGTCAGAAGTGAATCTCGGATGTGGCTCAGGCACCTTTTGAGGCAGGGTGTCTCTTCAGTCCGGAACTTGCCCTGTAAGCCAGGCTGGCTGCCATGGGGAGCCCCAGGAGCTGTCTTGTCCCCGAGTCCCAGAGTTGGGATTATAAGCACACGCCAGCACATCCTACTTTTTACATGGATTCTGGGATTGAACCTTGTACTGACTGAGCCATTTTCTTGCTCCTGCTCTTTGTGCTGTCTGTAGCATTTAGCGCACACTGTCACAGAAAACATACGGGGATCAAATCGTGATTTCTAAAATGGGTAAATAAAAGGAAAAATCAAGCCAGGTGTGGGGGCGCACTCCTTTAATCCTAGCAGTTGGGAGTGAGTTCCAGGACAGCCAGGACTATACCGAGAAACCTTGTTTAAAAAACAAAACAAATAAAAATCATTTTATCCTTACATTTTGGCATGTCATACATCTGTCTTAGGTCATGAGGAAAATATGTTTTTAAAATCAAGGTAACAGTAATGGGGCTGGACAAATGGCTCGCGGAGTGCTCTTCCAGAGGACCCTGGTTCAATTCCAGCACCCACATGGCACCCACAACTGTCTGTAACTCCAGTGCTAGGGAACCCGACACCCTCACATAGACATACGTACACATAAAAACAAATTAAAAAGGAATCATTAAAAAATTTAAAAAGATCACCTTAATATACATTCACTGTGTCTAGTCAAGGATCACAGTAGCTACTAAGATCATGACAGACAAGGGTGGCAGGGCCTCGAGTCGGTGAGTGGCAGTCTAGTTTCTCAGCTCGCCAGCAGGCATTACCTCAAAAGGGAAACCCTGGCATTTTTAATTTAAGGACTCTTCAAGATTTAGCTGTTTTGACTTTGTATTTTTTTTTTGACTTTGTATTTTTATTAAAACTTTTGTCATATCTAAAAAACATGTTGGTTACACATGATATTAAAGATAACTTACATGCTTGATTTTGTGTATAATAGTTCAGAATAATTACATCAGTTATAACTGCTAATGCGATCACAGTTCATAGTACCTTTACTACATTAGACCTTAGAAAACATTGTTAGGATTTACTTTACATTATTTGTTGTAAACTCATATGAAGGACTTACTTTTTTGTGGTTAAGATACTATCCCTATATTAGATGTTTTTACTTCCAGAGATTTAAAAAATTAATATTCACATGGTTTAAAGTTAAAATTCAGACCTATAAAAAATACAATGAGAAAAGTCTGGACTTGATGACTTTTCACTCTGCTTGGTTCCTCCCTCCCCCGTAGGTAACTCTGTTAGTTCTGTTCTTAGGGTAACCCTCCAGTTCTAAAATGCACGTGTATGCACGTGCAGCTAAACATATTTCTTTTACAGATAATAAGCTTGTGCTTTTACTCTTCTCTCCTAGACTTGAAGTAGCTTATGCACTGGTGAGCAAACTTGGCAAATCTATGTTAGATTCCAGGTCCCCACGGCACAGTGCAAGGAGAGCAGAGCGTGCCCTCCATGTGCGCTGTGGTAAACATTTTTTTAAAGTAGCTTGCTCTACACAGCTGTTTCTCCTCAAGGTCTTTCCTGTTTTCATATTTACCAGCTCAGCCTCAAGGTCATTCATAGCACTGTGGATACTGTTCTTCTTTTCATATGCACAAGTAGCATTTCATAGTGAGGCTGAACCTCATCTTAAAAAGTCAGTCCTTTGCTGTTACAAATGATGCATTTATCATGTTTTTGTTTCTCCAGTTTGCCTGTTTGTCCGTGGGCTGAAGCCCCAAGAGCATGCTGGGTCATATGCTGCATGAACCTGTCATTTTTCTAGGTATTGTCACACTTTTCTTCCAGAAGGTTTATCTCATTTTGCATTTCTAGAAATTAAGATGATGTTAATACCTGTAATTCAGTGAGCCTTTTAGGTATACAGTGTTGAATTGGATAACTGGGATAGAGGGAAGGATTGTAGTTATAAAATGTCAGTTTAAATACATGCTCCTGCCACTGCTCTTGGTTTACCATCAGAACGACATGGGAAGAATCCTTTGATGAAGGAAGTCACCACACACTGGATATAGGACAGAGGAAGCAGGCTGACCCTGAGGGCAGCTTCCTCCTGCTGGCTAGTGTTCATAGTACCAGAAGGTGCTGTGTAGTCTCCTAGGGAGAGAAAAGTCATAAAGGTTTAAACCAGCCGAGGATCCTGCAAGCTACAGTCCTGCAAAGCAAGACCTGCACACTGGTGCAGCAGTGCAAGAACGTTGTGGGATTAACCATTCACTTCCTTATTGCATCCAAGGACTGCTCCACGGGAGAGTACATGATTGATACCGTAAACCTGGCCATACACCAATGGTTGGGTGTTACAGGCCCTAGCAGAGGACATACTCCTAATGATTTCCTAAGTGCGACCCACAGCCTAACTGCCTCCTAAGTATTTGTGTTAATGTCCAGTGTGGGTCAAAGACACTTCTTTTTGCAGAGGGTGAGAGTTAATGCAGAGACTCCTATGTGGCCAGAATGCTCAGAATAAGTGACTGTTGAGTGCTCAGCCCTAAATGATATACGTGCCCCTGCCTGGCTCACAGAACATCACCCAAGAGGGGTGGAAAGATAAGAACCCCAGGGTGGAGAGGAGCTCCTCTGTTCTTTGCATGTGGCATGGCTGCTACAGTGTTGGGCACACAGCAACTGTGGCTACCTGCAGAAGACCTGCATAGAAGCTAAGGATCTGGGGGTGGGAGTGGGCCTAGTTGGGAAAAGAAAAGCATCAAGAATGGGCGAGGGATAAGAGACGGTAATAGGGGTGAGTGAGTGTAATCATTCCGTACATACATGAGACTGTCGAAGTTTGCTGAAAGTCAGTGTAGTGCATACACATTTCAAAGTTTTTTTTTAAACCTTAGCATGAATTAGTTAATTGTGTTGAGAGGAAAGTAAAATACATGCTTTTAGCTCTTTGTGCCTGTGCATTTGCATGTGTTTTATGTAAAAATGAAAATGCTTCTTTTGGGTGAAAAAAAAAAACAAATTAGGACATATCTCAGCTTTCATTTGGCATAGTAAATATTTTGCATTAAATTAGTTAAACTTTGAGGACTAATATTGCCATTTGTTGTTAATAAATTTGTTACTAGTAAATTTACTTTGAAGTTGGGCATTTATAGATTTAGTTGATAAAATTTGGTTGTTCATACATGAACATGTCGTAATCTGCAATTTCGAGAGAACGTCAGTATTGTGTTGACTTTCTGCGGGCTTTTTAGTCTCTACTGGATTATTTCTTAAGGCTTTTTATTGGTGATGTGAGAGGATTAAAATTTTCAGTTTAACAAGTGCATGCTTATCTTTCTGTTTTGTGGAAAAAGTGATGTAGCAGCTGCTGCTTGCATTTTTTTTTAAGATTTATTTATTATATATGCAGTGTTCTGTCTGCATGTACACCTGCATGCCAGAAGAGGGCACAAGATCTCGTTACAGGTGGTTGTGAGCCACCATGTGGTTGCTGGGAATTGAACTCAGGACCTCAGGAAGAGCAGACAGTGCTCTTAACCTCTGAGCCATCTCTCCAGCCCCCTGCTGCTTGCATTTTAAAGGTCTGGGAAGGACCATTCACACCATCCAAGTACTGTTGTAGGAAGGACCAGGTTGGAAGAGGAAGTTGGGTTCCGGGCTTACAGGCTATGACTTTGGACGTTTCCTTGTACATAAAAACTAAAAAAACAAAAACAAACAAACAAAAAATACAAAACGGTTTTGCAAGATTCTTGGTTTTACAACTAAGACACCAACCTGAGGGAGACATGTCTTATTTTTTTGTATGAACTTTGTAAAACTATTGAACAATACTGTATAAAGTCTATTTCTGCTAGTGTAGAAATGGAAGTGTACTTGCTATTAATGGTTGTGAAGTTGTTCTTAGGAGCACTGTGCTCTTAAGTGCCTTAAGGGATTTTGAAGGGGGAGGGCAGGATGGGGACCCTACTTAGGCCCATTCCCAGCATTTGGATTAGGGAAATGAAGCCTATAACCCAGGACTGGATCCTGGACTCTGACACAGCCCATGAAGTCCAGCAGTCAGGGTATAGATTGGGGCTTGTGCATCTGGTGGTGATTTTGCTCTCTTGTTACTACCTAGGTTTTGATAATGATTTTATGGCCAGCTAGGAGAATATCGTTGCACTTAAGGGTATGGTGTATATATCTCTGTATCTACATATATATCACTGGCTTGAAACATTCTCAGATGGCTCAGAAATGTTACTAATACCTTAAAACAGGAATTGTCTCACGAGAGCTCTGAAGTTGTTTTTGGAAATTTAAAGTGATTTCGAGGTAAAAACCACTGGTTTGTCCAAAGTTGCAGCCAGTACAAGGCATGATAGGATAGTTGACCTTAAGGCTGTCTCGTTCTGATGTGTGTATGTTTTATTGTTACTGTCTTTTTTTCTTTTTTTAACCAAGGTATTAGATGATGGCAAAGTTCAGAAATTAGGAGAGCTTTTCTTCATTCCTCAGACCTTTCAGTTGTACCTACAGTGACAGTGTTTCTACATTTTCACATCTTTTCCAAATCAGGTTACTGTCGATGTCCTATTTGTACCATGAGATCACTTTGTCAGTGTTAAGTAGGTTTTAAAAAACTGTATCTTATTGTAAGCTTGTACTTTACATGGACTATTTTACAGCTTATGTATTTTGATTTAGTTTTTGAGCTGAGTCCCTAAAAACAATGATGTTCTTTTGTCCTCAGCTTAGGTTGTCTTATGATGAAGCCTTTGCTATGGCTAAGGACCCCTTGGAAGGCTTCCATGAAGTAAACCTTGCTTCACCTACTTCTCCGGACCTTCTTGGTGTGTGTGACCCAGGAACCCAAGAGCATACTACCTCCCCGAGTGTCATCTACCGGCCACATCCTTCGTCTTTATGCTCTGCTCCGGTCCAGGCTAATGCATTAGATGTTTCCGATCTTCCTACACAACCCGTCTATTCATCCCCTAGGCGTTTCAACTGTGCGGAAATATCTAACATCAGGTAGGAGACCATCAGCACACTTAGTTTGAATTATTGTTTTTTTTTTTAAGTTTGCTTGGTTGTCTTAAATTATTCTTTTTAGAAAATTTGAGTAATGTGAGTATGCCCACGTAGCGTTGATGCATTTACATCCTTAGACCAGGAATTGGCAAACTTATGCAGATGGCCAGAACCAAAAATTATTTTAGGCTTTGCAAGCTATATAGCTTTTTAAAAATTTTTTATTTATTATTTTTGTAAGTGGATGTTTGCTTGCATGTGTATGTGTGTACTGCATGTATGTAGTTCCTGTGGAGGCAAGAAGAGGGGGTCAGATCCGAGTTACAGAGGGCTGTTAGCCGTCACATAGGGGCTCGATACAGATCTGTGTCCTCTCTAGGAACAGTGGGTACTCTTAACCACTGAGCTGTCTCTCCAGCCCCAGGCCATTCAGGTTTTGTACCAACTCTTTGGTTTTATTTTTCAGTATGAAAGCAGCCACAGACGGTGTGTAAATGAATAAGTATGATTATTCCAAGAAAACTTGTGGCCACAGAAGTTTCATACAACTTTTACAGGTCTTACAGTGTTTCTGATTTCATGTTATCCATTCCTGGCTTGTGGGCCTTAGGAAAACAGGTAGAGACCTGAGTCAGCCTTCAGGCTACAATTCGTGACCTCTGTCCTTGAGAAGGAGTACTCAGTAGCACTTTCTTTGATGGTGACAATATTTCTGTGGTATTCAGTAAGAGTGAGCGCCATTAGCTACATGTGGCGTCTCTGGTGTGAGGACCTCTGTTAATGAAGTGGAGATGGGCTAGTTCATGAAGTGTTTGATGGTGTACCTTGTCTCCTTGCAGCACTCATGTTCCAGACCCAGCCCCGTCCCTTGCCTCTGGGGTGGTGGCAGGGCGTACCAAGCTAACTGCAAGGAAGGACAGCCTTAATGCAGAGAGGGCATTTCTGCAGGGCGCCGCCATCACAGAGGTTC
Organism: Pachyuromys duprasi; assembly: GCA_028658305.1. NCBI lineage: Eukaryota > Metazoa > Chordata > Mammalia > Rodentia > Muridae > Pachyuromys > Pachyuromys duprasi. The sequence continues at coordinate 56,339,907 of CM053766.1, forward strand.
CTGCTGCCACTGAGGATGTCTTTGGGTTGAGTACGGATAGCCTGTCGCGGTTACGAAGCCCATCTGTCCTGGAAGTTAGAGAAAAGGGCTACGAAAGGTTAAAAGAAGAACTTGCAAAAGCTCAGAGGGTAAGAAAGCGATGCTGCTCTTCCATACGTTGTTAGAGACGGTGGCTGGTATCATTCTTACAGGGTGTGCTTACTCTTCGCCTAACTCAGCTTTCCTGGACAGCAGCTATGAGTGCGGAACTGCCTGAGTGGTAAAGATGCTCTGCCGAGCAATAGGACCTGGAGAGATGAGATTCCAGCTCTGCACCGACTGCTGTCTGTACACAGTTTTGTGGGTTAAATCCACATGAATTCCATGTGGGTTATGTCCTTATATGGTGGGTTGAGGGCCATTTCCTTGAAGCCCACCACTCTAGTTCTTTTTACTTGGAGGAATTGCTTTAGTGATGTCACCGTTCTTTCTTCTCCTAATTGTGAACATTGCATTTTACTTTGGAGAATTTTCTTTCCTTGATAATTTCTGTTTGTCTTCAAATTTATGGCCAGCTCTTATTATCCACCTTTCCCCCACAGAAATATATAACATTAGGAAACAGGAAGCGTATTTATTTGTGTGTGTATAAGGGGATGGTACTTCTGCCGTTGTGTGTGCAGAGGCTAGAAGACAGCATGGGCTGTGTCCTCCGTCACTCTGTTGCCTTGAGGCTCTTTTCTTGAACCTGTTTTCTTGTTTAGGGGAAGATAGCATGCACCAGTGATCTGGCTTCCTCCTCCCTTTGGAGCTGTGGTTATACGCTTATGCCAGGATGCCCTTGTTTCATGGGTTCTGGGTCATCTGGTCCTCATGATTGTGCAGCAAACATTCTTGACCATGTAGCCAGCTTGCTAGTCCAGGGGAAGTCATCCATGAACAATCTTACTTTATCAGCCTAAAAACAAAAGTAAAGTTAAAACACAGTGAATAGAAGGATGGAAATGGTAAAGATTGAAAGCAGAATTCAGTGAGATTAACAGAGGAATAGAAAATGAATACAACAAAATATGGATTCTGCAAAACATTAATAAAATTGACAAACCTCTTGCAAAATTGACAGAAAAAATATTATATATATATATATATATTTTTTTTTTTTTTTACTATTAAGAGTAAAAGAGGTATTACTCCTGATCCCACAGACAGCAAAAGTACAACTTAGGAATGATAAGAACAGTTCTATGAACATGAATTTAACAGCTGTGGTCAAATACCAATTTGTATTTTAAAAATTGAGAAAATATGTCAAACACTATTTCTTCTATGCCATGATACTGTCCAGGCATGATTTTTTAATATATTTATTTATATCATATTTTTGTGTGTGTGCATGCTTGCTTATCTTCTAGTTCCATTGGGAATCTCTTGAAATCTTTCGTTTGTAGTATTTAGAGCTGTATTGAAGTAACTGAAATGATTATGATGTGTGAGCATGTACATACTGAATTTTATTAGGATGAGTATGAAATAGTTTTAATGTTAACTTAGGACTCAAGTCTTAAGGACTTGAATATGAAAATATGTTCTGAATTCTGGTAACTTTTGAATCAAAATTCTGTCACTGGCTGTTTTTTTCCTCATGATTCCTACCTGCCTTGTTCTCATCCCTTTTAATTTATTTGTACTTTTCTATTTAAAGTAAGTCTTGGTTTTTATCCTTTCTACTAATGTGTGCCCTTTAATTGGTGTGCTTAGGCGGTTCATACTTAATGCAGTATTGATAAAATTTGGCTAAATCTATTGTCTTGCTGTTTGTCTTCTGTTCTATTTGATCTCTTATTTCTCCTTTTGTATTAATTCATTTTTAGTAATTTCAGTCTTTGGCCCACTGGCTGACTTTTGTTGCATTAACTTAGTAATGGCTTCTGGCTTATAGCACATGGCTTTATCTTGTCACTGTCTGCTTTCCAGAGGCATGTATATATAGTGCGTATATAGTGTATCTTGGAAGTGTATTTTCTTTTTCACTTCCAGCTCTGCAGTGATTGTTGTATACTACTTTGTATATCTTAAATCTTACCACATACTTTTATTTTGCATTGAACACTTGGTTATTTTGTTTCCTTTTTTTTATAGGTGAAAAGGTCCCTTTTTTTACTTTAGTTTTTTTCATTTCATTGGGTACAGTCTTGAAGGTTGATATATGTATTCTTTCTCTTAGTATGAAAAGGTTTTGCTTCATTGTCTTCTAGCACACATTGTTCTCACAAAAAGTGTGGGGTCTCCCCTGCCTTCTGTTGCTCTGTATGTGATTCTTTGCTTTCTTGTTCTATGAGAGTCTTTTGTAAGCAGTTGTATTATGATTTTTTCCCCTTTAGTGTAGTTTTCTTCAGGGCTGTGTGGTGTCTGTGTGCATTTGTGCATGTGCACATACACGCTTAGAGTGTGATGTGCTCTTCAATCTGCAGGGTTTTTGTTTCTACAAAATTTTGGACATTTTGGCTGTAGTTTCAAAAATCTTTACATTCTTTTCTCATGTCTCCTTTCTTGAACTTCTTTTATATGCATGTTAGATTGTGGGGTTCTATTTTTTTCCTTTTAACCTTTCTCCCCATTGTACTTCATTGTGGATAGTTTCTTGTAGTTTCCAGTGCTGTTCTTTCCTTTTGCAATTCTAACCTACTTTGGACTTTGTAGGTTTCGTGTCCAAAGTTTGCTCTTGTTGTCTAATATGGTCACTCTTACATCTAGCTTCTGGAATGTGTGTTTTAAACTCTCCAGTACTTCTTGTGCTTACATAACCCGGGGCTCACGGGAGTTGTTTACCCTTCTGCAGGATCACAGTCTTTTGTTGGCAAGTGCCCAATGGCTTGAGAATTGTTTCGTGTACGTTTTCCTAGTTTTTCAGTTGTATGGATGGTAAATTGAACCCTTATGCCCTATCTAATTAGTACTGGAAGTTGTATTCCTTTATGTTGTTTATCTGCCCACTTTATCCAGGTTACCCCCTTCTCGAATCTACACCTTTACACATATACACACTTCAATTGTTTTGAGCTTCACAAGGAAGAGTAGACGTTTTGTTCATGATCGTATTTGAAGTGTGCGATGTATCCTTGTTTTATTTTGTTGATTAAGTGGATTATGTGTGTGAGCATGCAGGTGTACTGCTGCGTGAATAGGCACATATGCCTAATATACTAGATAGGGTTATTGCTAGTTACTTAGAAGCAATACAGCATATTAGGAATTTAACCTCAGAGTTTCATCTTCTTTGTATGCAATGCTCCAATGTAGAGGCTCATAGTAGACAGCTTTCCTGTGAAATGGCTAGGGATCTGTATTTTTCTGTATTGGGCTTTGTAATCTTGTAGGGCTGAACAGCCACTTTCTAGCCACAGAGCCACAGTGTTGGAAGAGGGGAGCCACTTGTGAGACAGAGTTTAGGACACCAGGGAGTGTTGTGTGATCCCGTAGTTATTGGGCCTTTCTTCCCCAGGTTGTTGCTGAAGATCAGTTCGGGTCGAATAAGGGCTTAGAATGTCCATATTAAAATATCTCATCCCAGAGCTGCTGAAACAGGATTAGTGTATTGAAGCTTAGAAACAGGCATTTCCCACAAACTTCCCTGTTACTTGTTACACTCGCTAAGAAGGATCCCTTCTAGTGTGAAGGATTACCTTCAGGTTTTATTCTTCCTGGGAAAAGAATACAATGAACTTGACAGTAAAGCTTGCAGCCAGAGGGAATCACTCAAGAATACATGCCCTGTTTAGTTAGTCTGACCCTACTATGATAGTTGTAGCCAAAGAAAGGTAAACATTTACTAGGTTCTTTCATTAACAAATACTTTTTGCCTGTGTAGTGTGCAGGAATAAACTTGACATAACCCTGTATTCGATGAGTTTACTTTGGCAGGATTTGATAGTGTATTTCTGTAATCTTAGCACTCAGGAAGGAAGCACTGAGGCAGGAAGATTGCTGTTCGAGGTCAGTCTGGTCCATGTATTAGTTCCAGGTCAGCCTAAGTTAGAGTGAGGCCCTGTCTCAAAAAATAAACCAAATTAAATTAAGAAAAACATTTAGTAGTTGGACAGAGGAGATGTAAATGTGCCTCATGACTGTGGGCTGTCTGGCATCTCTGAAATCAACAATGGGCCAGTTAGATAGTATAGTTGAGATTGCCTATTTATGTATGAATTTGGTCATAGCTGCTCAGACTAACTTAATTGAGTTGATCGTAATTACTATGTTAAATTCCTTTAAAGGAATCTCACTAATGATATATTGAAATGGAAACACAGAGTAATAGGATAAAAATCTGTTCTCTGTCAGCCTAAAGGAATTCTCCAAAATGACAACCCTCAGAAGAAAAGAAACATTCTATCATTATTCCAGTAACAACATTGTTTTCTTTCTATGTATATGAAATGTTTATCATATGAGAAATTATGAAGTCTAGCTAGATACATAGCAAAGCTGAGCGGCAGAGTGATTACACACTGTGCCAGAAGCTCCTGCATGGTTCCGCCTCTAGCACTGGGGTAGGGGAGACAGGGTCTTAGCTGACCACCCTGTCACGCAGTTACGGCCCCAGCTACTTTGGGGGGACTGAGTTGCAGAAGGATTGCTGTTTCTCAAAAGAGTCTGGGGCCAGCCTGGGGGACATAGCAAGACCCCTTCTGGGAATACAAAGATGATGAGGTCATAAGTGTTGTTGAGATGTGCTTATAGAGTCTTGATGGTCTCTGTGCAGGCATCTCTCAGCTTGCTTCCCCACGTCCTCACTCTAAAGCTAAATTACTAGTCTAAAATATACACTAATGACTGACCTGTTTCTCTATTTTGTTTTATTTTATTTTATTTTAACTTATCCAGACTATACAACTATAGCATTTTGAATGACAGATCTGATGGTCACTTCCTTGATTAGACTCCTTCAGTGGTGCCTGTTCTCTTTTTGGTAATTTCCCTTTGCTTTAAGATAGTCCTGTTTCTTACTTTGCTTGTCAAGGCTGCTTGAGACAGGTCATAAACCTGCCTTTCTTGTAGCCTCTACCTTCCATGTTGTCATCTATTTTGAAACTTACTACATCATGCCTTCAGTTTGGTGGACTCCTAATTTCCTGAAATATACCCATCAAAACTTATCAGATTTTCCTTGTAAGTCTGCTTAAAAGCCTTGTGACCCTCTTTAGACTGGACTTCATGAAAACTGTGAATTTTCTCTCTCATTCTAATTCTGGCTGTAAGCTGATCACCTGATTTATTAATGTTAGCATTTGTTAAAGGAGTAAAGATTTAATAACTATGTTGTAATACAGTATGCTAATAGGGAAAAGAACAAATATTAAAAAATATTCACATGGAGTACGCATCTTAGGTACTTTTTGGTTGGCTGAGTTGGAATTTAAAGCTTACAAACGAACAAAAAAAATCAGTTGTTTGTGGAGAAACAGTTGAGATGGATTGGACCAGACTGGGGAGTGAAGGAGAGACTTGGACAGGTTTGACTCTGTTTTGAGTGTGAATCAAGGATGAACTCTGTAACAGCAACTGGCACAAGCTCCTGAGGGCCTTTGGTCCTTGGGTGGAGTTTATGCTGTTTTGATTTGTAGTGGCAGCTAGTCTAGTGTTCTGCCTCCATGAGTGACAAACACATGTGTTTGGATGCTGGTTGGGAGTTGGTCTTCCGTGTTTCTCAGGAGCATTTACAATGTTCATTGGGTATTGCAGTTCTCAGTACTATAAAGGATCCCAAATCCTTTTATAATCTCTGTAGATTTGCTTTTGCTTCAGATTGGCTGTTCACTTAATGTGCATTTAAATCTCTTGCATATATCTTCATGGCTGCATTACTTATCCATTGTGTTGATTGACACACAATAGATGCTTAATACGTTGGCTGCTTCCGAATTTGGGAAATTACAAATAAAGTCCTAAAAACATCTGTGTGCATCTTTTTGGGTAGGCCTAAGTCTTTAGCTCATTTGGATATGCACCTAAGCAGTGTGATTGTTGGGTCACTTGTTAAGACTGTCTCAGCTTTTCCAGAGTGCCTGCACTGCTTTGCACGCAGCAGCAGCACGGGATGAGTTTCCTGTCCTCCATGTCCTTGCTAGCACTCAGTGTTTTCAGTGGTTGCATTTTGGCTGTTCTGATGGTTCTGATGGTATTTTGTTTTAAGTTGCAATTGCTAATGAAAGAGAACATTGAGTGACTTTCATAGACTTGTCACCTGTGTATCTTCTTTGGTGAAATGTCTTGGTTTGATATTTTGTCCATTTTTAAAGTTTTTCTTCTCTTAATATTAATAATTCTTTTTATATTTTGATAATACTTCATCATCAGACATGTCTTTTGCAAATACTCTACCTGTGGCTCAGCTGAGTTCTCTGTCTCTACTGTGTGTGTGTCTTCGTGCATGTCTCTGTGTGTGTGTCTTCTTGCATGTCTGTGTGTGTGTTTTATACATGTGAGTGTGTGAGTCTCCCCGCCCCCATGGGTTGAACCCAGGCCCTCAACCTGTTAGACAAACCTTCTCCCATTAAGTCACTTCCTCAGTTATTCTTAGTTACATAGCTTCATCTCTTCAGTCAGAGTTCTACAGTTATGATTCCTTTCCACTCCTGCTGAAGCTTCAGCAGCTTTTCTCTTGTTTGGGTTATTGACACTGTCTACTCTAGCACTCAAGCAAGTTTTTGGGGCAGACACTTCCTGAAGTCTTACAAATCTATTACATTATGGCCTCTTACACGAAAGATAGTTTGACTGGGTATAAAACACTCAGTTTATAGTCTAGAGTTTTCTTTTTTCTTTTTAAATAGTACCACAATTTTTTAGTGTAAAGTATTGCTGTTGAAGTTTCAGGCTGTAGGCAAACTGATCCATTTTTTTCTCCCTTATGAGTAACTTTGCTTTGTCTGTAATTTTTAATTTTTTAATGCTTTTAACACAGAGAAAAAATAAAACTCACATACATTAATGTATTGCTATATATATATTTCAAGGTTATATCATGTTTAAATCATGTTGTTTCTAGCTGTTCAAATTTCCTATTGACAATGTTCTTTAAATTCTTTATTAACAACTTTTTAAGATGTCAGGTACATTGTTGTAGTCATTCTGTTGTACAGTAGCATACCAGAATGTCTTGTTTTGGTTTAAGTATGACTTTATGTGTTCATTTTGTTTTTTGTGCACACGTAACTGGAGTTTCTAGTGGAGTATTAGGTCCCTGTGAGGGAGTCGGATAGCCAGTCTGGCTGCCCTTGTTATAGTTGTGTGTTGTCTTCACTGACATCTTTCAGAGTTACGCATTGTTCAGCCACCTTTTGTTTTTTTTTTTTCCCTAGTGTTTCTGGGGTCTTAATGCCTTAGCATTCCACTATAAAATTGGAGTTTTTGCATCAGGCCCTTGTCTCAACCTGTCTGCATTGTTTTGGTGGTTTTCCCTTAGTGTGACGCTGTGCTAGGGCGCTCCTGGCTCACTCCTCAGTAATTCTGCCATGTATGCAAACTCAGGACTTTCCTGGCAGCTTGCAGCTTTCAGGATGGACTTTATGGTTGGTTGCGTTCACCTGCAAGTGGGGCCTGGTAAATCTTTCTGCTTTTTTTCATTTTTTCACATATGTTCTTTCAGTTTTCTCCGTTGTTAGCGTCCTCAGATTTTGGGGTATTTGTGAGGGGTTGTGTTCATGCTCTCTTGCTTCATTTGCTGCAATCAGGGACATTCTCTTATATCCTGAGACATGTAAGGGTTCTCGCTTACCAAGTTGTTGATGATTTACTGTTAGGTTCTGGCATCTTAGGATATTTGTTTTCAGGCGTTGTCCTTGGGAGGTTAAAAGCCTGAGCTGCCTCCACAGTCACAAGGGCTGGTCGTTACATCATCAGTGTAACTGTGACCTGGAAGGAGCTTCAGCTCTTTAAATCTGTGTTTGAGAGGTTAACTTAGGGTGACTTCAGTATATAAAATCAGATATTCTGATGCTTTAATAAAGTAATTTTGTGTATGTGGATGTTGGTGCATGTGCAAATGTGTGGAGGTCAGAGGTCAATAGTGGTGTCTTCTTATTGCTCTGCCCCTTATTTGTTGGAACGGGCTGTCACTGAGCTTGGGGCTCATCTGTTTTGTAGGCTGTGAGCTCTAGGGATCTGCCTGTCTCTGTCTCCTCAGTGCTGGACTTACAGGTGTGCACTGCTGTGCCTGGCTTTTTCACTTGGGTTCTGCCTCCAAACTTGGGTCCTTGTGCTTTTGTGACAGGGACTTTACTGACTAATCCATCTATTCCCTATAAATAAACATTAATAAGTAATTAATTTTATTGGCATTAGTTTGTGAAATTGAAAGAAGTACTTGCTTGGTAGAAATAAGTATGTTTAGAAAAAGCTAAAGGGGAAATAGTGGTTTTGTTAATGTGTTATATTCACATTTAGTCTCTGAATGTTTTATGGAAGGAATATAATGTAAATGCTGGGATTACTTGAATTTTAGAGTTGTTTGATTGTCTTCCATCTAACTAGTACTAGGCATTTTCAATATGAACATGTAGGAGATGGTATTAATATTTTATAATTTTGTTAATAATTATTATGTAGTTTATACAGTCTCATTTCAGACAGAAGAGATCTAAAACAAAATTATCAATTTCTCATAGGAATTGAAGTTAAAAGATGAAGAATGTGAGAGACTTTCGAAAGTGCGAGATCAACTTGGGCAGGAGTTGGAAGAACTCACAGCTAGTTTATTTGAGGTTGGTCTGTTTACATCGTGGCCAAGAGCAACATCTCACTTCTATATGTTGATAGAATTGGTTTATGAAGGAATCTTGAGAAGGATATGCCTAGCTTTGTGTGTATTTGTAATCCTTTCAAACAAGAAAGAAAACATAATCTTTAAGGAAATGTACCCTCTACAATTACAAGTATAAAGAGGAAATAGGAAACCCATAGGTTATCAGTGCCGGGCAGTTAAAAATGTATGTGTAAAAGAAAACATTAGTAACTTACCAGTTACCTAGGTGCTACTTTGAATTTTTTAAATTTTCTTTTACGATTGCACACCTTTAAGGTGCAGTGATTGCTGTGGGGAGATTTGAGGAACATCAGGTGGCACACCTCTTCATCTCCAGCTTGCCTTCAGGACCAAAATTTCTACCTAGCTCTCCTTGGACTCTTGATAGCAGGGCCATTGGCACACAGAGACAGATGCAATGGGGAGTGTGTAAGACAGCAGAGAGATAGACACTCATTATTGTAAAAAACTGGCACATGTGGCTGTGGAGGCGGCCACATCCCAGGATGTAAGGTAGATTAGAAAGCTAGTCTGAGCTCGAAGGCCTGAGAACTAGAAGAGCCATGTCTGAGAGTCTGAAGGAAGAACGGAATGTTTTACATGGTGGAAAGGTAGGCTTTTTGTTCTGCTAAGGCCTTCCTCTGGCAGTCTGAAGCCTGTTGACTTATATAGTGCAGTCTGCATTAGGAAGTGTACCAGTTTTAATCTTATTCAAAACACCATCATAGACATACTCAGGAAAATGTTTGATAATACTTAATTTGGGCATCCTATAATCCATTCATATTACAAAATAAAACATGAAATAGATTTGTCCCCCAAATAGTAACTAGGAAAGAAAAGTAATTCTATTTTTCAGGTTTGTCAATATTTACATGTATTTAAGAGTGAAGATCACGAGTGAGTAGTCTTATGTCTCCTGTAATCTAATAGATCTTATGTGGAGAAAAGTTAAAACTTTACCATCACACATGTAAGTTATATGAAAAGTATAACACTAATGTGTAAGCTAGAGATCAACTTACACATTAAGTATTGAAAGCAGCTGTGGCCACTAAAGTGTGTTAATGAACACAGTAAAGCAAGAAGTGAAATCAGACACAGTTACAAAGTGTGTGGTGGAGTGGGAAGTGGACTGTAATGTATCTGCGTGTAGTTGAAGTTAATCAGCTAAAAACAGTGTTACAATGCAGGAATGTTTAGTTCGAATTCTAATAACCATAATTTGAAAAGTACATTAGATACACAAGAGAGAAAACAAGCAAAGAATGCCAGCGTGTGCACACATGCACACCACCAAACCGTAAGAGAACGAGAAAAGAGGAGCATGGAAAGGATAGGTCAGAGAGAACACAAATTTACGACACTGCAAGAGTAAGCCTTTACCTTATAATGATTACTTTAAATGTAAACAGACCAAATTCCCCAATCAAAAGATACATGATAGATATGGCCTGAAGGAGAATGGATGGAGAAATATTTCTGTGGTAAGGAGAACAGGGGTGGCTATATTTGAATTGCACATAACAAACTTTCAATCAGAACTATCATTAAAAGATACGGTCATTACACAATGACAAAAGGATCAGTTTGATTGGATGATACAATTAAATATATACCCAACAACAAAGCACCTAGATGTACAAAGCAAATATCAGATCTGAAGGGAGAAACCGCAGTATAGTAATAGTAGGAGATGTTAATACCCTGTTGGATACATGGATACGTTGTTCAGACAGAAAGTGAGGAAGTAGCTGGGGGGATTGACACTAGACCAGAAGTATCTAGCTGACATGTGTAGAACTTTCACATAAGGAAAGATCCATATTCTTCTTATGTGTGCATGAAATGTTATCTGGGATAATTCATGTTACAGTACGGAATTCATTACAAATTTAAAAAGACAAAAGATGCCGAGAAGCTTTTGCAGCCACCGTGAAATCTAATTAAAAATCAACAGTAAAAGAGTCAAATGCACAAATATGTGGAAACTAAAACACTTTGAACTGTGGGGTTAAAGAAGGAATTAAAAGGGTATTTGAAAAACTTGAGACAAACAAATTGAGACCATGAAACAAATTGAGACCATAACATAACAGAAGCTTAGGAGATGCAGCAAAAGCAGCACTAAGAAAATTAGATAGCAGTAAATGCCTACAGAAAAATACAAGAAGACACTCAACTTGATATCAGACCTCAAAGAATTTGAAAAAGAATAAACCTAAGCTCCAAGTTAGCGAGAAGAAGGAAGTATCGGAGTGTCATAGGAATGGAAACACGGGGGGGGGGGGAAGAGAGGGAAAAAATAGCTGGGGAGATGGCTCAGAGGTTAAGAATGTTCGCTGTTCTTCCGAAGGTCCTGAGTTCAATTCCCAGCAACCACATGGTAGCTCACAACCAACTATAGTAAGATCTGCTGTATAGGCAGAATGTTGTATAAATAATAAATAAATTTAAAAAAGAATATCAACAAAACTAAGAGTTGTTTTTTGAGAAAAGAAAGTGTTTTCTAACACTTTCCTGAGGGGGTAAAAAGTTTTAAAAAGAGAGATGAAGGAAGAGATATACTGGAGATTTTTTAAAAGAGTTTTGTTTTTATTTTTTTATGAAAAAAATCCTCCTCCAGTCAAAGAAGAAATGGAGAAATTTCTAGAAATACACCATTTCAAAATGGATTCACAACAGCACGGGAAGTCTGAAGAGACCAATGACAAACACAGACAGCCAAGCCAACTGAGAGGGGTCCAGTGCTGGACAGCTCCACAGGGCAGTGGCACTAAACAGTGAAACAGGATACTAGACATCCCCAGATACTAACACAAAGCCAAAGATGTAAATAGAAGGGAACACAGTTCTAAAAGCATTTTGTAAAGTCACTATCACTGTCAAAGCCAGGGAAGACACCATGAGAAGAAAACCTGAGTCAATAGGCTTGATACACAAAGATGCAAAACTCTCCAATAAAGTACTAGCAAACTGAGTTCAGCAGCATGACTAGAGAACCATAAACCATGGCCAAATAGGGTCTATCCTTGGAATGCAAGGATGGTCCAACGTCAGCAAACCAATTGGTGAGACACAGTACATTAGTAGGAAGTAGAAGCTATGTGATTGGCTCAGTAGATGGAGAAAGGCATCTTAACAAAAGCCAAAGTAATGTATGATAAAATCTTCAACAAAAGAGGTGGTAAAGGAATGTTATTTAACATAGTAAGGACCAAATATTAAACATAGCATCACAGTCACCTGGGGAAAGAGAAAGCATTTGCTCTGTGCTCGGGTACAAGCCAATGATGTTTGTGCTCACGAGTTCTACTTCACATACTAGGAATCATACAAGGAACAGTTACACAAGAAAAGGAAGTAAAGTTAGGTTTGCAGATGATTATCATTTATATAGAGAATCCAAAAGATTCAGCAGTAAAAACAGAATAAACGAACGCTGTAAAGTTTGAGATTAGTGTTTCTATATACAATAAGTGATCTGAAAAGGGAATGAAAGAAACAGTTTCACAAAAGCATCCACAAGAATCACTTACTTAGAAATAGATAGTGACTGGTACACTGGAAGTTATGATAGGTCGATATGAAGGACTTAATGAGGATATACAAGTAATCATTCCACAAATTGGAAGACTTAATTTAGTGTTCAGATTTCTATATAACCAGTGACCTGTAGATTCAGTGGTCACTATCAAAATCCCAAGTATATTATTTGCAGAAATAGAAAAAAACAACAACAACCTTAATTCACATGGATCGACAAAAGAGTGGAAACCAAAGTACTCTTGAGCAAGAGCAACAAGCTGTGTACTTCACCTTTCCTGGTCTCAGAGTACACTGCAAAGCAACAGCACTCAGAACTGCAGCCCAACTGAAAACAGGAAAGCTACGTAGACCAACGGAATTGAGTAGAGCCCAGAAACAAGGCTGCACATCTGTGATCCACTGGCTCTTAGTGAGGGGGCTAATGAATGGGAGAGAGGATTGTTCCTTCAGTAAAGGGCACTGGGAAAATAGTAACTACGTCTTCATGTATATGAAAACAAGTGAGACCTTACACTGTAAACAAATCCCACCAATTGAATGAGAAGACCTGAAACTACGTGACCACTAGATTGGGAAAATCTTGACATTGCCTGGGCAGATACTTTTTTTTTATAAATATGAAATCAAACTCTAAGAAAAAAAGAAAAAAAATAAACAAGTAGAACTGCATCAAACTAAAACCCTGTAAACACCAGTAACCAAAATTAATATGCAGTGCAGTCGATAGAAAATTTGCAAAGTGTATCTGACAAGGCCATATATATGGTATTCCTTATATATACATTATATATACATTTATATAATTATATAATGTATATATAGTTATATACAAGCACGAAAACAAGCACCAAATGGACTATTCTCTAAAGAGATGTATAAACAGCAGGAGGTATATGAAAAGATATTCAGTATCACCAGTCAGGTCATGCAAATCAAAACCCACTACACGCCTATGGCATGTGTTAGCAGGATATGGCACTGTTGATATGCCTCTTACGGACAAAAGTATGGCGGTTTCTCCCTTAAAGAGTTAAACATGGAGCTGGGTGTAGTGGCACATGCCTTCCATCCCAGCACTTGGGAGTCAAAGACAGATCTCGGAATTCAAGCTTGGTCTACGGAGCAAAGTTACAGGACAGCCAGGGCTATTTAGCAAGACCTTGTCTTTAAAAAACAAAGAACAGCAACAAAATTAAAACTAGAAGCCAACAATCCCCCTTTTGGGCATATATCAAAGGAAATAAAATTAATTCTTGGTATCTGTAGCCCATGTTCATTGTTGTATTGTCACAAGCCAGATGTAAATATATATTCAACAGTGAATGGATAAAGTGAAGCATAGTGTGTGTGTGTGTGTGTGTAATGTTAAGCTTAGAGAGGGAAATGAGTTGACATGGCTCAGTGGTACAGGTGCTGGCTGTGCAAGTGAATGACCAGACTTCTATCCCGAATCCTGTGGTGGGAGGACAGGATACTCCTGAAGGTTGTCCTCTGAGAGACACACACATTTACAGTTTTGTTTTGTTTTGTTTTTTAATGAAAGAAAGTGTTACCATTTGAGGCAATACAGATGATTATGTGAGAAAAGGACAGAAAAATGATGCCTGGTCTCCCTTTCTCCCTGATCTCTCTGGAGAATCTAAAGGGGCTGAGCTTGCCAGGACAGAGTAAGAGGGTGGTTGTCGGGTTGAGGAACGGGAGAGACGGAGATGCTGGCTAGATGGTAGCAGATGTCAGTTCGTAGGAGGTAAGTGTGCAGCAAGGCACTGTATCATGTGTTGGAAGTTTGCGGAAAAGTAGATTAAAATATTTCTACTTCCTTTACTTTTTTAAAAATTTATTTTTATTTCATGTGCATTGGTGTTTGCTGAATGTATGTCAGTGTAAGGGTGTTGACTCCCATAGACCTGGGGTTACAGACAGTTGTGAGCTGCTATGTGGGTGCTGGGAATTGAACCCAAGTCCTCTGGAAGAGCAGACAGTGCTCTTAACCTCTGAGCCATCTCTCCAGCCCTGAAAAGTAGATCTTAACTGGTCCCACCACCAAAAAAATAAGGGCAAGGTGAGGTGCGTATATTTTTGTTTCTGTGTTTTAATAGAAAGGCCAACTTCTGTTGTTACATTGAGACAGGCAGTTCATTCATGTAATACCTCTGGTTGCTTCCACACTGCAAAAATGAAGTTGAATCACTGTAACAGAAACTGTGTGTGGTCCTGAAATCTCAGAATACCATTTGGCCCTTTGCAGAGGTTTGGTGATAGCTAGTACATATCACTGCTCCATGAACTAGAATTAATTTGAAACAAAGCACATAATGAGTCTGGATGTTTGGCGGTGCTATGGCCTCACCACAGTCTCGGTTCAGACATGCAGTGTGCTCACTCTGCATTGTGCATTCCACCAGCAGTGGATGTTGCCTGAAGTGCCGAGGCTCAGATTTGGGGCTTCAGTCAGTCAGGAATTGCAGTCTTTTCACTTTATTTAGTTTTCTGTTCCTGTAGAAACATACAGGTTTAATTACAGAAGACAAAAATTTTAAATGTGTACTTCCATGATTCCTCAGGACTTAGACATCCAGCTAGTATACATCTGGATTGTTTTATATTAGAAAGTTTGAGTTTTAAAAATTGCTGTTTGTAGGGCAGCAAGGTGGCTGAGGTGGTAAGGACCTTCATGGCCAAGCCTGATCCCTGGAGCCCATAAAGAGCTAACTTCTGCAAGTTGTCCTCTGATTTCTACATGCATGCCATGACACACACAAAGTAAATTAATAATGTAGAAAAGAATTTTAAAAAGGAAAATGCTGTTTGAATTGTTCATTGCCTTGAGTTTTATTTAAAAGGGAAAAAATCATTAAAAAGAGGTGGTGGAAAAATATGTAAGAGCCAGGAGACTTGGAGAAGGGCTGCAAAAATGCTATATTCACAGCACCTACCTAGCCTTCTGCACTTGCACCTGGGCAGGACCTAGGTCTGTCGCCAGTCAAACATGAACTGGGAGGAGCCCAAGGGACCGTACTCCACCCTGATGAACTCTTGGCTTCTGATTGGTCTGAGGAGAGTACAATCATCATCTTTACTTGTGTACCACTTGCATCCAGGTGAGCCCACCAGGCCCCAATGGACAGTTGAAAACAGAGTCATTTAGGTAACTCGGTGTCAAAAATCAGAGTGTAAAAGGGAAGGTGGACAGGTGGGAGGAGAGAGGACAGGCATGAGGGGAAAACAGCCAGAATGCATTGCAGACATGTATCAAATTGTCAAAGAAGAAATGTAATGAGAGTTACAGTTTAAAAAAATCTATGTAGTTGGTTTGGAATTGGAACAGAAGTTTTAACGGTTTCTGAAATGGTCCTAAAGATCCTTCCTCCATTTGCTCTAGAAGTGGTGCTCAGCATTGTGAAATGTTCTTGGACACATAGCAGCCCCAGTGCAGAAAGCGCGGGAAGCCCTGGCGTACAAAGCGCTTATATCCTCTCTTGAGAAGCAGAAAAGAAAATAACAGACGTTGAGCAACTGTCTTTTGATGTAGTGTTGACTGGCATATGCTTTATCTTTTCAGGTGGTCTCTGCCTCAGGCTAGTGCCTGCCTCTTTGGGAGCATCACTACACCCATGTATCTTTCACAGGCTTCCCCTTGCAGCTGGAAGGCTCACCTCATAGCCCACCTCACCTTGGGTTTTCTCCTGGCCTTGGTTTAGTTGTTCACTATTTTCTTAGCTCTTTGATGCTTTCAAAATGTTTTAGAAATGTCAACTCTTCCAGTTGTCTGCTCTTAAGAACCCCACCTAGTTCTGCAGGTATTCTGTTCAGCATTGTTTCTTCTGCCGTTAGCGTAAAATGTCACTTGCCTTAGGATAGGTCGAGCAGATAGTGTTATTATTTTGAAATTAATCTGTCAAATAGTCTTCTGTTGACAGCTCCTCCATACCCCCAAAAAATTCAGCAACAACTGTTGCTTTCAAAAGGAAAGTGCTAAACTCATTTCATCTGACAATTCTTAGGGACTCTGTCAGATAGGCAGAGTACGGTGCCTGGAGTACTTCTGTGGTTCTTCCCATTTCATTATAATCATTGATGGTGAACATTCGATTATTTACTGTAGTCTGCGGTTCATGTTCACAAGACATACAGGCATCTGCCCAGTTCATGCCACAGAGGCAGCTGGAGCAGCTGTGAGTGCCACAGCCCACTCTGAGGGGACCTCCACCATGCCATCTACAGACCTGCTGCAGTGTCGGACTGTATCGGATTCTGTGACATCTTCTTTAGAGGTGTTCAAGTTGTCAGATGCTAATTATTAAGTCACGTGTTGTTCCCAGCCATCCTAGATCATTTCACACAAAAGCAGATTCTTGAAAATAGGAGATCATGCTTTTCTCTTTCTTAAAAAAAAAAAGAAAAGAAAAAAGAATTCACTTGTCAGTTAAAGTCTGGGATCACTACCCTGGTTTTGTTGTTAGAATGTACCCTGAGCATGAGCTCTTCAGGAGCAGGGCCTTTGTCTCTTTTCCTCAGTACAGTCAGAACCTGGAACACTGCCTCATAAAGAGCCATCATGAGGAAGTGTTGAATGACTGAGAGCCAAGTTCGTACCTGCAGTTTCATATCTTGTTGCCTCAGAAGCTTAAGTCGGCTAAGGAGTAGCCTGTGCCTTCTCTCCTCAGGTCATGCTACATAGTATAGCTTTCACCTACATCATTTTATGCCTGCTTTACTGGAAACTGAAGCCTGTCAGTTGTCATCCCTCTTGAGGTGTTGACTGTTTTTACTTGTCTCTTTCATACATATACGTGTGTGTGATGTGACTCACAACAAATGTCATGATTGAATTACAAACACCTCATTACAGAGTTGGCTTTGGCCTGCAGCATCTCTGCATTCCCGTTAATGTTCACAGCCGTGACACGGGTGTTCGTTGGATGGAGTAGGCTCACCTTGGTGGCAGCAGTGGTGAATAGGTGTGCTAAGTGGAGAGTGCCTGATCCTCATTTCCAACCTCTTCTCTGTTTAATGTCAACTTCTTTTCCCATAGTGGCCGTTGAATCCTTAGTTTCAGGGTAAGACTCAGCAATATGTCTTTCCTTCAGTCATAGGTAGCTGCTGAAATGTGCTTGAAATAAATGTTAAAATTTTTTGCCTCCAAAACTTGAGACATTGACTTTTTCAGGAAGCCCACAAGATGGTGAGAGAAGCAAATGTCAAGCAGGCCACCGCAGAAAAGCAGCTGAAGGAGGCGCAAGGGAAAGTAAGTCTCCTGCTTTAATTATGGGACAGGAAGACTGTAGCCAATGGCTGCTTTTACCTATGGGACAGATCGACCTCAGGTGTCACTGTTCCCAAGGCGCCTGACAGCCTTCGGCCCCTCTGATTTGGAGAAGCCGTGCTTATTTTACATTTGGAAGCTGCAAAAACAATGAGTGAGCAAATATGTGCACATAAGTACTGTTAACACTGAACACTGGTGTGCCGCCCATCACAGCCAACTTATTTACAGCCATGTACAGCACATAAGAGGATGCTGTAGTCACATGTAAGAGTTAATACTGGTTTTCTTAATTCACTGAAGAAAAAAGACATAAATAGATTTTACTATTTTAGGAGTGAACTATAGCTAGTTAATCATAAGCTGATAATATTGTAATGTTTTGAAAATTCATATTGCTATTAGGTATTTTTGACCATTTAAAATTTTTCTTTTGATATTACTGGCAGTTTAATCCAAACTGTATGGAAACCCAAAAAACTTGGGTTACTTTCCTTTCATTACTCCACAGAAAATATGGATTAAACCTATTTTCTGTCCGTGAAAGTTCTTTGATCAAATCTCTAACACGCAGTGACGCGTGTTGTGTGTGCAATGCTGATTTCTTTTCAAGATTGATGTGCTGCAAGCTGAAGTGGCCGCGTTGAAGACACTCGTGTTGTCCAGTTCTCCAACGTCACCTACACAGGAGCCTCTGGGAGCTGCAAAGACACCTTTTAAAAGGGGGCACACGAGGAATAAGAGCACCAGCAGCGCCATGGGTGGTAGTCATCAGGACCTCAGTGTGATACAGCCAATTGTAAAAGACTGCAAAGAGGTAACTCCCAAGGACTGTTCCCTCTGGCTCTGCCACCGCTTGCTAATTGTCGTCATTGAGATGTCAGTTGAGGGCTTGTTTTTTTGTTTTGTTTTGTTTTTGCTAGCAAACTTTACAAAATCAAAGCTTATTACAAAATAAGCAGTATTAAGATGGGGGAGGCTTTATCTAGAGCTGGCTGTTTTCAGGGACCCTTCACTCCTGTTCTCCACTGGCTGACCTCGGTGTACCTGCTGGAGACCCGGTGAGTTTCTGCATTTCAGATTTTCATTTAGGGAACAAACTGGCATGTGTTGTATAAAGGAAAGTGGGTGGCCTTAGTGTCCTTACTAGTCAGGGTGTTCTGTTAGTGCAGGATTAAGAGACGAATATAAGAAATGTGGAAATACGATGATTTTCTTAAAGATTACCAGCCCTTTTATTAAAATATTCTTTATTCACTTTACATCCTGGTTGTAGTCCCTTCCCTCCTCTCTCAGCCCCACTGTCCCTTCCTCCCTCGTCCCTCGCCTATTCCTCAGAAAAGGGGAGCTCCCTTATCTGTCTACCCTAGCTTGTAAAGTTGCCTGAGGACTGAGCATGTCCCCCTCTGCTGTGGTCTGGCAAGGAGTCCCACCAGGGGAGTCTTTTCATTTGAAATCTGGTAGTTGATTCACATTAAGCAAGAAACAGCCCAGAAATAATAGCTTTGCAGTTTAGAAAACATAAAGATAACTTAGATACTGTATGTTTTGAAATGTGTAGTAAAAATTATACATTATTAAGCATTGTTTGTTTTATTATATGTAATGAAAACTGTTTCTAAGGTTACTGATGAGAATTCCTGGAGTTTCACTCACTGTTTCTTTGAAAGCTATATTCATTGTTGATATTAAGCTAATTCACACTGAAGAAGCTGTTTGTGTTTATAAAGTTAATTTGTGTATAGAAGCCAGGAATTACTACATTGAATAGCCAACAGTAACTATTGTAACTGAATTACGTTTGTTCAGCTACTAAGATTTTGTTTACAAAAAAGTTTGCTTCTTATCTAAATCTGAATGTAGCAAATTCTGAAATTCATATTTGTTTTCGTTAAATATCTAACATACTTCTTTAGCCACTTTAATAGATTTCTTTAAATTTAAATAACTGTACTTTTGCAAAAGTTTTAACTTTTTATTGTAATTTTTTACTTATTAAGTGTAATGCATTTCTTTCTGTTGCTTACAGTAAAACTTTTTAGATGGTTTCTCATTTAAAAAGCTCCACTCATTTTTGAAGTGCATACTAACTTGTTGCCATTTTTGCTCTCTAGCTACTTTGTATCCTGATGCATCAGGAAGTTTTATTACACAAAGAATCAAGAAACTTTGTCTGAAATATGCTCTAGGACAACATACCACACTCTGAAATGAAATGGACTGTGTCTGTTTCTCTAGAAAACATGGTGGGCACACCTGTATACAGTTCAGGGCTTTGGGATCTAAAACCGTAGGCTTGAATTTGGACTTAGCTGTGTGTCTCAAGGTTATCATTGCTGAGATAAAACACCGTGACCAATAGCAAGTTGGGGAAGAAAGGTTTATTTTGTTTACATTTCCATACCACTGTTCATTTTTCAAAGGGAACCAGGACAGAACTCAAGCAGGGCAGGATCCTGGAGGCAGGAGCTGGTGCAGAGGCCATGGAGGGTGCTGCTTACTGGCTTGCTCAGCCTGCTTTCTTATAGAACCCAGAACCACCAGCCTAGGATGGCCCCACCCACAGTAGCTGGACCCTTCCCCATCAGTCACTAACTAAGAAATGCCCTACAGGCTTGCTTGCCCACAGCTTTATCTTTCGGAGGCAGCCGGTGTAGTAGCTGCGTGCCCGCTGCTGCTCTCTGCCCTGTAGCTTGTGCTAGTGGGCATCTCAGCCATCCCTTTAGGACTGGCTGTCTCTGGTACGGAACAGCCACTCTCATTTTATCCCACACTAGGTTTCACAGTTTAGACTCAGTGTATTCACATTATTTAACTACTGTGCCTCCAGACTGATAATTTTCAGAAAAGAAAAATTGCTGTCATGTACAGGACAATTGAATTTTTATTATTGTAAATGAATGATATTTAAATTAGGGTTTGGTTTTATCAGATGGCTTAGTTCTTTTTAAAGTTGTTCTGTGTTTGCTTTGTTTTGTAAGGCCGATTTATCTCTGTATAATGAATTCAGATCTTGGAAGGATGAGCCTACGATGGACAGAACATGTCCTTTCTTAGACAAAATCTATAAAGAAGATATCTTTCCATGTTTAACATTCGCAAAAAGTGAGGTAAATTTTTTTCATTTTAATAGGAATGCATTAGAATCTTGTACTCTGCTGTCTGCTGCTGTGCTTCATAGTTTAATGTCATACATGTAATAGTTACTGTAAAATGTCATGTTTAACATTTTCTCCATTTCTCACTAGGCCCATGATTACTGCCATTCTGAACATCTTCATTGTGTTAGTGGAACTGTAGATATGTGTGGGAGGAGGGCTTGCTGCTTGGATCTTAGACCCAGGTTCATTTTTCGGTGTGAGCCGAGTTCTGTGTACGCTGTTAGAGGTGTTTGCTGGGTTCGTCACTGCAGGGTAAATACAAGTGAGGATCTGAGTTGTAGCTGCTCAGCCCACCTACGCAAGGCCCTGAATTTGATCTCTACCGCTTCCAAAATACAGACCTAAACAGAACTCAAAACCTGTCCATGAAACAGGAAGGACAATGCCATGGCCTTTGTCAGACTTGTTAGCAGGCTGAATGAAGTAGGCAGATTAAAAACACTGAAAAGCATCAGGTATTGTATAAATTGTATACAACTGTAAAGTTGTGATTTAACTTTGATCTTCTGTGTGAGAAGTTTGTCTCCAAATAGCCTGCAGGCGAATGTTAAGGAATCCGGACCTCTGAATCACATGAGTCTTGAGGGCGGAGCTGTAGTGTGTGTGGGGAGAACGGTGGGTGCAGCATGGCACTGAGCCAAGTGTGGGCCGTGTGCTCCAACCATTCACTAGTGCTGGTAACCCCGCCAGACTGAACTGCGACCTTCTTCCTGGCTGCCTATCAGAAGAGACTTTATATTTGATTCAGGGGGGAAAAGTTTATTTCTTTATTTTTATTTTTTAGTAGATTTTTGTGCCTGTAGTTGCAAATTGAGGAAATAGCATAGCTTAAATTAGTATGTGTTGCTATCATAAATGACCAGTATTTATTGCATACATTTAGCAGGATGAAGCATTAGGATATTAATTTTGAAGAGGCTTTTATAGTGGATGTGTAATCTTGTGTAAAGAGTGGACAGAGCCTGGAATTAATTCCTTTATCCTTTGCCAGTTAATTAAAAAAAAAAATTCTTTCACTGTACCTAAGTTGCCTGTCATAGCTGCTTGAATTATAAAAGAAATTAAATCAAGGTTGTGGTGTTTTTTTTTTTTTTCTTCCTTCCCTTTGTAGTGGCTAAGGCCAACTTAGTGAAACTGAAGGAAGACTAGCTTATAAAATTAACTATTTTATTTTGATATTTTTCTGCCAGGATTTAATTCTTGTTGTTTTGTTTTAAGTTGGCTTCAGCTGTTCTGGAGGCTGTGGAGAACAACACTCTAAGCATTGAACCAGTGGGATTGCAGCCCATTCGATTTGTGAAAGCTTCTGCTGTAGAATGTGGAGGCCCAAAGTAGGTTTTACACCCGCCTTATGAGAGAATGAGGATTTCAAAGTCTCTGTGTTGTGGTATTGTGTTTAGTCATTTATGTGTTTTAAATGTGATTACATTTTACCTCATTTCTTTTTCCTTAGCATTGATGGCCCAAAGACAAGTCCCCAGATGCTGTTAGTCTTTAGCTTTGTATTTCAAAGTTAAGCTTCTTTTCCCCAGATGAAACTGTGGTCTGTTAAGGAAAGAAAGGTGTGTGGCTCATCAAGAAAAAGATAGTATGTTCTTAGATTTCAGTGTGGCTGTAGAGAAAGAAATGGCCAAGGAAAGGTCATTGGTGCAGACCTAAGTCAAGAGATGGGTGTGGGCTGCTTAAGAGAGAGTTCTTAAGATCTCATAATTACAAAATAAGCGTACATGCTAGGGATGAAGGTAGACCAAGGATGGGAAAACAGTTTTTAACCCATTACAAAGTCAGTCTAGTGAATTGTAGGCAAAATTTCTGTTTTGCCAGAGAGAGAGAATGAAAGTGAGAATGAATACAAATACGAATGAGTTATCTGTGTAAGACACTTCAGTGTAAGGATTGTCATCAAAAAACGATTTTGAGAAGGTACTGATGTAGAACTGGTACCTGAGTTCAACTCTTGGCTCCACATCAGGCAACTTGCAACCACCTGTAACTCAGCTCTGATACCTCTGACCTTCACAGACTCAGAGACCGGGCTACATACACATAATTTAAAAAAGAAAATTTAAAAAATAATTAGTCTTCACCTTCTATATTATTTCTATAAAAGATTCTGAAATTGGCACATCATGCTGTCTTCCACATGTGACAGGTGTTTGGAAATCATAATGCCAAAGGGAGGACAACTCTTATTTCATGGCAGGGCAGGAATTTCCTGTCCAATACTGCGAGGAAAAGCCTGAAGCCACTGAAACATATTCTGTCCCAAACCAGCATGTAATTGTTCATTAGCTTCTGGTTTAAAAATAGCAGGAAAAGCATTTGAGGACCGGGTTAATATGGAGATTGGAAAGCTAAAGAGAGCTCTAGAATACAACTGCTGACTCCAGTCTGGGCTGGTGTGATGCCTGCACTAAGGGTCTGTTCTGGAAGTTGGGACATTGAGTTTCTGTTGATGCACACACACTCTCAGGGTGATTAGAAAGTGCTGGCGTTTACACGGCTGCTTGAGTAGTATGGCAACAGGTCATGTGTGTGTGTTGTGAGCTGTATATCCACCCAGATTGTACTCTCTGTTGAACTACCGTAGCGCTCTCAAGTGGGAGGTCGGATGTAATGATAGCAGTGTCTGTACTTTGAAGTCTGAGTCATACCTAACGTTAAATATGGCATGTGGCAGTTTTTACTGTAGAATTTGTCTGTGCTTGCATTATGTCACACATACTACACATTTGAAAGTGTACTCTAAATGATGACAGATAGAATATGGACTTCTGGGATTTTAGTCAGCAAATTATATAGGTTAGATTTAGAGAGCAGTCTATATAGTTCTTTTATGTTTGTGAGGTCAGGAGGGAAGGTGTTTGTAGTGCGTATATATTCTGTGTAAAAGAGGAAGTTTTACTCTTCTTTTTTTCTTTTACATTTTATTTTCTTTTAGCAGAATGTCATAGCATGCATGTGGAAATCAGAGTATAACTTGTGGGACTTGGTTTCTCTCCTGCTTGTGGGTTCCAGGGATTGAACTCAAGCTGTCACACTTCCCAAGTCAGCCATCTTGCGGGCTCAAGATGCTGCATTTGTAAACAGACTATAACGAAGTCCTAGCAAGGCTCTTGGGGACTAAGTTCCAAAAATGGTGATCAAACAAATGACAAGCAGTATAAGAATTTTGAGAAAGACAAGATCATTCTAGTTGTGATTAGGGACTCTGGAGGTGGAGAGATTTAGTCTAGGGCTTGGGTAGAACTAGATAAATTGGAGCAGGAAGGATATTCAGAGGATAGGAAGATGGGAAAGACAGGTACAGCAGATGAAAGACCAGAATTAGATGGGGTGGAGCTTGAAGAAGGAAGACCTTAGAGGTGAAGAATTGCTCAAAGCATCTTAGAAATTAGTAGAAAAGGTCCTGGCTTGTGGAAGAAGCTCTAGGCCTGGATTCATCTGCTGCCGTACCCAAGTGACAAGGCAGGCCAGCATCAGGAATCTTGAGACCAGAGCTGGGAAGAGACACCGCAGTGGTAGCAAGCTCTGCAACAGCCTCAGAGAGAGGCAAGGCTAGCAGTGAGCCCAGAGTCAAGCTAGTTTATCAGCTGGAGCCATATTAGTACTTAGAAGTGATTGCTTAAAATATCTTCTTAAAGCAGTTGAAGAAGAGCTTTTATTGGGCTTGAGGAAACAGACATACAGCATGCACACAGAGAGAAAGCCCTTCCACAAACCAGAGGGGTTACTCGGCAAGTGAAAGCTCGATTCTCTCTTTGAAGGTGACTTTTTATTGTATTAATCTAAAAACTAATACCTGAGATCACTTTAGCAGAATCCTTTCACAATGAGACAGGATGGTAAAAGAACAAATATATTTTCCGGAAGAATAGCTGTAACTTGGGGTTTGTTTTTTTTTCCTCAGTCAATTTTTTCTTCCAAATAAATTATACTTTTGCAAGTTACAAGGATTTCTAGCAATTGAACCTTAAATTTACTGACTTCTGATCCCTCCCAAGCTAGTACTTTTAAATATTGCCACAGATCATTAAAGCAATTTGCATACATGTATATGTGCTTGTGTGTGTCTTTCTGTAAAGAGTAAAGCAAAGTCTCTTTGAAAATAATTAAAAGATAGTCTCTCTTTCAAAGAGATTTGCAGACCACCTCTACAATTATCTTGTTACAGATAACACATTCTACACTTGGTTTCTTAATGTGGAGGAATACTTGTGTTGTGTTTCTTGTAGGTATAACTGAAATCTAATGTGGTTCATTTATATTGTCTTCTTTGTTGTGTTATCTGTAATGCCATGTCAAATGCTATTGGCCACTTTGTTTTGCTGAGAGCTATGCTAGTTTTGCATTAACAAAGACTGGTAGTTGTGTCTGTCCAAGTTCTAAGCTTACCAGGTTGACAACTGGGCTGCTCCAAGCCCAACCCAATAAACAAACTGCCTTCATCTCATAGAGCAGCATGGTAACAGGTGACTCATCAATTATTTAGCCATCTACCCTCCAGAAATGTATAGCTGAGTCCAGGCAGAATGCCCGCAGACAGGAGACAGGATGGTGTAGGGTGGCCTCTTCATACAAGTATTACGGTTTTGTTTAAAAGACAGCTTATTTCTTATACTTCGTACACCCCCGCCCCCATTAAGTGCAGCTAAATTTACCAATCAAACGTACTCCACTCGGCAGCTGTTAGCCTGGAAAGCGTTAGCAATGGGTTTTAAGGCTCGAATAATCTTGATTAGCTTCTTCTCAGCTTTGAAGCTGATGCTATGTTTGTAAGTGGAGTGCTGTCCTGCAGCTGGCTGCTCTCAGCTAGGGCGTGATGGAAAACATGAGCATCTGCTTCTAGAACATGCTCTGTGTTAGTCATTAGCTTACACTGCAACATACGTCCACATAGGAGGGGCTTTGCCCTTTTCATCACAGTGGCCCAGCGTCCAGAACAGGCCTGACACATTAGGTTCTCAGATATTTCTTGTTTTAATGAAGAGACAACTTGTAAAGAAAGGAAGGGCAAATGCTTTTAATCATAAAACAGAACCGAAATTTCTTATTTTACAGAAAGTGTGCACTTACTGGGCAGAGTAAGTCCTGCAAGCACAGAATTAAACTAGGGGACTCAAGCAGCTGTTACTATATCTCTCCGTTTTGCAGATACAGGGTAAGTGACGTGAGTGATGTATAATGTTGTTTGCTCTGCTGTAAGCTGACTAGTTATGGCATTTCTCTCTTTTTGGCCTAGATCACATCCGTGTGTAACTTTTTTACATACATTCGATATATTCAGCAGGGACTTGTGAAACAGCAGGATGGTGAGTGCTCTTAATTTGTTGTAACCATTTACATTAAAGTTTAGTCAATCGGAGCAAGGAATGTGCAGAAACTGCTCTTCATGCAGTGCCATGACATTTCCTGTGTAGTTCGAACAAGCATATGGATAATTTAGAAGAAAAGAAACTTTCAAAAATGATGTTTTTATTTCCCTTTTGACTCTTGAGTTTTGAGCAGCAGTAGTTTTACCTTGCAAGGTATGTATGATAAATGAAATGTAAATTTGAAGAGTAGCTGAAGCTTATTGCATTTATCCTTTGAAAGATTGAAATGACAGCTTCTTGGGAGATTGAGACAGGAAGATAACAGAGTCAAGGCCAGTGAGAGCTGTAAAATGAGTTCAGGGCCAGCCTAAGCAAATTAATGGTATCCTGTCTCAAAAAAAAAAAAAAATTAGGAAAAAAATGTTGGGATAGGTATAGCTCAGGGGCAGATTACATCATTAGCACTCACGAGGTTCTGGGTTCAGTTGCCTGTACTTGGGATCTTTCTTTCAGTTGATAGAAAGTGTGAAGGGGCCAACTGTAAGTTTCCTGTGTTCTCTGCTTTTGTGGACAACTTTTCTGAGTAGAGAAAAGATCACCACATGCTGGATCAGCAGAAGTGTGCTAACTGTCACTGTTGTGTTCATATTTCTGTAGAGCCTTCCAGGATTGCTGATTGTTTTACAACTTGGTGTCTTAAATACCAAGCAGAGGCCTGATGCATCACAGCAGCTTCAGAGCAGCTCTCACCAAGTACACATGATTGCTGAAACAGCAAAACGCTAGCTCAGGGAGGGGGCCTGTCAGTTTCTGTATTTGGCATTGTAGGAAACTTTCCCATGTGAATTTTTATAGATGTTGAAAATATTTCTGTACTACAAGACTAGTAGGAGCTAATTCTTTTCAGCCACATACACTATAGAAAAGTTTATGGAAGAGGTCAGACCAGCAAAGACTCAGTTCCCATGTATGGCTCTGGAATATTGAACTTTGCCATATTTGTTTAGAATTGCATATAATTTACTGTCCAGAGAAGGATGGAACCTGTCTCTAATGCTGGAGCTTAAAGGTTATGAAACAAAACTAGTCTGGGTGTCGTGACTTCTATAATTTTATTAGCGTCATTTGAATACCTGCTGATGGATAATATGGTGCAGATTTTTTTTTCCTTGTTATAGTAGAAGATTGGTAGGAAGTCTGAAAACAGTTCACTGAATGAAAATAGGAAGAAAATGTCTTGAATGAGAGTGACAAATGTGATATTCCCACTGGTTTCTGCCCCTTTCGCACTTCATGTATCTAGTATATAGCACATGCCTACCATGTGGAGCCCCGGCGTAAAGCTAACATTTTAGTAGTAAAACCCGCTCATTATCTGAACCTTGTATTAAAGAAAGGGTTGAGGTTAGTTAAATCCGAGGCAGTTTCTCAACCTTGGTTCTACAACTTGGGTACCTTAGCCTCCAAACCCCAGTGCTTCAAGACAGGAGACTCCTAGCACTGACATAGTGCCACAAGCACATGTAGACGTGGTATACCTCACGGTCAGATGCAAGTACAATAAAAATACTACTTTCAGGCTCTGTATGTAAGGTCCACATGAATTTTTTTTTTTTTTTTTGAGATAGTGTCACCATGTAGCTCTGGCTGTCCTGGAATTTGCCATGTAGACCAGGCAGGCGTCGAACACACAGAGACCTGCCTCTGCCTCCCGAGTGCTGGGATTAAAGGCGTGCACCACTGCACTGGGCTCCCTGTGAAACCATTTAACTTTGGGTTTGGCTTTCCCCAGGGTAATCTCATTGTGCTTGGAAAAAAATTTTTAAATAAAATCTGAACTCTTCTCCCAAGCATCTCAGATCCTAAGCTCTGGTATGACATTCTGAGCTTGGACAATGCTTGTGTGTGAGGGTTTCTGTTGGGTGCATTATGGCATACTTTACGCATTCCTGGCTTCATTTAGATGCTGTAGGCCTCAGCAGGCAACAGTGGAAAGGTATTAGGATGTTGCCAAATGTGCTTTGGGCCAGATGTCCCCTGGTGAGACCAGTGTGAACATCAGTGTGTGCTGACTGCAGACCTTCTGCTGGAAGCACAGAGCAGCTCTGTTCCGCTTTGACTGGAAACTTCAAAGAAGTGTGGGCAGTTGAATCTCAGTATTTGTTTTTATTTCTAACTTGACCCATACCAAGAGCATTACTGAATCTTCCGTGTTGTGGGAGAAGGAGACAACCAAGAACAAGCATTATCAGTGGGGGAAGACTCACAGGCTGGGCAATAACCTTTAAATAATTGAGCAGTAATGCTCCTGGAAGGAAGAGAATGAGCATTTACTCCAGACACCTAACTGTCGACTTTCGTCTACATTCATCATGACAAAACAAATGTGTGTTGCTTAGTGACTGGTAGAGATGGGCTGCCCACAAGAACATGGAGAAGTCTGTGAGAAGGGCTCAGGGGTGGCCCAGTTTTGTATTTCAGCTAAGCTTACATTTTCACTGTAATTAAGATGATACGTTATGATTTACGTGTCTCTTCTCTGTCTGTGCAGTTGACCAGATGTTTTGGGAAGTTATGCAGTTGAGGAAGGAGATGTCGTTGGCAAAGCTGGGCTATTTCAAAGAGGAACTCTGATGCCCTTTGTGGAGCCGTGTGTGCTCTCACCTGGACAGCTGAAGGATGACGGGACATTTTTATGGTTCTCAATATTTATTCCCAAGGCGAGGGTCGAAGACATCCCTCCTCTTGCACACGACACTAAGAAGTACTGTGATTTCTGAGCTGTACTTGCTTATCCCTTAATGGAACACACTAAGAAGGATTGCAGGCGTGCTAATGATGGTAATCCAACACTGCAGATCAAAACCACCAAATAAATACCAGACCGAACGCGTGTGTCTTTCTTAGCTCTGACTTGGCACATAGATTTGCAGAAGGCCACATTGTACCCCTATGAGAGGCAAGGAAGGAGTCGAGTGGACAAGACTCATTTATGTCTGTGTGTATGCTGACATTCAAACAAAAGGTTTTATTTGCAGAAAGGTTTTTACTGTGAGGCTCGGAAGTTATTTTTATTCTGCCTGCTGTAACGCAGTGGACCCCTTTATCATAATGATTTGTTAACTATAATAAATGAAGATGACGCCCCTGCGGTTAGTGAACTTAGGAGCATTTACCTTGGGGGAGCGCTCTGGGGCACCCTGATGTAGGCGTCCTGTTAGCATCAAGCGCTGTCATGGAATAGAAGGAATATTAACATAAATAAACAGCGTCATGGTCCAAAAGAATGGGATCTGCCAGCTCTGAGCTGTCAGGCAACTGCTTGATCCCTTAAGTTGGAACCAAAGCTGACACGAAGAAATTACCACTGTCATTTGTACAAGTAAAACAGGTTCATGATGGAGATGTAATTAGTATAGAGAGGAAAGGCAGCCTTCCTCCTTGACCACTACTGGTCATATTTTTGGAGAATAGCCTTGGACTTTCAGATATTTCCTAGTTAATATTGCACAATTCTGAAACAGAACAGCCTCCTTGCTTTATTGATTGTATGCGTGTGAATGTTTGTCTCTGTGTATGTATGTGCATCACACTCATGCCTGGTACACACACAGAGACCTATGTGCATCAGTCACACCATGCCTGGTGCACACACAGACCAGAGGAGAGCTTCAGACAGTTGTGAGCTGCCAGGTGGGCACTGGGCACTGAAGTCAGGTTGTCAGGGCCTCAAACCATCTCTCCAGCCTGTACTTCTTGCTTTAAAAATAGATAAAATTTCCCCATCGGTAAAGCTTCACATCCTAAAAAAAATAAGCTTTTATACCTACTGTGTTTGTGTGGGTGCGTTCCTGTGCAGTGTGGAGGTCAGATGACAGCCTTTGGGAGTCTGCTCTTCCCCTGGGTGGCTTTTTAGGGATCAAACTCAGGACATGACGCTTGGTGGCAATACCTTTACGTGGCGAGGCATCTCTCTGCTGCAGATCTCCACGTCCTATCACTGTATGTAATTTGCAATTAAACATAATTTGTCTCTAGAGATTGGATTGTTTTCAGTTCTTTACCTATCATGATGTTATATTGAGTCACCTTATGTTTGTAAACTTCAGTGAACATTATGGGTTTTCCTGCGTTACAAGCCACAGTGTTTAAGGTGTTTGTTCTCATGGCCCGATTAATTACTCATTAGAAATCTGAACCATATTTCCCACCCACAGAATCAGATTGAACATGCTCATCCAAGGATTCAGAAGATTTTCCCCACAAAACACTCTTTGTAGACAGTGCTTAAGAAAAACAAAGAAGGTGTGAGAATGGAAAGGGCAGACTGCCTGTGAGGCTCACCCCATGGGTAGAGTGCCTGCCTGCCACGCCCAGAGAACACACCCAGACAAACCAGATCCGTGGGGGAAAGTTCGTCAAGCTGATCATCCTGAACTAACATTTTCTAGCATCAGCACTGCAGGGACACAGTTTCCTTAGATTTCTTACTGTGCTAGGGGGAGCATAGTATCAACAGTGAGAACAGCAAGAAGAATGATCAAGTAGAGACGCAGGATAACGTGGAAATAAAGATGCTATACTATGATAAATTCAGCAGTTTGTCCTGAGAAAAGAGTCAAATTGGATTTGAATGAATGATAGGCATTCACAAAGCAGCACAGGCACATAATTGGTAGGAAATGAAAATACTGTTTATACAAAAGGTGTTTTTGTGACGTACATACATTTATATGATTGGTAGCCCAAGTAGATGCTAAGATAAAAGGTACTAACCCCTTGTAACTGCTTTTGCGCCCAGTCTCACTGCAGTGTGACGGGCCATGGTGGCAGATACAGTGAGACGGCTTGACGAGGCTCTGGGGTCATACTCCCTGACTCCTGGGCAGGCAGAAGCTGACCCCATACAGCTCTGGTCCTCTCAACCAGCCGTCACTGTGCCAGGAGGCTCATCAGGCGTGTGCCAAGAGGGCTTTCCGAATCCCATAAACTGGTACTGAGTGTACATTGATCCAACCTCCAAATGACTAGTCTTCCAAGATATAATTGGGTTCTCCTCCTGCCACATCCCCCGTGTGCTTCACTGGGCACGGTCCTGAGAAGCCAGCGAGCTGCTGCTAACGTTGACAGGCAGGGAGTGGAGCACCCCTGCAGCTGGAAGCTGCCTTGTTGACTATTCACCTGAGATCAGGAAGTCCACCCTGCTTGGAAGCCACTGCCAGCTCAGGGACGAGCAAACAAAACTCTTCCAGGTTTGCACACACTAGGACAGAGAGCAGCTCTGAGTGGGTGTTCTCTGGGAAATCTAGAGCACAGCGCTATCACAGACATCTGAAAATCACTCCAGGAAAATCTTGATAGGATGGTCTTTGGAAGGAGCTGTGTAAGAAAAGTGGAATCAATCACATAAGGGGAAAAACAGAAACAGCAAGAGAAGTCGTCCATGGCAGCTGGCTCTACCTCTGTGAGGCTTAATTTGGAAGGTCAGCTTTGGTACAGAACTCAGAAATTAAAAGAAATGGATGAAAGGGGGAACAAATGAAGAGTACGTGGGAAACAGCTATCAAACAGTCATGACAGCCATATCCAGTTCTCGGAGGTTGAACATCACGTGGAGGAAATGAGCGGACCCTGGAGGAGGAGGAAGACCATAAGGATTACTAGCCTGCGACCCAAGGAATGACTGGCAGATGAACGGACTGTCTCCAGAGAGGTTTGGCCACATGTGGCCTCTGTGCCTATGCCAAGAAGGTTTGATTTAGCACTTTTTCTGTTTAGGAGAATATGCTAATAGCACTCATCACTGAACATAATAACCTGAGCTTAAAGCTTAAGTTAAAAGGGAGCATTAGAGACAGAAGAGGCTGCTACGTAATGCTACAAAGACAAAAGAGGGGGAGGGGATGAGGTACACAATCATGCCTATTATCCTTCCTCCTCTCAGTAGGAGCAGGAGAATAAGTTCAAAGTCGTCCTTGGCTACATAGCAAGTTCAAGAAACCTTGCTTTTTGAATGTAAGTATTTGAAAATGTTTAAATTCTAAGCACCAAATAACAAAACATAGGAAACAAAGATTGTTAGGCCTCAGAAGAGACTACATAGCAATGTTGGTTTGGATAAGTGGTTCTCAACCTGTGGGTATGACCCCACTGAGGTCAACTGATCCTCTCACAGGGATCGCCTAAGAACATCAGAAAACATTTATAATCACAATTTATAACATTATTAGGAAGTGACAGCAAAAATTTTGTGGTCAGAGAACAGCACAACCTGAGGAACTGTATTGAAAGGGTCACGGCATTCTGAAGGTTGGGAGCCACTGATTTAGAGAGAGCAAAGTGAATAAAATTACTGAGAATAAGATCAGTGAGGTGAAAGGAAGGAATCTGTGAGGCCAAAGCAAGAATCTGTGGACCATAGAACATTTGACTGAAAAAATGAACAAAGTAGGCAAAATTTTAAGGCAAGTTTATCATTGAGAAAAAGAAAACATAACATAATGCTGGGGGTGGAAAAGTTTCTCCTTACAGATTCTGAGGGTGCTAACCAGATACAGCGATATCTGTACCAGTTAACACAGAAGTTCAAGCAAAGCGGAAAAGTTCCAGGAAAAATGGTTGACGAAGAACGAGCCTTATTAAAGGAGATAGCTAAATTTTTCCTTAGAAAGTTTCAGGCACAAATATCTTTACTGAACTTTAAAGAATGGGTTATTCTAATATGCAGATTTATCCAGATAATAACTTGGTATGATCTCCACAGCCAAACTAATAATTGCCTTGATACTAATATTAATAAAACCAATACGAGAGATGAAAAGTATGGGTTTGTTGCAGTCATGAACCTAACACACTGACCAAATAAAATTCATGTCAGGAGTGCAATAAAAGTGGTATATTAGAAAATTGATCTTCACTGCAGAATAACAGTACAAAGCGTAGTTGATCAATAGGTACAGAAAAACCTATGAAAATCGGTACCTGTTAATAATTACTGAGCCATCTTTAAGTACAAAAGTACTTAAAATGTCATAAGGATGTCTGAAAAATCCTGTAATTGCTATTCTTGGGAAAGAAATAGAGAAACAGCTTTAGAATAATCAGGGGTAGAGAGAAAAGCACCCACAATAGAGGGAATTTTACAGGCCCCACCCCTAGGGAGTCATTGACTTCTGGGAGTGGGAGAATCAGTCTCCTCCTGGGTTGAGTCCCCTCTAATTGGTTCTCCAATATCAAGTGATCTGCCTCAAAACACACATAAAAGGAACAGAAAACGGACTCCGCAGGTTGGATTTATATATTTATATGTGCATATATATTTAACAATAATTAAAGAAAAAGAGTCTGAATTTGAGGGGGGCAGAGGGACATACAAGAGTTGGAGGGAGGAGAGATGGAAATGATGTAAACACAGTACTGATAGATAAAATCCTCCAAAACAGGAGCACCCACCTTCGGCAGCCCACACCTGCCTGTAGTTCTAGCTCTAGGGAATCAACACCCTCTGCTGGGCTCTGTGGGTACCTGCATTCATGTGTACATACACACACACACAGTCACACACAGAACATAAATACAAATTAAGTTAAAATTATTTAAAGTCAAGACCAGGATAATAATTTTCTTCATTTTAAAAACCTGACATAGTAATAGAAGTGTTACAAGAACACAGAAAGATAAGAAGAAAAAATAGCCGAATTATTGGAAAGGAGTTAGGCTAAAAGAGTTTTGCAGATTATGTAGTTGTCCATACAGAAAATCCAATTTAAAAGTCTGCCATTAAATATTAGACCTTAATTTGGCAGTTGACTAAAATTAATGCAAAAATAATATATAATTGTGAATTTAAATATTTGCTAGTTTTGTTTACAAATGGTGACGAAACTTAAAGACAGAGATGGAATCCTCAAGACCAGAGAAACAAAATATTCTTACTAAATGATAAGGAGGTACCATTCCTCCTGGATTTGACAAATTGGTTATAAATATGTGCGGTCAAGTAAAAGGTAAAAACATGTCAAGGCACCAATGGGAAAGAAGAAAGGGTTTTTAGATCCTATTTATGAGCTGAACATTAATGTTTTAATGCAGAAATGGGCAGACCAGCCAGTAAAGCAAAAGTACATAATGCTATAGCTGACCTGTGTACATAAACTTCATATTGACACAGAAGCTGTGCTATTGGTCAATGGTTCTCAACCATCCTAATGCTGTGACCCTTTAATATGGCTCTTTGTGTTGTGGTGACCCCCAACCATAACATTATTTTCCTGCTACTTCATAACTGTAATTTCGCTACTGTTAGGAACTGTAATGCAAATATTTGGAACGGAGCCCCACAGATGGAGAACCACGGCCGTAATGGCTAGTAGATGTGTCCATGACATGAGACCAGTAAAAAAGGGGGGAAATAAGAAATTAAGTCCTCCTCAACACACACAACTTAGGTAGCTTGAACTTTAGGACTTTTGAGGTAGAAAATACAGATGAAATATATTTTAGAAGAATTTAAGCTTGAAGCAGAAAGAAACCATAAAAGGTAATTATAGAATACAATTAGCTGTGTTATAAATTCTTACTTTAGAACCATTGTCCGCCAAACTTTGAGAAGACATTTGTTAGCATCATAGACATCTACAGAGTGGAGACTGGCCGGTCATACTTATAAAGCTACCGGAGGCTCAGGCAGGAGGATTTTAGGTTTGAGGGAGGCTTAGAAAGTGTGGGTTTGCTAGAGGGAGTTTATCACAAGGGGCAGGTTTTAAGGATGTACCACCCCGCCCCCAACCTCTAAGTCTGCTCTCTGCTTTGTGTTTGCAGTAGCCGAAGCGAGCGCTCAGCTCCCTGCTCTTTTTACCATGCCGGCTGTATGCCTACTGCTCTGCTATGATGGACTCCCTCTACAGCCCCCACCAAACAAGTTCTCCTTTAATCTGACTTTGTGATGGCATTTTATAGTAACTAATACAGGGATAGAGCTGAGTGACAGGATGCATGTCAGGCATGTACAAGGCCTCGGATTCTACAGCTACAGAGTGGACAAGCTAACCGGAAAAGGGACGAAAGGCTCAGAGTGTTTGTTTTTTCGGAGTTAGAAGTACATAAATGGCAATAAACATTAAAGATGTATTCACTCTCAATCTGGGAAGCAAGACCACAGTGATATATTTAAACATATTCAACTGGCAAAAATAAAGCCATGAAATCCAGTTTTGAAGATTTTAGTCAAGGTGATCAGTCACTGTGAAAAGCCATTCATTTCAAAGTTGAACATTTGAAATGATATAAGTCATTTTAGAAAGAAAAATGTTGCAGGTTTTCTCTCCAATATGAAATCAAGATTTAAAAGAGAGAGAGAGAAAGAAAGAAAGAAAGAAAGAAAGAAAGAAAGAAAGAAAGAAAGAAAGAAAGAAAGAAAGAAAGAAAGAAAAAGAAAGAAAGAAAGAAAAGGTCCATTTGGGACTAGAGAGGGGGCTTGTGTGAAGGGAGGAGGAAGATGATCCAAGGACATAAAATGCATGCATGGAAATGTCTCAATGAACCGCATGTTTTTTACAATGCATAAATGACATACATTTAAAGGCAAGAAAACTGAAAATGTTAAGTATTTGTGTATCTGTGAATAAGCAATTTCACTTTAATTTTTGAGACATAGTGTCTTACTTTGTAGCCCAGGCTAATCTGGGACTCACTCTGTAGCCCAGGCTGGTCTTGAACTCATGGCAATTCTCCTGCCTTTGCCACCCAAGCACTGAGATTATAAGTGTGGACTACTATGCCTAGCAACAATTCCACTTTTAGGTATATGCTCAAGAGAAATACTTGCAAGAAGTACCCCAGAATATGTACATAAGAATGTTCTAGAAAAAAATTCACAGGTCTGTCTCTAGGGGAGATATATGTTCACATAATGGACTGTTTGTTGCACGGAACCAAAATGTGTATAACTCCTGGCTACTTGCAATGTGCTAACTTAGTAACAAACAGAATGAAAAACAAAACAAAACAGCTCTCAGAAAACTACATATAAGGCATATATTCCTTTTCTCACAAAGATGAGTTGTGTGTGTGTGTGCAACACAAGCTAGTACTACAGTTCAGGAGAGTGGTCACGTGTGTGAGAGAGAACTGGGGGAGAGACAAGCACCTGTGCAGGTCATTGTCGACACTTCAGCTTCTGCTTCGGCCGGCAGGTTTACAGGTGCTCGCCTGTCCTTAAAAGCGAATGCCCGAAAGAAAGGAGACGCACATGTGGACCGTGGGAGGCATGCTGGGGTGCAAAGGCTCTGGCTAGCCCGGTCATGTGCACGTGCACTCCATCACAAAGCCCTGAGAGACTGAACAGGATGTTGAAGTAATTTTCTGGTTTTTTCCCCTTGACCTGTGTGAAGCTGCATGCTTGCTACAAGGAATCAAAAGTCAAGTAAATGATGCGCTGTGCTCCCCATAAGCTCAAATCATGGGGGAAATTAACCTGTCAGTTTTTGCTCAAGGCGATGTTTCTGACAAATTTACTCACTTTTCTGGCTCTGCTGTGCCCCACTGGCCTCACTGTCTCTGTATCACCAAGCCTAAGGGGCGCCTCCGCGAAGCTAAGGTTTATTCTGACCTTCCATTGGCTTATTCTGACCCATCTCCTCACGTGTTTGCCTGGTCTCCGAAGCACTGAGCCAGAATTTCAGTTCTAAGCGAAGCTTCTTAGCTCACTGGAAGGAACTGAATCTCCCTCCTCTGCCTTTGAGAGCCACAGGCATCTGGGTGGAATGTTAGCCTCCCCATCGCAGTGGGTTATACTGTGAGACTTATTTCCGGTCCTCCAGAAAGCTTGGCGGGGCTTCACTGGGCGTCTTGAGTTAGCCAGAAGTTACTTGCCTTAGACTTGTTATTCCATACCTTATATAAAGGCATAACTTTTCCAAAAATTTCCTTGTACCCTATACCCAGTCTACAGTGAGTTTCTTGCTTATTCGCAGTGCTAATTCGGCCTTTATGTCTGGTTATCTGGATTGCTGCCACAGTGTCTTAACTGACTTGTGCTAGCATTCTAACATAGCTGTCTTTCCAACGTGGATGTAATTATGTCAATTCCTGAATGGAAACAGAAACATTAAACATTTTTCCATTATAAACTTAAGGACAGTCCTTTTAGACCTGGGGCTCAATGTAACTTTTGACAGAAGCATTTAAACTCCCATACTTCCCTAAAATCATTTACTTGTTTTCAAGAAATTGTGTGTGTGTGTCTGTGTGGTGTGTTTGAGATAGATAGATAGATAGATAGATAGATAGATAGATAGATAGATAGATAGATAGACAGATATGTAGGTAGATGATAGATAGATAGATCCAGAGATTAAAAAAATACTTAAAATTAGCCAGGTGTAGTGTTACATACCTTTAATCCCAGCACTCGGGAGGCAGAGGTAGGTGGATCTCTGAGTTCAAAGCCAGCCTAGTCAACAGAGCAAGTTTCAGGTCTATCATGGCTACACAGAGATAGCCTGTCTCAAATACCAAAACAAACAACAACAAATATTTTGAAATTATTTTTATTTTTATTAATTACAGTTTATTTACTTTGTATCCTCCCTGTACCTCCCTCCCCCCCTCCTAATCCCACCCTCTCTCTTCCCCACCCATGCCCCTCTCCCAGTCCACTGATAGGGGAGGTCTTCCTCCCCTTCCCTCTGATCCTAGTCTATCAGGTCTCATCAGGAGTGGCTGCATTGTCTTCCTCTGTGGCCTGGTAAGGCTGTACCCCCTTCAGGGGGAGGTGATCAAAGAGCAGGCCAATCAGTTCAGTTCATGTCGGAGACAGTCCCTGTCCCTATTACTATGGAACCCACTTGGATACTGAACTGCCATAGGCTACCTCTGTGCAGGGGTTCCAGGCCATCTCCATGAGTGGTCCTTGGCTGGACAATAACAAAAATTTAAAACATTTTATGTGTATGGGTATGTTACTGACGTGTGACACGCTTTTGTGCCTGGTGCCCATGTAAAAGAAGGGTTGTAGGGCCCCCTGGAACTGGAGCTAGTTACAGATGGTTGTGAGCTGTCACATGGGTGCTGGGAGTCAAACCTGGGTCCTCCGCAAGAGGAGCCAGTGGCTTTAGCCACTCAGCCATCTCTCCACCCCTATAAGTGTGAGATTCTAAGACATATGTTAGCAATATCCTACATCAGCTATCCTAGTCCTCATAGTGAAAGGAGACAAAGTCCAGAGGCACATTCTATAAGACAGCAGACTGGTCAGTGGTAAACATCCAAATCATGACTGACCAGTCAACTGAAGTGACAGGAGGACTAGTCCGTCAATTAATTAATTAATTAATTACTACTAATTAACTACTAATCAATTTATTTACATTTACCGGATAACTTATTTACCCAGGTCCTCATGCATGCTAAGCAAACACTCAACCAACTTAGTGAGATACTTCCTCAGCTCTGTTCTGTATTCTACAAACTGTAACAAAGGCCATTCAGGGGCCTGGAGAGGTGGCTCAGAGGTGGCGAGCCCTGGCTGCTCTTCCAAAGGTCCTGAGTTCAATTCCCAGCAACCACATGGTGGCTCCCAACGCTATATAATGAGACTGGTGTGCTCTTCTGGTGTGCAGGTGTACACGCAGGCAGAAAACTATAAACAAATAAATCTTAAAAACAAAACAAAAAGGCCATTCAGGAACACTTACTGAAGGCTTGGTTGGAAAACAAGAAGACCTATAACAGTTATTTTAGAAATGGGGGAAGCTATGTAAGATGATAGTATTAATCGATATTATTGTTTTTAGTAGACGTTTTGGTGATGCGAGCAAACAGCTTTACTTAAGAGGCACATACTGGGTAATTTAGGGCGATGTGTCACGATATCAGCAACTTATTTTAATATGACTCGGTGTAAAAGAAAAATGGTTTACCTAATTAAAAAAGAAAAGGAAGACAATCAAGGTAATAATTAATAAATCTGGATGAAAAGCGTATGGGTATTTCATGGAACTATTTTTCCAGTTTTTCTGCTAGGCTCACGATTGCTATCAAAACACAAAACTGTGTGAATAAAGGAAAGCGGGGGGCCCAGTATGACAATTTAACTTCTAATTGTATTTTTCTTAGGCTATTACTAAAAGTATAGCTAAGCAGTAAAAACACAGTTTATTTAGTTCTGTCTTGAGAATGTGAAGTGAAAGTAGTTTTAGATGTATTATGTTGAGAATGTAGTAAGAGGGACTTCCATACTTAGTCTATACCTTTAAGGTAAATAGATTTGAAGCCAGGCGGTGGTGATGCACACCTTTATTCTCAGCACTCAGGAGGCAGAGGCAGGAGGATCTCTGTGAGTTTGAGGGTAGTCTGGTCTGGTCTATAGAGTGAGTTCCAAGACAGTCAGAGCTACGTAGTGAGACGCTGTCTCAAAAAGCCAGAAGGAAAAAAAGAACATAGATTTTTGAAGAAGTAGATTAGGTGTGTGCTGAGAAGTATCATTTTTCACTTTACATTAGAAAATGTTGAACAAATTCTAACTTTTTATCTTTGAAATAACCCTGTGTTCTTGGCCACCTATAAAAATGATTATGTTGATGTGTCCCCCTGTTGAGGTTAAAGAAAATAACTGTATTTTTTCTTGGTGGCTGAAAGGATCTGTTTGATGGCAGGTGGAGATAGGCGAACCATTGGTGTAAAGGACACATAAGAGATAAGGCTACACATTTATTGCCCATTTATGTAATTACATGTGTCTCTAAGGACAAAGGTCCTTAAAACAAAGCCCAGAGGCAAAGTAGAAACAGTTCCTGAACTAAGAGAGATAGATTTGTTATTACTTCCGTCTTCATGATTTTTCTTTCCTGCATGGTGGCGCGTCCTTTCATTTTTATAATCACATCTGAGAACTTGGCCATCTCTACAGGCTCAAGCTGATGGCTGAAGAAATGGTTCAGGTTGATAAGAAGAAGATGGAGATTTTCCAGGAGTATTCATAGGCTGTGAGTTCTGAGGACAGCCCTCACTTCCTGAGGTCTGATAGCCCCTGTTTGTAGAGGAAGCAGCAGAAGGACCACCGCAGCATGGATGTGCTAGATGAAAACCAGGCCCTGCAGCAATTCTTTGAAGGTGAGAGCCGCCTGGCCGCCATGGGTTCTTCTTCCGAGCAGTGTCGCTGCTCACTTTCACTCTCTCTGCTTCGCAGCACTCACTCATGCTTTGCCCTTGGAAGAATGCAATCAGATAACTACTGAGTTGGAAGTACAGGTTTTATTTGCTCCATTGATAGCAAAAGTCAGCGATATGGGAAATGGTTTTTTAAAATACGGTATTCCATCTTACACAGCTCCTTTATTAAGAGTCAAGTGAGTGCTTGCTGTCATCACCTGTCTGTGTCTTACATTAGGGCTCATTCCTTTGTGTTTTAAAGATGCAAGATTCATTTTTCTCTCTAAAATGAATAAATATCATGTAGCAAAAAAGTGAGATTTTAATTAAAGTGCTTTAGTATAATTAACTTCAAATCAGCCTAAGACAGCAAAGGAACACCTACTTCCTGCTCCCATCTTTCTGTTTATTCATAACACTTTAATCATAGTTGGACGATCATTTGCTTTTGCAGTTGAATTTTTCTTCTCCCTGATGGGAATGACTGACACTGACATTGTTACACAGGTTTTCTCTCTTCTCAAAACCCAACATGGCGGTGCAGTTGTTCATATTTCATTGGGAGAATGATCTTATAGTGGGACTTCTGACTATGTTAGGACTACCTTGCCCTCTGCTGCCCTTTATGATGTGTGACTGGGAGAGTGGACATTAGCCTCATTACCCAGGCTCACACTTCCCCTGGAAGGGAAATTTGGCCGAACTTTCAAATGTTTCAGGGCCTTTCACAGAAGGTGAACGAGGGCCGCCCAGGGTACACTGGCTCAGGGGCAATTAGCAGCACACTCAAAGAAGTGACTTTGGCATTTCTTGACTTTAGTAGAGTGTCTGACAAATAAGAGATATTTAAGGGTTGGAAAGAATTAAAGCCTAACAAATGTCAAACACTGAAGAGGTAGGTCATATCCAAGGCGTGGTAAGACTCTAAGCCACAGCCAGAAGGAATCGACAATACGAGGCAGCTCTACGATTTGGATTTTGTCAGACATGGGAGGAAAGTCAAATTAAGCGTGAGAGTAACTGTGTTTGTTTTATCCTGCACCCAGCCCCTGGAGTCCTGCCTGCACCCGTGGCCAGATTTGACATCATGTACCTGGGTCTTGCTTGAAATGTGCTCAATACACTAATACCATTTTGCTGTTGTTTTCTGAGGCTATGTCCCATGGGCCTGTCATTTGACCAGCAGGCAACATGCCTCTAACTATAGTTGAAGGGTTTTTTTTTTTTTTAAAGAGAAACCACTATTCATCTTGTAGACTTTGTCTCCTACTACCAAGGAAACCTGGTCTCTGGTCTTTGCTTTCCTTGGAAGAGCTTTTGGACTCACATGATCCACCTTCTGTTCCCATTTACCATAGAGAGCTCTATGACGCCGTTCTGTAGTTATGGGAGTATGTATTCTAGATAGCATATAATTATTATTATCATCATCATCATTGCTATTATCACTATCATTATGACAGTTTCTCTTTCAGCCTCAAACTAAGCTGTGTAGCCTCTCTGGTGGGGAAGGAATCCATTCTCCACGCACAGAAAGTGGATAGCTAGCGTTCCTCTTCCAACTGCATAGCAGGAAAGGTGGTAAATTCTGGGGAAATAAGAGGCCCAAGCCCTGAAAATTCACAGCTAGACCAATTTAAAAAAATCCCTTTTACTATTTAATGCCCATTTGTGCCAAGTCTATTCAACCTCCTTTAGAAGCGTGTTGAAACCTTTCCCTTATATGTTAATGAGTCCTTTCCCTAAACCTTAAAAAATTAAAATCCTCTTTAGAACAAGAACAGCAAGGCTAGATGTGCTGTGATGAGGAAGGCCAGCTGTCATAGCCATTTTCCTGCTGCTGTCTCATTCTTGAATCAAATGCCATCTTATAGTTAATGTCATTGGTTACTAGAGAAACAGGACTTAGGCATGATCAGTCACTGAATATGTTTGTCATAATAACCTACTTTAAAAGAGTGATTAAAATTTGTTTTGGGGGAAGGGTTTTAAACCTGAAAATCTCCCCCCCACACACACACTTTGTTTCCTGTTTAAAACAATATCAAATTATCCTATTGTAGTACTATTTAATATGTCCATTGTAATTTTTAAAGATTTATTTTTTTGTAGTATGTGTGAGTGCTTCCTTGCTTCCATGTATGTATGTATGTATGTATGTATGTATGTATGTATGTATGTGGGACACATCTGAGCCTGGTGCTTGCAGAGGTCAGAAGAGGACATTGAATTTCCTGTAACTGGGTCTGAAAAAAAAATAAAACTTTTGGCAAGCTATTGGATATTTGAAAACAGTCTTTCTCTCTTCCTCGGAATCTTGTCCTAAATAAGACATTTTTTTTCTTACCAAGATTTTGGTATTAAAGAATTTAAGTTGATGATTTAATCTTGAGCTAAATGGCTTTGCCAGTCCAGGTTTATGCTGATGCTGGTGTTTGCTTTATACTGGATTACTGAAACTATAGCTTCCCTGGACATCTGTGGGCGTGGCTTTTAGAATCACAGGCTGTTGGAGGACAGGGACTATCAGGAACAGGCTATCTGAAAAGCTGCTAGCAACAAAACCCTGAACATGTTCTGCTTCTGTTTAAATTCCCCGGGCAGCCATTATCACAAGAGGGCAGTAAAGACACAGGGAAGGCAGAAATAGCTCCTACACCAGCAGTTCTCAACCTGTGGGTTGTGACCCGTTGCGGGGGTGGGGTGGGGTGGGGCAAACTATTTCACAGGGGTCACCTAAGACCATCAGAAAACACAGATATTTACATTACAGGTCATGATAATCACAAAATTACAGTTATGAAGTGGCAATGAAAATTATCTTTTGGTTGGGGATCACCACAACAGAGATCATATGGGCTGTGAAACCTAAAGTATTTACCATCTGCCTTTGTACAGAAAAATGTCTGACAACCCCTAGTCTGCAACCTAACTAGTAATAATAGTTGTTATTTATTGAGAATTTTTGTGCTGCGTACGGGACAGTAATTATGACCTTGGACCTTGAGCCGGTGTTCCTGGTTGCAGTTTTGTGATGTGCTATTTCTAGGACTAGGGAGGAGGAACCTGTCTGGCCTTAGGTC
The DNA here is from genome assembly GCA_028658305.1 of Pachyuromys duprasi. Classification (NCBI taxonomy): domain Eukaryota; kingdom Metazoa; phylum Chordata; class Mammalia; order Rodentia; family Muridae; genus Pachyuromys; species Pachyuromys duprasi. The sequence goes on from CM053766.1 coordinate 56,383,211, forward strand.
TCCCAATTTGTAAAGCAGAGGTACTCATACTGTCTCAGTTTGTAGTTGTTTTTGATTATGACTGGTGCAAAGAGGTCAGTAGTTTTTGCTACGCTTATTTTTAGAATTACCATTTTCTCTACTTACACAAGTTCCGGACCATGTTTCTTCTTCCTTGTGAAACTTAATCCTCAAGTTAAATATCTTGCTTAAGTGTCATCCAGATAGCAAATGCAAGGTCACTTGCTTTGCAAGCCTGATGATGAGTTTGGATATCTTTCTCTGTTTCTCCCCCCCCTCTCTCTTTATATATAAATATAAATATAAATCTATATATTTATATGAGTGAGCTATCTGCATATGCACCTGCATGCCAGAAGAGGGCATTAGATCACATTATAGATGGTTGGAAGCTACCATGTGGCTGCTGAGACTTGAATTCAGGACCTCTGGAAGAGCAAACAGTGCTGAGCCATCTCTCCAGCCGAGTTTGGATCTCTTAAACCCACATTAAAAAAAAAAAGCTGTGTGCTGGGTGCTTCTATAATCCTAGCAGTTCTACAGGGAGGCTGGAGACTGACACAGGAGAATTACCTGCAAGCTGGGGGCCAGCTAGTCTGGACTATGTAGCGCAGTGGGAGAGCTTGGGGAGACTCTGCAAATGCTGTCCCTCTGACCCCCATGCCGGTGCCGCCACAGGAGAGCACACAGGCACAGATCATCACTGATTCCTTGCTTTGTTTATTGAACCAGCCAATCAAAAAAAAATCTGAATGGTTTTTAGGATTCCAGATTGTATTGATGTATAGAGCAGAGACCTTGCCCTAAAGAGCTTATCTAGCTGAAGACAACAAGGAGGAAAATAAAATGACAATCTAAGAATAAAAATGACAACCTAAAGGATTATGAGTTAGGGGCTGGATCAGGGGCCCAGCGCTTAGGAACACTTGCTCCTCTTTCAGAGGCTTTCCATTAAGTTCACATGGTGGCTTACAGTTCTCTGTAACTCCAGTTCTAGGTGGTCCAACACCATCTTCTGGCTGTGGCAATCACCAGCCACACACTCGGTGTATATAGATACATGAAGACAAAACATTCATCCACATAACATTTTTAATAATATCCCCAAAGGGTTTCTGAAGAGACTAGACCCGAGGAGCCAGACCCAAGTCATGAGCAGGAGTGGTGCATCAATTTGGGAGGAGAGAATGCCAGGCAAAGGGAAACAGTGCAGAGTCACGGTGCTTAGAATGCTCTGGGGCTAGGTGGGGATGAGCTGGGAGGTAGAGCGGTTGGCTTGAGTTGCAACAACCATCATGGCGTCAGCAGCATTGGGGACGGGGGTTGAGGGGTACATTAGAGGTTGGATTTTCATTTTCAGTGTCATGGAAAACTAGTGGAGAAGGTTAAGCAGGACAGGCAAGACTTTCGGATGGCTTTCGGATTCTCCCCAGGGAGAATGATGTCATGAAATGAGTCAGAAATGGTACAAAGTGGTGTGACGAATTTAGAGGTGGAAGATGAAAGGAAGTCAGGGGTGTGTGCGCGTGGTGCATGTGTGTGTGGTGTGTGTGTGGCCATCTGGGACATTTTGACATTTCACATAATTTTCAGACAACCAAACAAAAATGACATTGATACAGTTAGCTAACTGAATCCGAAACCCCAGGAAGGGCTAGGACTGCTCTTGAGAGTCACCAGCCTAACAGCCATGTCTAAAGCTTTTGAGACTGGGTGAGATTCCCCAGGAAGGCAGACAGAAGAAAGCGATGATGAGAAAGTGGGTGTCCTGGAGAGCGTCACTTTCAAAGAGAGGGGAAACAGGAGCATTAAGGTAGGAAAAATGCTTAAAAAGGATCAGATAATGGATCATTCCTAGAATGATTAAGATAAAAGAAGGTTGCACATGACGTCACAAGTGACTTCCATGGAGGGGGGAAGAAAGCCGGTCAACAGGGTTGGAAAGAGAGTCAGTAGGGGAAGAAAGCCAGTCGGTGGGGCTGGAAAGAAGATGAAGAGCTAGACTTAACACTTTGGGGAACTTTTGCTTTGGAATAGGAACAGAGGAATGTGTCAGTGACTGGAAGAAATATCATTGGGTAGATGGTCTGGTTTTGATTTTAGGATGGGACAGGCTAAAACATTGGTTTCCATCAGTCAATAAGTCAGCCTAGAGAAGCCAACTGAAGATTCAGGGGAGCAAAGAAAGACAGGTGAACTTTGACGCAGGCAGGCATGACACAGAGAGCATCTGGATGGAGTGAGCCCAGGGGAGGCGGGATGTTCAGAAGAGAGGTGGATGCTGTGTAAATGTCCCAGTTCTTTCTGCCTCACTTCATGAACTTGAGTTCTCCTAACAGGGAACAGATACTAAGAGTACGGAAGGGGCTATTTAAGAACCTGAGTGGGGAGTTATGCGATTATTGTTTTAGAGGGTGTATTAAACTGCCTTGGGCTGCTATCAGAAATCAGCAATACACTGGGTGACTTATAATGATAGAAAATTATCTTTGACAGTTGCAGACAGAAGTTCAAAATCAGCAGGTGAGCACAGCACTGCTGACTGTGGTTGGCTCCAAGGGAGACTCCTGCCTGTCTCCCAGCTTCTGTAGGAGGCAGGCCAGCTTCCGTCATCTGATTTCTGCTGTAGGCGCATCTGATTTCTGCTGCCATCTTTACCTTATCTGTTGGGTTTCCTCCCCTCCTCCGCTGGATCCTGTAGGCTTGGACTTTTTAACAAACGTACTTTAGTTAGTTCTTAAACGCTTTACCTCCCTTCCAACCCCCAACACTGGGTAGAAGAGTAAGAAGGTTAGTGGGGACAGGGGGCAGAGCTCTCTCTGCTACTTCCTGCAGGGTAGGGCCATTGGATTCTTTTGGGGGCAATACCAATATCAGTCATCCAGAAATCCAGAAAGTCCAGGTAACCAGCAAATCAGCAAACAGCAAATGCAGCAGCAGGATGAGCCAGCAGCAAGCAGTCCTCCTCCAAGCAGTCATGGCTTTTTTTTTTAATACCCCTTAAAGTAAACTAATTCCACCTGGCAAAGACCACACTCTGCACAAGAGACTTAACATGTGTGGACAAACTAAAATCCCCAGATTGGAATTATAACAAAAAAATTTTTACATGTCCTAAACCAGACCATCCACAGAAGGACCCCTCCCCATTTCTCTACAGTAATTTGTCTCTGGACATAGTTCATGCTCTGATTTAGGTTGACAGCGCCTCAAGACTCTCAACTTAATTGCATCCTCCAAGATTCCTTTTCCAACTATAGTCTCATTTACTGAATCTGAATGAACATATCTTTGAAAAGGGCACTTGTCAGCTTAAAACATAGAGCAGAAAAGTGATTTTGTCAGGGAGATGGTAAAGTTGCAAGTCAGCGCTGTAGACATTTGAGCTTTGAGGTCACATTTTGCTTTTGTGTGTTTTTCCTACAAAACCTGGCCACCCAGGCACAGTCTGCAGTGAGTGAAAAGCTAGGTTGACTGCAATGGGGGATTTCCCAAGTGAATGCCGCAGAGAGAGATAAGAGGAAAGAGTTGCAGGTGACTGGAATGGTAGATAGACCCTGGTACTGAGCAATGTAAAGCAGGAAGAAACCTCAAGAGAATCCAGGATATGGTACTTGAGATGGGGATGTCAGAGGATGCTCTAGCTATGGGCAACACTAATCTCTTGACAGGGTCCTGAGAAGAGGAAGCTCTGCTCAGTTGAGTGAGGATAGCTAGAGGTAGGAAGAGCTGGAGGTGAGCAGCTTTAGGCCTCAGCAGTTGGGTGATGTTGAAGCCATCAGCAACTATGGCCCTGGAGAGAGGAAGAGAGAAGGCTGAAACTCAACTCTCCAAAGAAAAGGAAAAATGAGCCAGAATTCTGTTGATGCCAACAACAGGAGGTAGGCCGTGTGACATGTGACCTGGAGCCATGATGCGAAGAACAAAGAAAGGGCTCTTCTTACTTTCAGGCCTGAGGCACATGTGAGTGAGAAATCCATCTTTTATTTGAGATGATCCAGAGTTTGACTGCTTCTTAGTATACATGGAGGCTCGCTCTAGGTCCTCACCTTCTATAAAAATGTGTTGAAAAATACTCCCAAATCTTCAGTCATTTACTTTGGGTTCATCTCCATAAAGTAGGACTGTTGCCATCTGAGATTTAAAAGTTAGTAGGTCAGATTATCTGCTGTGAAGTTTGGGGGAGGGGCAGTGATTGTTTTGTTGTTGTTGTTGTTTTTCCCCTCTAAATCCATCTGCCGACCTGCATTCTTGCAGCTGATTGATGCTTATTTGCATTTCTTTAACCTAGAAAAAGTTTCCTCTAATCCAGGGCCCTTAACCTGGCACAAAGTTCCATTTGGGGTTGAATCCCATTAGCTGGGGGCGGGGGTATTTATGAATGGTCTTATTTATTTATAGGAAAGCCTCGTCATCAGGTGCTCATAAGCTCCAGCACAGACGGGGTTAGGTGCCGCTGAGACCAAGGATTTTGGCAGCTCCTCTCACTTGTCCCAAAGTCCAGGGCAGCTCAGCGGAGAAAGCAGCAGACTCAGAAGATTCTTGTTTCAACAGTGTAGAGGCTCAGAGATTCTACTCAAAAGGTTGCTCTGGGATAAAAAAGATGCATTATGAGTGCACAAAATAAATGTGTCGCTTTCCCTTTTATGTTCTGAGTTGCAATGGTAAGGGCTTGCACTAACACAAAACTAACAGGAACAGAAAGTTAGTGCTTGGAGGTCAACTGGAATAGAAACAGGTGCCTTTTCCCTGGAAAGTTGACCTGACCTGGAAAGCGAGGCAGCAGCTCTGCACTGGGCTGGCTTCCTGCTGTCCCTAGCAGCTAGAGTCCTTGTTAGGGGCACTTGGAAAGGTGCTATCAGGAATCAAGCTGGTTTGCAGCCTCACAGAAGGGCAGTGCCTTGGCAGCTTCTGTCTTGACTACCTCTGGGAATAGCTTGACTGATTCTAGGAATAGCTTAGATTGCAGGAGACCTTTGAAATTGGCATAAAAGTCAGTGTGAGGAAAAAGAGAGACCATAAGAGCCTCCTTAAGGGATAACAGTGAAACTGAGGTAACACTGGGAGATCAAGGAGCCTTAAAAAATCTTTTAAAAACACGCCTATTTATTTATTTGGTTGTTTTTTCATATCTATCTATCTATCTGTCTGTCTGTCTGTCTGTCTGTCTGTCTGTCTGTCTGTCTGTCTGTCTATATATCTATCTGTCTATCTATCATCTATCTATCTATCTATCATCTATCTATCTATCTATCTATCTATCTATCTATCTATCTATCTATCATCTTCTATCTATCTATCTGATGTGGGAACATACCATAACATGCATGTAGAGACTGGAGAACTTGACAGGACAATTCTCTCCTCCACTGTGTGGGTCCTAGGTATAGAAAGAATGCAGGCCTGGTAGCAAATGATGATCTATCCTTTTGATTTGGAGTTCTACCTCAATGCTAGCTCAACTTCCGAACATTCACCTGCCTCTTCCATTTCCATCACCAATCTCTCACACCCACTGTCCATATTCTTTGTTTCCCCTTCACTTTCAGTACTCTGTCATCTGGCTTCTGTACCCAGAATGAAAGGGAAGCTACTTAAAGGCAATGAGAGAGAGAGAGAGAGAGGAGGCAGTTTTACCAGGACAGTAATAGAGAGACAGGTTGCAGAGATAGAATTCAGGCGAAGACCAAGTGAGCCAGACAAGGATCCCGAATATTAGAGCAGATTTCTGGAATTAGTTTGAGCCAAGAAGAGTAATTCAGGGGCCAAGAGAAAAACCAGTTTGAATAAGTCAGCTGGGAGAGGAGTTTGAGCCAGAACAGTTGAGTTGAACCAGCTACTTCAACTCAAGAAAGGACAAGAAAGTGTGACCTTATTAAGCAGTGTCAGAAGCTGAAAACATTCTTGGCCTAGGTTAGATTGTACAGAGGCTAGAAGCTTCCAGGACTAGGCCTATGTGAGCAGAAGGAGGCAGTAAGCCTCCGAGAGAACAACTGAACCAGGTGAATAAAAGTTCTTTTTACAATTATGTAATTATCTATTAAATTGGGTTCATTGACTTTCAGAGATATTGCTTAGCTGCAACTCAACTTCTTTTTGTTTGGAAGTCTTTCTTCTTCCCCTCTCTGTCTGAGTCTCACTAGGTGGTCCAGGCTGGCCTCAGACTTGAGCTTCTGCTCTCAGCCTCTTGAGTGCTGGGATCACAGGGGCTCACACTTAGACAGAAATTTATCTTTACAGCTTTATTTTTATCATGTGTGATTGTGCATGTCTGCTGTCTCTTTGTGAATGCAGACATGCACATGCCACAGTTCACTTGTGGAAGCCAGAAGACAACTTTCAGTAGTTGATTCTTTCCCTCCTCACTAGGTTCTGTTTCCTTAAAAGGCATTCTTTGGGGCAGAGACATAATGTAGGCGATGTGGCGTTCAGTAGGAAACGTGGTGGAGATGCTACCTGGGGTGGATAAGGCTGGAAACCAAAGTCCACAGCTAAGAGATCTAGGCTGATTCTCAAACTGGTTTGAACCCAGAACACTTTAGGAATAAGTTTGTGCCCAACAGTGACATACCTTATCACCACAAAAAAACGGTGTCGCGGTCTGAAGATCGGGATCAATTCTTAAACATCTCTGGGAGATGTTAGTTATCAGAAGTTAGTTATCAGGAAGCAATAGCCTGATTAAGAGAGAGCTGAACACTGTTAGGGAACAGGGATGGGGTTGGGGACGGCTGCAGGACTGCCTGAGCCGGCAGCTTTCCGTCTGAACTGGATGCCTTTATAGATCACATGCACTGACTTTGAGCTCTGCGTTTCCGTTCGTGTGGGTGGTAAGGTACGTCACAGTTAGAGTGCAGGCTTTTACCTAGATCGTCCTGGGTTCGAATATTGCTTCCTTTGCATACTGAAGTGCTGTTGACAAACGAGTCGCTTTCCTCCTCTGTGAAGCAACCGCTTCATAAGCAAGGCTGAGAAGTAAGACCAAATATGTAAAAATACACTCTCCTAGTTAGTGTCAGCTCCCAGTACGACACAGCCCAGAGTTTTATTATGAGTCTCAGTTGGTGGAGTACCTCTGCCAGATTGGTCTGGGCCCATGTCTGTGGAGCACTTTAAAAATTATTGATAGATGTATGTCATATAACTATGTTTTCATCAACTTGACACAAGCCTGGACATACTTGGGAAAGGGAGTATGTCCCCTCTCAGTTAAAGAAATACCTCCATCAGAGTGGTGGGTGGGCATTTTTCTTAGGCCCTAATTAATGCAGTAGGGTCCAGCTGGTGGTACCATGCCTGGGGTGAGGGGAAGGCTCGGACTGTATGAGAAAAGCAGCCAGGCCAACCAAGGGGAGCAAGCCGGTAAGCCGCTCTCCTCCATGCTCCCCCACTCTGCTTCTGTTTATGTTCCGGCACCCACCTCCCTCAGTGCCGGACTGTTACCTGAAACGTAAGCCAAATAAACCTCTTCCTCCATAGTTGCTTTTGGTCATGGCATTTATCATGGCAATGAAAACAAACTAGAACATAGGTCATACCTGGTATAGAGCTATTACCCAACAGAGCAGTATTAATTAATTTTAAGAAAAATTATTCTTATAAGGGGGTTTCCTGAAGCAGGATATGATCAGGAAAAAAACCACTGTCATTTAGAGAATGTTTGATTCTGTGGTAAAAATGTGCTTTTCTGGAAATCGAGCCTCACACATGGGAGACAAGTGCTCCACTACTGACTGCACTCCCAGCCACGTATTAATTCCTCCTACTGCATCCAACACGACGAGCAGGCAATATTATCACCAGCACTGTCCAATCGAGGGAGCAGAAGCATGCAAGGCATGGACTGTGTTATTAGATGTCAGAGCTTGGGTTTGCAGAGGGCTCTGTCCGACTCTTGAAGACTTGTTGGGGGTGTCTATAGGGGTGGTTGTAGACTTCTGCTAAAGTGTCCAGGTTTTTTGTTCTGTTCTGTTTTTAACGGTTTGCATATGAAATTATTCTGGACTGGGAGCAGTCGGTGCTTTACTGCTGCCTGGCAGAGCCCAGCTCCAGCGCCATGCTGGGAAGGCAATGGATTGTGCTTACAGACCAGGAAGCTACAGAACTCGAGGAAACACAGCCACCAGTACAAACAGAGGACCTCAACACTGGCCCGCACTGCAGCTCACCATGCAACAAGACCCTGTGGGCAAGTTTAGGCAGCTGGGTCTGCCCTGGAGTTTAATAGTAAATATTAACTCTTGATCTTGGGGTAGCCAGACTGAAGACAAGTCTAGTATTTGCAACCCTGGCATTAGCCATAAAAGAAACGAATGTCATGTTTAGCAAAGGGAAGAAATATGTTCGTGTCATTTTATACTTTGAGTTAATGTCACTTTCATAGGTGAAGGCTCTTGAGAGCTTTAAGTACTGGAGAGATACACCGCCTTGAACTCTTCCTGGGGCTGTCAGCAGCCTTTCTTTTCACGTGTGCCAACCTGGCTTTCAACCCTGGCTCTTCTGCCTCTCTGCTGTGTGACTTAACTTGCTCAGTTTGGCTTCTGACTTAACCTTTTAGTTCAATGGTTTTTTTTTTTCTATTTTCATAATGAGGATACTTGCACCTACCTCATAGCCTTGTGAGGATCGATGCTGAAATGCTAGGATGGGGAAAATCAATAGTAGCTATTGATCTTTGTTTTATTGCAACTGTGAAAGAAACCAAAATGCTTATTTTATTTATTTTGAGGCAAGAATGAGTCTAAGCGTATACACAGACTCATACATTTCTTTCTCAAGGAAATAGTCCTGTCTCTAGGGAGTTATTATAACTTTTACGTGCTCACATTAGTTATTGAGCCTTTATAATCATAAAATCCATTTATAGCCCTTGGTTGCTAAGCAACAAAGGACAAAGTACCGAGTATTTCCTCTTACTACGAAAGGTTCGGCTTTCCCATATTTGTCTTGAAATCAGCATATTTTAGAAAGGACAGGGAATCCTGTTTCTGAAAGGGCTTAAATGGCATTTTTGTGGGGAGATATACTCAAGCCTGAAAGGAATATGTTGTTATTATTTTTCTACTCTTAGACAGGCTAAAGCATTTTCTGCTAATTGTATGGAATGTGAACCTAGACAAAGTCTGAAGTTGAGAGACTGCAAGTTCATTTTACGGTGAAGTAACACATTACTTGTGTTCTGTGATGCTCTCTCTCTCTGGAAGGCCCTTCTTTATCTGGCAGTAGTCTTGAGGGATGGTTGAGGTGTGGTCCCTGAACATAAAGAGGTGCTGCCTGTGGACCCTGATAACCAACAGCTGAATCAGGTCATTCACCCATACTCAGCAGCCTTTGGGTAAGCTGGCTTTTAAAAGTCTTAAGCAACATAATCAGTGTCCTTATGTGAGATCAAAATATTTAATTGTTTCTGTTGTTTTCAATACGTAAAGCTTTGGAAGTCCCCAAAGAACAAACGACTATTTAAAATATTAAAAAGAACTTCAGTACAACATGCTTTTTCAGGGCTCATGAATGCATATAAGAAAAACAAAATTTTAAAAGGTGTATGTGGCTATTTCTCTTTTCACCCACATTAAAACAGCACCAAAGCAGATTAGACTGTCCTGTCTGAAGTCTGGTGGCCCTTTGTCTTGGGATGCAGTTTATTCTATTTTATTTTAGTTTGGTTTTTATGAGACAGAGTTTCTCTGTATAGCCTTGGCTGTCCTCGGACTTGCTCTGTAGACCAGGCTGGCTTTGAACTTAGAAATCCACTTGCCTCTGCCTCCCAAGTGCTGGGATGCAGTTTATATAAGTGGTGGGGTACTACAGATGTAGACTAAAGGCAATGATCCTCTTCTTCCTTTCCTTGTGGAGTTAGAAAAGTTATTGCTATGAGACAAATCTACTGAGAAGTCCCATAAAATGTTACCCAGGCAGGAAGAGGCAGAAAGGATACTAAACCTCTTATAATTCCCTGTGGTAACAGCTAGTCTGTTACTCTGCTGCTGAGAACAAAGGGCCTTCAGAAGGATTTGTATGAGAGTGTGGCAGTAAGAACTGTCTGTTAGGAATAGGTTGATCCTGTTTGATAAGAAGAGGGAGACTTTAAAAAAAACCCTCAAAAATAAACAGTAACAACAACAACAACACAAGTGAAAATAAATCCAGACCAAAAAGAAATCTATTATTCACATATGCTAACTACAGTGCCTTTAAGCAGTGTTTGAACTGCTAGCCCTCTATCTGCCTGACAGGAAGACAAGGCAGAAAGCGGCTTGCTGCCCAGGGATCTGCAAAGATGCACATGGGGTAAGGGCAGGTCTATGAGACAACGCCAAGGCTTTCTCTGTCTCTTTGTTAGCCTCCCATGGAAAAAGCAAAGATCTATATGCCACGCATGTCTCTGTGTTCCCAGTCCATCTTCCATGGACTCAGTTTCCCACTTCTATCATGCTTGTTTGTAGAGTCTGATGTTCCACAGACTTTCATCCCCATTCATTCATTGGTCCCCAACTTGACTCTGAGAGCAGTTTACAAATTCACAAATCAATTTTTTTTATTACACTTAACTGTGTAACTGTCAGGTGTGTAGAAGACAGAGAACAATTATGTGAATCCTGGGGCATTGAACTCAGGTCATCAGGCTTGGAAGCAAGCACCTGAGCTATCTTACCTACCCACAGGTTACATGAACTATGGAAAATATATGCTAAGTATATGTGTATAAAAGCACACATATAGCATAGAATAATCTCTCTCACACATGCACACACACACACACACATATACCTATTGAGTCTATTTAATGTTGATCATATGTACATGTATTTAGGGCTGACTACTACAGGTTGGTTGCTGGAGAAAACGGATTCTACCCAGTAACGGAAACCCTAGTGACAGACATAGAAACTTCTCTTTGAGATGGGGAAACTCCAACAAACTCCCCAAACAATATAGCCTATTCCCATTGCCCCATCAGTGGCCATTGATTGCTTGTAGCTCTCCGTCTGGGGAGTGGGTTATTGCGAATTTTCTCCCATCTACATGGGCAGTGGTCATTTTGTAGGTCTTATTCACAACCATATTGTAGAGGTCTATATGCTGCTTTCCTGTCATGTGTAGAAGACACTTCCAGGAGCAGGTATCCTGGTCCTCTGGTTCTAACAATCTTTCTCTTCCTCTTATACAGTTTTCCCTAATCCCTAGATGTTAGGCATTGCATTGCAGATGTATCAGTTGGGGCTTGGAATTCCATGGTCTCTTATTCTCTGCATCAGTTGTGAATATCTGTAATAACCTTCCATTGTTGCAAAAGGAAGCTTATTTGATGAGGATGGGAGCTTTACTTATTTATTTGTGGACATAGGATAAATATTTAGAATGCAGTTAGAAATTACATTGATTTAGGAAAATGGCAGCAGTTGGTTCTCCTCTGGGTTTATTATCTTTCCATCCATGGGTAGTTGATTAGGTTATAGTGCCAGGGATAAATTCCCTCTATTGAACAGAGCTTAAGCCCAATTAGACAGCTTTTGGTTACCCCTAAGACGGAAGTGTCAGTATTGCACCGTTGAGTATATCTTACTGGGCTGGTAATTATTGTTGCTCCTAGGCTTTCAGCTGGGTAGGGCTATTGATTGAGCTTCTCCCTTGGGAGATTGCATAACACCTTCTGAGAACTAGTCCTCAAGAATAGTTCCAGATCAGGTTCAACTCAATTCCCCCTAGTCCTGTGTCTGGGGTGTTTGGTATATTCAGTAAAAGGATTTTATCCTTAAGTTCTGAGAGGCAACCAAGAGCAATAGGAATAGCCTATATCATTTGGAGAGTCTATTGGATTCTCTTGACATCAAAGAGATGTTTCCCATGCCTGTCACTGGGGTTTCTGTTAGATAGTCTATGGTTCATGGGGGAACATTGGCATCTGTATGGTGTAACTCCATTTTTATCTGTTTATATCATCTATCTATCTATCTATCTATCTATCTATCTATCTATCTATCTATCTATCTGTCATCCTAGCTGTTCATATACTTATCATTTATCTATTATTTATCTATCACTCTATCTGTTCATTTATCTATAATTTCTGTATCATCTATCTACCTATTTATCTACCATCTATCTATCTAATCTATCATCTATTATTTATCTATCATCTATCTTTCTGTCTGTCATCTATTTATCTACTTATAATCTATCTATCTGTCTATCTAGTTTTTATTTTAATAGAATGGATGTTTCGTTTGACTGTATGTGTGCATATCATGTTCATAAAGTGGTTGTGGAGGCCAGAAGAAAGCATAGCATTCCCTAGATCTGGAGTTACAGATGCTTGTGAGCCACTATGGAGGTTCTAAGACTCAAACCTAGGTCCTCTGGAAGAGCAGCCAGTGCTTTTAACATTAGATCTATCTCTTCAGCTGTTGTTTATGTATTTGTAAGTAAGCTGAAAGAACACTAAGTTTCCTTATGGCTTTTTCAGATATCCTAGTGATTAAATGTATGTGTGTGCATGCGTGTGCATGCAATCACACATGATGTGCATGCTGTGGGTTCATACACCATTTTATATGCAGAGAGAGATCAGAAGCCGACTTTGTGTAGTCAGTTGTTTTGTTTTACCTTTATGTGAGTTCTAGGAGAATCTACCTCAGGCTGCCAGGCTTGCATAGCAGGTGCCTCTCCCAACTGGTTTGCAAAATTCAATGGTTTAATAGAGCAAATGAGAATAACAATAATAATCATATAGCATATATAGAAATTAATATATTATTGTAAAATAATTAAAATTGCATTATAAAACAATAAGATTATCTTCATATCTTCCTGTCCCACTTAAATTTTTTTGTCAGCTTATGTTCTTTAAATTGGTTAACATGCAATCACCTGAATTTAAATTCAGCCTTTCTAGTACCTTGTTTATTCCATTATACAGTAATGGAGTGTTTACTAAAGATTAAAAAAAAAAAGAAGCATGAAAGTTTATTTTTCATGTAGTAGTGCTGGAAGAAGGCTTTTAGATGGAAGGATCAGAAACTGCTAGCAGAATGGATTCACAGACTCATAGGAAAGAGAGAGAGAGACTCTTGCTTAATCTCTATTTCAAATTATTGAAGGTAGTGTAGATTTTATAGTCTACCAGTGACGACACCGAAACTCTTCAGTCAGAGTAGTTTTAGATCAAAATGCAGTAGATTGCTTCCCCTTTCTACTTATAACCATGTGAACTTCCACATTATTTATGAAGAAGAGGAGCAGATAACCCAAGGGCAGCTTTCAAGACACAGCCAATCCCTTATTATTTACTCCGAATGCAGTCCTGGTTTGTGAAAAGCAATAAAAGTCGCTCGTATGGAATTTTAATAGCGTCAAGGCTAAGAACATATAGCATTTGAAAGTTATATGTGGCCAGCACAGTCTGCAGACACACTCAGCACCTTTCCTGCTTACAGCTGAGACGGGAATCTCTGAGCCAGCTCTTCTGCACAGATTGCAAATGCCATCAGCTATCCCCACGACCAGTTAGTTTTCTGTCCTTCCCTTTCCTTGTCTTCATAAGTCAACAACTGCCATTCTTTGAAGCCATAGTATGGTCATAAAGGGTAAATGTCTTCATTAGCTGACGTGCATAGTGACTTCAATACTAGTTTAATAAGCTGCTTAGGTTTTTATTAGGAACATCACCACTTTATTGACCTTTGGTGTTTTTCACCAACGTTCTATTCTATTATTATTTTGTACGATTCTATAGGAAGTAGCCATAGAGTAGTTGACAGTACGACACACTTAGGCCCTTGCAATGACTAAGACCATGTTTCTGAAAAATTGAGCTAAAAAAAGAGTAATCTGATAGAGTAAGATTGCTGCTAGGATCACATATTAAGCAATACTTGTCAACTGACTTGACTTGGCAGTGATATATTATATGTCTAGAGTTCACTGAGCATTCTTTTCCTGGCTAGCAAGCTCTCAAATGGCTGGCCTGATGATTCCTTTGCTCTTTCTGGACCTTCTCAGGTACTGCACTTGCTGCTTGTTGTCTTTCCCTTGAAGGGCATTGCCATAGTTAATGTCAGCCATCAACCTGACATAAGTTTAGAGTCACCGAGGATGAGGGAACCTCAGTTGAAGAGCTGTCCAGATCAGATTGGCCTGTGGCCACATCTGAGAGGTAATTTTTAAAAATTGCTCATTAATGCAATGGTTGGTGCCATCTCTGGGTAATTGGCCCTGGCCTGTATAAGAAGGTAGCTGAGCAAGCTAGAGGTAGGAATCCAGGAGGCAGGGTTCCTTCATGGTCTCTGCTTCAGCTCATGCCTGTAAGTTTCTGTGGTGTGTTCCTGCCCTAGCTGCCCTCGATGACGAACTGTAAACTGTAAGCCGAATAAACCCTCTCGTCAGTTGTTACTAGCTGCGGTGTTTAATAGAGCAACAGAAAGCAAACTAGAAAAGGCGTGGTTCTCACAGCATCAAGAAGTGACCTGGGTGTTGAAGAACAAGGACCTCACTGTCCTATTTTCATATCCAATGATTTTATGGCCACAGCTCTGCATGGGCTTTATCAGTACTTCCTCATAACGCCGTGCTAAAGGACCCACATCTTTATCGCCTGTTCACTCCCAAGCAAAGCTAATGCAAAACCATGTGCTTAGCTTACTGATTGCATCCTGTCAGAGGCCAGACTCAGGCATTCTCATGCCTCATGTTCACCTGCCTCCTTCATACTTGGATAATTTGCCTTTGCTGTTTTTATCCAAGTCACAGATGGCATTGTTGAGAAGGATAGGAGCATAGTTTTCTACACTGACCGCCAGGCTTCTCTCTAGGCCAGTCTTCTAGAGGACAGTTGTTCTCTTACTCTAGATCAGTTGGCTCTCCACCTTCCTAACACTGTGACCCTTTAATACGGTTCCTCACGGTCTGGTGACCCCTGTGAAAGGGTCGTCAGACCTCCAGACGGGTCTCTGCCCACAGGTTGAGAACTGCTTCTAAAGCCATCAAATTCTAAAGCCTTCCTTCTGCCCTTCCTTCTGCCTTTTCCGTCCTTCCTACAGCTCGAGCCGCCCATCTCTGACCTATCTACCACGCTCCCGCTGGATTAGAAGCTCCTCTTTGGTGTCTCCTTGAGTGTGGCGTAGCCTACGGTTGCCACTGCCTGTGTTCTTGCTTGGCTGCCCTGCTCTTCCTGGCCTTACAGGCAAGACGGGGTGAATGCTGCTCACTCTCGCAACTCTAGTTGCTGGCACACAGCACCTCATTGAACTGAATGCCGAATGGGGAAATGACAGTCCTGCCAAGTGTCCAGTTGAAGTCAGGATGTACATGTCTATCTAGTCTCCTCATCTGCCGTTCAGCTGGTGCACAGGAAAAGACAAGTCCTGTACAATCTGTTCTTTTTTTTTTTACTTTTTAAATTTGTTTTTAATTTTTTATTATTTATTCATTTTATGTCCCAATTGTAGGTCCCTCCCTCTTCTCCCACTCTCCCTCCCTCTTTTCCCACCCCCTTCCATTAGACCAAAGAAAGGGGGAGCCCTCCTCACCTACTGACTCTGGCCTATCAAGTCTCATCAGGACTGCCTGCATCCTCCTTCTCTGTGGCCTAGCAAGCCCACAGCGCCAGGGAGAAGTGATCAAAGAGCAGGTAACAGAGCCCATGTCAGAAACAGCCCCTGCTCCCCTTACTAGGGAACCTAGATGGAGACTGAGCTGCCTGTTGGCTACATCTGAGCAGGGGGTCTAGGTCCTCTCCCTGCATGGTCCTTGGTTGGTGTGTCAGTCTCTGCAGAGTGCCCAGTCTCCTCTGAGCACAGATTTGTTGGCTTTGTTGGTCTCCTTGGGGAGCTCCTGTTCCCTCTGGGTCCTTCTATCCTCCAACTCTTCCATATGACACACTGTCCTTTGCCTAAAGTTTGACTATGAGTCTCAGCATCTGCTTCAATCCCCTGCTGGGTGGAGTCTTTCAGAGGACAGCTATCATAGGCTCCCGTCCTGTTCCCTCTCTTCGACTGCTTCCTGTGTCTATTCCACTTGTCTTTCTGAACAAGAATTACGCATCCCCCCCCAGGGTCTTCCTGTTATTTAGCTTCTTTAGGTCTGTGGATTTTAGTATGGTTATCCTGTATTATATGGCTAATATCTACTTGTACGTGAGTACATACCATGCATGTCTTTCTCGTTCTGAGTTACCTCACTCAGGATGATCTTTTCTAGTTCCCACCATTTGCCTGCAAATATCATGATGTCCTTGTTTTTATAGCTGAGTAGTATTCCATTTTTGTGTAAATGTACCACAATTTCTGTATTCATTCTTTGGTTGAGGAGTATCTAGGTTATGTGTAGTTTCTTAGTATTGCAAAAAAGCCTGCTATGAACATAGTTGAACAAATGGGCATGTGCAGGCTCTCTGATGCCTCCTGCTCTCAGAAAACCCCAGAAGCCAGATTCTCAATAGTCTTCCCTAGAACCCGGCATCTTTGAGCATTATAGGAACTCCGTACGGAGGTTGCCTTCTGTTACATAATGTACTAAACTATGTGTTTACTCAAATTGAATAAGGACCAATTTTCACTTTATCTCTCAGTTATCAGTCCTTGAGGCTTCAGGTGATTCATACCATGTTAAAGTCCAGAGAGCATCCATTTAGTCGCTGTCTTTAACAGTGGGTCCTATTATCTGTGCTGGGAAAAACTGATTAGATTCTGGCTAGATCAATATAAGATATCCATACATGGAGATGGGGAAATCCTCAGGATCTTGGGAGAGCAGGTGGAGCTTTCCTTGGGTGCGTTGTCCTGCTGCTTGCCCTGTATTAGTTACTCTTCTTATCACTGTGATAGAATTCCTGGCAGGTGCTATATGAAGAAGGAGGGATCTATCTTGATTCTCCACAGCCCTGGGAGCTTGTAGCTTGTTCACACTATGGCTGACAAAAAAGGCAGAGACTTCACTAGAAATGGAGAAGGAACCTTGAAGGTCCACTCCTAGTGGCCCATGTCCACCAGCTACATCACAGAGGTTCGACAACCTTCTCAAACGACATCCAAACCACAGGCCTGTAGGAGACATTTCACATTCAAATGTAACACTCACCAAGAATGGGCAAGATACTTCCTGGAGGCTTGAACTTCTTTCCCAGGCTGTCACCCTGATCTCATTTCAGTTTCCAGGCTGACTATCAAAATAGGGCTAAGGAACCGGCTATATGCCTTCTAACTAGTCACAAAATCCAATGCTTTGTCCTTGGAAGTCTGGTTTACATGTGATGATGTGTGGACAAATACTTAACAGACGTCTCTGTGAGGACAAAAGATCAGCTCTGATTTGTAGCATTTTGATGACATAAACATTCTCACTGTAGCTAATTTTAAGCTAGTAGCTCGATGTTACTAGCTATGATCTTGGGATAGGAGAAAAGTATGTGCTAGTCGGCTTCTTCATCCTGTTGCCCAGTCTCCTGCCTCCTGGACCATGTTTCTACTGAGCCAGATCAGAGTCCAGTGACAATAGCCCAGACTCTGCTTTTGTGGACAGTTGCAGCCTTAATGACCCCTGTCCTGGAAGCTTTCCTGACACCATTTCTCTCTGCCAAGTCATTTACATATCCCATGATGCCCTGTGCACTTTTCTAGTGTTTACTGAGTGATTGCCATGCCCCAGGTCATGTTCTAGATGTTGAATATGTTGCTGTGATGTCTTTGTTTTTTTCCCACCGCTCTGTGACCTTTCTGAGCAGAGAAACTGGCGCTCACAGGGCTGGTAGCTGCACTAAGCTGTGTTCTGGGCATGATCTCATTTAACTCTCACATCTCTATGAAGTAGGGTCATTCTTCCCATTTTATAGATAGTGAAGTTGAGGCAGGCTGCTCCTCCCAACTGTGTGCTAAAGGACCTTTCAAAATTAGAAGTGTCACCGTGTCGTTCCTCTGCTTAAAATGTCACGTTGGTCTTCTCTCTAGATGAGCTTCTCCATTTGTGACTGTGTCAGTTACTTTTATGTCACTGTCATCGCACACACGGCACATGCAACTTTGACTCAAGGGACATAGTCCACCACAGTGGGGAAAGCATACCAGCAGGCTGCTGGCCGCCTTGTGGAGGCCAACCAAGGAAGCCTGTGGGGACACATTACACATTTGTACTAACAGGAGTTCCAGCAACTCATCCAACCCTTCCTCTGTGCAACAAACTTAGTATTTATTGGATAACTGCCATGTCCTGGGTCCTGTTCTGGATCAGTGGTGCTCAACCTTTCTGTGGCCCTTTTAAATACAGCTCCTCTTGTCGTGGTGATACCCCCGGCCAGCCATAAAATTCTTCTGTTTCTGCTTCATGACCACTGTTTATTGTTGATTTGGCCACTGTTATGAATCATAATGTAAACGTCTGAATCCGAAAATATCTGGCATGTGACCCCCTAAAGGGGTCGCGACCCACTGTCCTAGATGCTTAGGCACTGAACGGTAAGAGAGGGTTCAAGTTCCAGAGGAGCTTAAAGCTGAGTAGAGAGAACAGACACACAACACATCATCGCCTCCTGGCTAAAATACAGATATGGAAAGCTGGTGGTGAGCTCCATGAGGGTGTGGCTCTTATTCTCAGACACATTTGTTACCTGCTTCCTGTCTCTGATCCTTGGAACTCATTTGCACACCCCATCAGGACACAACTCCCCTGACACTCCCATGGGGCTTGTGCAGCTTTTCTTCCTGGAAGCAGGACCTTGGCCACCCTCTCAGCCACAAAGCCTACATGCAGAAGCAAATAGACTCCAGGGATGAAAATGAGCCACCTGATGGGAGGAGGGCTATGCAAGCTGGGTGTTCTAAGCAAGTGTTTAAGACATTTAGAGCAAAGTGATTATGTTTAAAAGCACAAGATTTATTTTAAGAGCCATCTGAGGGTTACTGTCTGTGTGTAAAACCTCCTGAAACAGTTTTATCTGACACCATGGATTTATCTTGCTGAGTTATTTCCTCAGGGTCTAGAAAGCACAGATGTGATCCGGAGTCCTAGATAAAGCTGGCTACAGCAGGGATCCCCTCTCTCTGTTCATCATGGTATTTGGGCAAGCCATGTCAGGCAGGGCCTGTCTCCTATGTCCATCTGGAAAGGGGGGCAGGGTAATAAAGAGCAAGTGGGGGCATTAGCCAGGCCTTCAGGAATACAGATGCTTATTTCCACCTCAGGAATTGTGTGTGTGTGTGTGTGTGTGAGTACAGGTGTGTGTGGTTGTGTGCGTTCATGTGTGTGTGCACACGCCTATGCATGTGTTAGGGGAGGGGTGCCCCATGAAGCAGATGGGACGCCAGCAGGAAAGTCCATGTGAAACCACACAGATCTCTCCTTCCATCTGCTCTGCTTAGCACTCAGCTTGTCCAAAGCCCAGTGAAGCAGTCCAAGCAAGTGCGTCCTCTCAGCGGTTGGCATTGCTGGTGGAGGCAGCCTAGCCAGCTTGCCCAGAACATGTGAGTGACAAGGGGCACCAAGCCAGGCCTGCCTTGACACTGTTTCCTATAGCCCTGCTGGCCTCAAGCTCACCATAGCTGGTGGGGGGTGGCTTTGACCTTATGCTCTTCCTGTCTCTCCTTCCTAAGTACTAGCAAAACCCAGGGCTTTGAGCATGTTAAGCAGGCACTCTACCAACCAAGCTACCTCCCCAGCCTCCCGGCTTGACTCGTGAGCTTGCCCTCACCACCCCTACCCAGTGTCCCCACCTCTCAAAGCACAGGCTCTGCCAGCAGTCCTAAGCCTCCTGAGCTGTGTGGTAATGACAGCCCCTGCCTAGGACTGAAATAAAGGTTCAGTGACATAAGGAAGGTAAAGTATAACGTGTAGCCAGGCACAGAGGGAAAAGTTCCAGTTCTGATGGTCTTTGGAAAGCTGCGGTAGTGTTCAGATGCATTTCCTTCCTGGTCCTGTTCTTTTAAATCCCTTTGCACAGAGCCACCAGAAGAACCTTTGAAAATGTGTGTGAGGCACCACATGCCTCTTTCCAAAGGCTTCCGGTCCCTTGATCTCACAGTTCCTACACTCCTGTGCTCTGTTCCGAGAGGATTCGCTGCTACCCAGCCCAGCCCAAACCCCTTGCTCTTGCCCTTGACTCTCCCTCTGCCCAGCATGCTCCCTTCTTGATGTTCACATAGCTGGCTTCTTCAGAGAGGCTTCAAAATCTGAGTGATGTCCTCTAAGAACGCCTTTCCGAATATCCTGTTATACTGTCATCACTTTCTGACTGTATCCTAGTTACTTCTGCTCTATTTTGTGGGTATTGTACCCTAGCTTAGCAAGACATGTGGAAGGTTGCCACTTGTCATTTTTTCTTTTGTTCTCTCTCTCTCTCTCTCTCTTTTCATTTTTTCCTGTGTCTCTACCACCTTGCACAGTGCTTGGCATATAGTGGACACTTAGAAGACACTATTTGACTCAGTGGAAGATAATGAGATCTGTGCTTAGTCTGCGTCCTTGCCTGTTTTCAAAGCCAAGCTACCATTTTTTTGAGCATCCCCGAGTTTAGGGATGTCTTTTCCCTATAAGTTCAGGAAATGTTTGTGACATGTCACACTCATTTTGTAACACACGGTACGAGTCTCTAAATAGGGTTGATTGTGTTTCTTCTCCACAGATGTCATGATTCCAGAACATACAGAGAGAAGCCTTCACAAAATGTAAGAAATGCCGGCATGAGTGAGAACCAGCTTATTTAAATCATGCCTGGGAAAGAAGCCACAAAAATGTATTACACCCTTATTCAACTATCTAGCATCAATTTCAGATTTTAATAAAACAGACGAGAAGCATTTGGCTTTCTCCTTTGGCCAAAACCATAAGACAACATTCCACGTGTTTCAGATTCTAAACATATGTGGGTTTTGTCATCTAGAAAAACAAAATATTTTGCACAATAAAGTGAGCCACACAGAATGGATGCTGGGTGTTTCCAAAGACAATCCCCTGACCCCACTGTGCGTGAGTGAGCCTGGAGCAGCTGACTACAGCAAAGCTGCCCTGACAAGGCAACTGCTTGCCTTAGCTCACCCCTGGGGCAGCAGCTTCTGGACACTGGCTGTGATGCTCTAGAATGCTTGTTCTCAACCTTCCAAATGCTGCTGCAACCCTTTAGTTCTAGTCCTCATGTTGTGGTGATCCACAACTGTAAAATCATTTTCATTGCTATATCATAACTGTAGTTTTGCTACTGTCATGAATTGTAATGTAAATATCTGTTTTCTGATGTCTTGGATGACCCCTGAGAAAGAGTCATTTAACCCCCAAAGGAGTCTCAACCCACAGGTTGAGAACTGCTGCTGTAAGTAGTGGACTGTATAACAAATCAACATCTTCTTTTTATCCCCAACACTAATGGAAATCATTCTAATTGTAAAAAAATCATTAAACGTATCATTGCTGTGAACTTTCAATCATTATACCATACATGTATGTATCTGTCTATATGAACACATGAAAAGTACTCATTCGAATTGACATAAAATATTTAATGCTTTTGGCAAAAAGTCAAACACATTTTTCCTTTTGATACATAAATTCTAGTATTGAATCATCTTTGTGTACCTTAATGATAAAGTCTCCAAAAATTAAATTCCACTTGACAGCATTCTATTTAGGACTTGGTGTATGGTACTTACCACTGGTATTTAAAACAACAACAACAAACCATGACCAAGGCAACTTAGAAGAGGAAGGGTTTATTTGGGCTCATGACTCCAGAGATAATGGTGTCAGGCATGTGGAGCGCTCACCTCTTGAAACTTAAGCAAGAAGCTGGGAGAACAAACTGGGAATGGTGAGGCATCTAAGCCCCAAAGCTCAGTGTCAGTGAGACACAGCCTGCGATAATACCACGTTTCTTAAGCCTCCCCAGAGAGCATCGTCAACTGGGGACCATGTATTCGAATATCTGGGTGCTTAGGGGACAGTTTCATTCAAAACATCACACTTTCTATTCCACAACTGTGAAACTGATGGAGCAATTATCATGTTTGCATCTTAAATGCATGGTCTGAGATGCTGTTTCATTTATTTATGTTATCAATTAATTAACTTTCGTTTCTGGGTGTTTGTGTCTGTGAGAGTGTGTGCCACTTTTTTTTTGTAGGTGCCCACAGAAGCCAGAAGAGGGCATTGGAGCTTCTGCAGCTGTAGTTACAGGCAGCTCTGAGTCACCCATGTGATAACTGGGATCTTAACCTGGGTCTTCTGCAAGAGCAGCAAGCACTTTAACCACAGCCATCTCTTCAGCCCATCTGTCTGTCTGTCCGTCCGTCCGTCCGTCCATCCATCCATCCATCCATCCATCCATCCATCCATCCATCTGTCTTTCTGTCTTGAGACAGATCTCACTACATATCCCTGGCTGGCTTAGAACTTGCTCTGTAGGTCAACCTGGCTTCAAACTCAGAGAGATCTGCCCTCTTCTGCCTCCCAAGCACTGGGATCAAAGGTGTGTCTCACCATGCCTGGCTTCCATGCCACTATATACAAGACCTGACAATAAATGAGTGGAAGTTTTCCTATTTGTTCCAAGGCTGCGAGTAATTTTAGGCTTTGTCTTTATTTTTGAGAATTCTGGCAACTTGGCTTTTAAAATTGCTTTTAAAATATCATTTTTATGCAAAATTGTACAACATATTTTCCAAAGTCTAAAATAACTGTTTCTAAATAATGATAAATTATCTTAAATCCTATAATTAAACCACTGTTAATAGTTTTGTAATTATACTTATTATCTCTATGCAAATCCTTAGAAAGAAGAATAAAGAGTGGATATGATAATTTTATGAAATCGATGTTTATTTCTTAAGGTACACTTCCATCTGAGGCCCAGGCTGGCCTCAGACACACAATCCTGTTGCCTCTGCATCCTACGCTCTGAGGATCACACTATTTGGCAGTAAATGGATCTCATCACTTACATAAACTACATTACTTTTATTTGAACTGATTACAATAAAAGTAACTTGATGTGAAGCATAGTGAGTGCAGAATTCACAATAATTCTTTCTATGCTGTTAGAGATATTAGTTTTAAAGAATTCTTTCAAGACCAAGAAATAGGGGTTAAAAAAATCACTAATGTGTTGGACTAATTTTTTCCTAACTGGCTCAGATTTAAGTCATTTGTTATTCCAAATTCGCATGCTAATAGAATGACAAAGCTGGAGATTTAATCCATCAACAGTACTGAGGCAAAGTGAGAGTTTAGATAGGGTCATTAGGGTGGGACCTTAGGGTGGGACCCCCATGATTGTCTCTTGGGGCTTGGTAAGAAAAGGAACAGAAACTAGACATACAGACATGGAGGGGTGGCTTCTTTCTCATACCGTTCGATACCAAGTGCTGCTTGGTATCCTGCCCCCAAGAAAGCTGTCACAGAGCAGAGTCAGTACCAGTGCCAAGCACTGAACTTCTGAAGCTATAAACTCAACAAACCACCTTTCTTTACAAAGTTAGCTTGCCCAGGTAGTTAATTATAGTGATAAAAGTATGAATAATAATGATAATGATAATCTTTTGAAGGGCTCTGAGATATGGATGATGGAATGGTTAGCATTATGATCTAGCATTTCATCTTCCAACCCTTGCTGCTTATTTTCCCTTAGTCAATTCACAAAACAACTAGCCAGTTCTTTTAAAAAAAAAGAATCTAGGAAGTCCTGACAGATAAATGGATTAGATGTTGGATAAGAAAAACAGTACCATAGGTAACATTACAGGGATAATGGGCATTATTTGAATAGGAACATAAGCTACATTAAAAACCTGTATCCATCTTAAACTTTCTGAGGCTCATAATCGAATTTTAGTCATGAAAATAATGTTTTTGTACATAGGAGGATGTATTGAAATATCCAGTACAAGGCTGCATTCTTAAAGGGCTTAGAAAGGTTTGGTAGGAAGAGGTGTGTGTTTTTGTTTGCTTGGACTTTTAAAGATAAATGCCTTTACCTGTGTGTGTATGAGATACATGTGAGAGAGGAGTATAAGAGTATGTGTATGTGTGTGTGAGTGTATATGTGTGTGTGAGAGTATGTATGTGTGCATGTGTACTTGAGAGAGAGAAAGAGGGAAAGAGAGAGGGAGAGAGAGAAAAGAAAATATAGTACAATGTTAATGTCCATGAATCCGGGTGAAGGGTATTTTTGAGACCTTTTGCTTTATTATTCTCCATAGGATTACAATTATTTTCAAAATGTTAAAAATTCTTTCCCCATGAAAGCTATATATGGTGATTTTAAAAAATTATTGGTGTTATGTTCATTGTACAAAATGATGTTTTTTTAATCAAATTTGTGAAGAAAAATTCATCCATGTATTTCTTTATTGTTTCTGGTTTTCATTGTCATGGTTGGTTGAAAGTCCTTGTCTGTCTTATGATCATGAGAACTGCATGTATACGTTCATGATCATATATGACTACATCACCTTTTTTTCTGTGATTTTATTTTCACATAGCAATGTTTGACCAATCTGGAATTTGATGCTGAAGCTGGGCAGTGATTGAGATGGTTTCCCATAGACTTCCAGCCATAGTATTTTCTTTATTGTGGTTATTGAATAACTGACACCAAAGTATATGTTTGTCATGTGATAAAACTCTAGCTATTATAATAATATTTCTTTATCTTGAGTAGCTTGTGCCCTTTAGTGTGCCCATTCATATAGCTCTTACATTCTTCTGTGTCATTTTGTGTATTTATACTCTAAAGAATGAGCATCTTATTCATTTGTTTGTTTGTTTGAGACAGGGTCTATGTATTCCTGACTGTCCTGGAGCTCACTGTATAGACCAGGGCAGCCTTGAACTCACTGAGATCCCCCTGCCTCTGCCTTTGGAGTATACCACAATGTCCAGCTAGGAAGAAATATTTTAAACAATTATTTCAAAAGATTTTAATGTGGAGAGTCTTTGACTTACGTGGCACGGATACCATTACAAGGGAATTATTGTGTGTGTTCAGCAGTTTGACACGAAATCGGAATAAAAGTGGAATAGCCAAGATGCAGAAGATAAAAAAAAAAAAAGCCAGGATTTGGGCAGACAGTAGGAATATCTATTTAGATTATTATCTAGTTTTCTGCCCTGCTCTTGTAGGATTTCATCTAAAATGCTGGACTTCAAAGCTGTTCATTCAAGTTATTGGTTGAAATAATTGAGTTGGTCATTGGCCAGTCAACTGAGGCTCTGCCTGGTTCTGCCCACGAGGCTGCGTGCTGTAATTGTGACTGCAGCAGGTGGCTTTGTGAGAGGAGTCGGCTTGGAAAAGACACAGTGGCATTTGTGGACATTCTAAATAATGTCTGCTAAAACCTTTGTCATACTGAGCTTTTCAGCTAAAGAACAATGTAGGTCTCTATTTACTTAAATCTCATCTTAAGGCCTTGGATGGAGAGTTTTTTAGTTAAGCATTATTTTAGTATAATAATTAATATGTATGACAATGTTATAATAGAACATATTTAGTATATTAAAAAAAGAAACAAATTTAAGAGTGTTTAATTTAAAAGTTTCAGGCTTTCTGTTATTTTAAATGAAATCTCCTTCATTATAGTCATCTGAACGTTAATTGGTATTATTTATATAAGAACAATTAATTCGTATGTTTTATTTTAGCCAACCATCCTATTTGATGTTCTGGTCATTTGTGATAATCAGTTATTTTTCCCTTGAGTTGGCTAAGTATAAAATCTTTTTAACTGCCAGCAAAAGTGTTTATTTTATTGTCACTGTGTGTATGTGATGTGTGTGTGTGTGAGGGTATGCATGTGTGTATGGAGGTCAGAAGACAACTTTTAGAGTGGATTCCCTCCGATTTTCCAGGGGTCTAACTCGGGAGGTCAAGGTTGTACACAAGCTCTTTTTATCTACTAAGCCATTCACCATGCACCCCAATGTCTTCCCTTCTTGTTATATTTATTTTTACACTGTATTTTATATCTTTTAAAAGTCTAATAATATTCACTTCAATCAGTAGAAAATAAATGTTTTTTTTAATTTTGTAAGCCAAAAAAAAAAAAAGGAAAGAACTATTGTATTTTGGGAAGTTTAAGAAAAAAATGTAAAGAATATATTGAACTTAGGTTGATCAAACCAATCACCAAGCCAACCATGTATCTATCCATCTACCCAATAAATGACTGTTGTTGCTTCTTTCATGCCTTAGATACATGTGGATAAAATATGAAGGACATAGTCCCTGTCTTTGATGGAGAAAAAATGAAAGGGGAGGGAAAAGGGGAGAAGAGGGAGGGGAAGAGACGTTTATCAACAGTGCACAAGGCAGAGTTACAGGGACTCATAAAATGGAGCACTACACTATCCTCAGACAATCAGGAAGTCTTGCTGTAAAGAGTGATCTGAAGACACTTCTGAATGGAAGTATTCGAATGGAAAAAAGACCACATTCCCAGTAAAGCATTATGTTGTCTGGTTGCCTTATAAGTCTGGGTATTTGCTTGTCAAGATGTTAGCAGTCATTCTGAAGTGGTCATGGTTCTCAAGATTTTCAATTTTCCTTTGCAGCACAGGGAACCAGCAGCACTCTGGAGAACCCAGCCCTGGATGCGAGTCTGCTCGAAGAATTCTTGGGCAATGACTTTGATTTAGGAGCCTTGTGAGTAATGGTGGCACCACTTGATGTTTTTGAAATTGTGACATTGTGACGTAATTGATTTGGAGAATGTTGCCTTCACTTGTATTTTATTTATTTAACCTATCTATGTATGTATTTATTTTACAAGATCTTGAGTAGAATTAAACTTATTTCTTCTATGAAACTTGGGCAGATTTCTCCAGTGAAGCCACCTGGGCCTGGTGCTCTTCTTCATGGAGGTTTTTTTTCACTCTCCCAAATCACCTCCTTTGCAACAAATTCATGTGTCTAGTAGATAGGGAAATAGGTATTCAAGCACCAGCTAAGGCTGTTTGTGGCTTCCAGTGAGTTTGTTAATTTTATCTATGTTATAAGTTCAATGGCATACATTGTTTAAATTTCCTACCATATATTTTACTTACTTTTATGTTCATGAGGATTCGTCTGTGTGTATGTAGGTGCACCATGGGCACACCTGGTGTCTGCAGAATTCAGAAGGGGGCATCAGACCCCTTGTAAGTGGAGTTACTGATGGCTGTGAGCCAGCATGTATGTACTGGGAACCAAACCCAGGTCTTCTGCAAGAGCAGCCAGTGCTCTTACCTGCTGAGCCATCTCTCCAGCCCCTCCCTAGTACATTCTAATATCTGTAGGATCTGTAATGGTGACTCTCTTTTGCTCTTGGAGTCAGTCATCTCTTTTCCTTGATCAGTCTGGCGGAGTGTTTATGGGTTTTTCTTAACATTTTGAAAGAAAGTTTTGCCTGTGTTGTTTGTCTTTATGGCATTGATATAGCTATTGCAGATTTCTTTTATTTTTAACTTACATGTAGCAAACTCAGTGCACTTTAAAAATTTATCTATCTGTCTTTCTGTTTGTCTCTTCCCCCCCCCTCTGTGTGTGTGTGTGTGTGTGTGTGTGTGTGTGTGTGTGTGTGTGTGACTATATGCTGTGTGTGTAGGTGTCCTCAGAGGCCAGAAGAAAGCATTGACTCCCCTGGGAGGGTTGTGGACCACACAAGGTGGGTGATGAGAACTGAACCCTGGTCTTCTGGAAGAGCAGTAGGTGCTCTTTACCACTGAGCCATCACTTCAGACCTCAAACTCAACACTATTTGGGTCTACTTTTGAGTTTTTATAATCTCATAAACTACTACTATAGTTGTAATATAGAACAGTTACCCTGGTAAGCACTGATTTCTCTTTTCTGTCCCTGTAATTCCATTTTCATTTTATTTAACATTCCAGAATATTAAATAAATGAAGCTATATGATACTTAGTGAATCTATTGTGGCCCAGTTAGCTCATTAGATCATTCCTTTTATTTCTGAGAAAGATTCCTCTAAATGCTTATACCATTGTTTAGTCACTCCCAAATTCAAAGACATTCAGATTAGTTATACTTCTTGGCAGTTATGAATACTGTTGTATATACAGTTTCATGTACAGATATTTGTTTACTTATTTTTTGTTTTTGTTTCTTCCCCCCCTGAGACGGAGTTTCTCTGTGTAGCATGAGCCGTGGCTGTCCTGGAACTCACTCTGTAGACCAGGCTGGCCTTGTACTCACAGAGATCTGCCTGCCTCTGCCTCCCAAGTGCTGGGATTACAGATGTGCACCAACATGCCTAGCTATTTACTTATTTTTATGTGCACGCATGTACATGTACAGACCGGATGCAGTGTCCTGTTCTGCCACTCCCTTCCTTATTCTTTTGAGACATAGCCTTTCACTGAGTCTAGAGCTAGTCTACTTCCAGGGAGCACCAGCCATCCTTCGATCTCTGCCCCACAAAGTGCTTGGGTTACAGGCACATGCATGAGGCCACACCTCGCTGTTTGCATGGGTGCTAGGGATCCAAACTCCATCCTTATGTTTGTGGCAAAAGTACTATTACCCACTGAGCCATCTCTCTCTAGGCCCTCCTGTTAGGGTTTTGTGTGTGTGTGTGACCAGGAGTTTAAATTTCTGCAGAGTAAATATGTAGCATAAAATCTGCTTGGTCATATTGCTGTAAATGCAAACTCAACTGTAGAGATTGCCAAATACCCCATTGTGACCGTATTATTTTATATTGGCTTTATAGACTGTCAGTTACCCAGTTGCTTTTCTCGGTTGTCAGAATTATCAAGTTAAAACTGTAGCCATTTCAGCAAGTTTGTCATTGTTGTTCATTGTGTTTTTCTAATGCTTAATGATGTCAGGCATCATTTTATGTGTTTCTTTGCTATTCATTCATTTATTTTGGTAAGTTATCCTTTAAATATTATATCTTTTCTTAGAAATTAGTGTTTCTTTCTTTTGGTTTAGAAAGATTTAAACAAATATTCTGGACCTAAGAATCTTGTTATCTGTAATCTGTGACTATTTTCTGTCAGTTTGTAACTTGCCATGTAGGTCAGGCTGTATGTAGGTCAGAGATCTGCCTGTTTCTGTCTCCCGAGTGCTGGAATTAAAGGCGTGCACCACCTCCTTTAAGGTGGAATTAAAGGACTTGCACTAGTGTCTATGAGAATGCGAATCCTCAGTTTTCCTTTCTTGCACTGAATTGTATGGCTTTTGCAATTGGAATAATTATAGCCTCTTCTAAAGCAATTAGAATATTCTCCCTCTTCTTAAATGTCTGGATGGAAGTGTGTGGGCAGATTCAGGATGCTTAGCCAGGCCCAGGGGCATGCACCTGTCAATCCTGACTACTTGGGGACCTGAGACAGGAGCTTCACAAGTTGGAAGCCAGCCTGGGCAATGTCGTCATTTCAAACAAGAACATCAACAACACAGAAAGCATCAACAAATGCTCAGGAGCTCTTTTGTGTGTGTGTGAGCACTGGCAGCTTTTCCACCACCTCCCCTGAGGAGGGGTTCACTTCACCCAAGCTATCAAGTGTATGGCCATGCAGTGTTTATGGCGTTTCTTATCACCCCTTTATTCTCGAAAAGGTCTGCTGATTAGCCTTTGTCTTTCTTTCACATTGATGCTTTCTTTTCTAATTTTCCCTGATAAATCTGGTTAGAAAGATTTAAAATCTTTATGTTAAGTGGAATCATAATTGTATATGTTTAGAGGGACAGTGACAGAGCAATGAAAGTATAGAGTGTAAAATGATCCAATCAAATTGAGGTGATTATTGTGCCTACTACCTCAGATGTATACCATTGCTTATGGTGGGACCATTCAAAATCCTTTCAGTTATTTTGAAATATGTGGTTATTTATCATTGAGCTTAGTTGCTCTACTGTGTCATAGGGCACTGAGCTGCTTCTCTTATCCTGCTCTATGTCTGCACGCACTAATCATCAAATCTCTACCGCCCAGCCCTCTTCTTAGGCTAGGTCCTCTTTCTATGAGATAAACATTTTAGCTTCTACATTTAAGTCGAAACACAATAGCTTTTTGGGATGAAGGGTATAAACAAAAACCTAACTCAAAAACCACCTTCTTATGTGGAAAGTCCAAATGTGTCCTGGGGTCCTCAGGACATTGAGATGGGCCCATCCATGATAGTCATGGTCCTTCCCATAGAAACAGATATTTCCCCAGAACCTTAGCCCTTGCTATTAAGATTCGGGCTTGGTTTTCCCAATAGAATGCACTCTATGTTTGGGAGTGGGTTGAAGGGGCAGGCTATCCTTGAGCAGAAAAGGAAATTGGTACTGTTGACCATCTGCTAGCGCCAGGCACTACTGTTTTAAATTTAATTATGTGTTTGATACAACACATTTATTTCTGTGGTTCCTAGTTGAGGAGGCTGAGGTCCAGAGTAGTTCGGTAATGCTCTATATGGCTGCAAAGCTGGGACTGAACCTTGCTTATTGGTGGCACACATATGGTCTTTTCTACGTGTGGCTTTTTGACTAATTGCTATTTGGTGGAATGCTTCGGAAAAATACGAAACCCAGGGAAATACATTAAAAGTATCTACAACGATCTATTGAAAAGTATGACTCAAAAGAGAGCCAAGCCAAGGCTTTACAAAGATTGTCAGGGTTCCCTGATCAGATAGCCTCTTGCTACTTGACAAAGCATGCTCACATGCAGGCAGGTAATGAGGCTGCCAGAGCATCTAAGGAACAAGAAACAGGCTCAGCTATGGCTTTAGGGGCATTGGTTTGAGTTGGCTTGATGATCACCATCTCAGAACAAATAGTACTACACTTTAAGTTACAACACCAGGCTCTGTATACAGGCTCGAGGCATTTAACCCAGATATGTGGTTTTGCTTTGCTTTTGTTGTTATCACTGTTTGTTTTTTGTTTTAGGGTGTTTTTGTTTTGGGTTGGGCAGAGTTGAATTTCAGATCTGGGCTTACCACCACCCTGAGCTGTTTCCTCATCTGCCAAATTAATTGCTCATTAATCATTCCCCTAAGAAAAGCCATTGTCAGAGCTGACGAACTGCCTCAGTGGTTAAGAGTACTTGCTACTCTTGCATAGAAACCAGGTTTGAATCTCGCTATCCGCATGACAGATCACACCCGTCTGTCACCCTGACACCCTCTTGCTTCTCTGGGTGCCAGGCACACATGTGATGCCCACAGCGCTCAGAAGGCAGAGGCAGGCGGATCCCTGTGACTTCAAGGCGAGGCTCAGCTGCACAGTGAGCTCCAGGCCTACAGAGTGAGATCCTGTCTAAAAAAACTACAGCATCACAGATGGATATGACATGACTAGGTGACACTATATTATGGGAGCATCACTGACAATGGGCATGTTATTCTGTGTACTTAACACACTTTTAGCTGTGTGAGGATGCGTGGTGATTTCATAGCAGAAGGGACTTCATGGGGTAGGGACACACAGGTCATGGAGGGGTCAGCTCCTGGCTGGGGTTTTAGTTAGCACTTGGATAAATAAGGAGTCAAGAGTTTGTTACATTTCTGTGACCCCTAGACCAGTGGTTCTCAGTCTTCCTAATGCTGCGACCATTTAACACAGTTCCATAAAATCATTTCCGTTGCTACCTCATAACTGTAATTTTGCTACTGTTGTGAATCATAATGTAGATGTCTGTGTTTTCCAATGGTCTTAGGTGACCCCTGTGTAAAGGTTGTTGGCCCTCAAAGGGGTCTCAACCCCGGATTGAGAACTGCTGCCCTAGAGCGTGTTATGGAGCCCTTTTCCTCCGAAGTTGTGGAGGGAGTGAGGTGGTATGTGTAGTTCTGTGGGAGGAGCTTGTTAACAGCTCTGGGAATTTATTGACCCATTTAATTCTTGGCTTCAAACTAGTGAAGTCCAAGGAAGCATGAACTAACCTATAGTAATGAATAGGATTAAGCATCTAAAACATGGGAGGGCTCTGCATGGCTCTACACTGACTCTCTGCCAGATATCAACGCAGGGCATACTGTGTATCACCATCAGTTTTGGCTTCATTGTGGTGCAAGGACAATCACAGCACGCCTGCATCCAGTACCGTAGACATTCGGCGAGACAGTGGATTTAAGATTTAGCCTGGTGGGCTGGAGAGATGGCTCAACAACTAAAGGCTAGGCTCACAACCAAAAATGTAAGGTTTAGCCTGGTGCCAGGCCCCGGCAAGATTCTCAAAGCAGGGTCTCTGTGTCTAAGGCAGCAGAGGGGGTGTGACGAGAGAGCCGGAGCCCTGCAGCTTCAAGCAGGATAGGGGGGTGAAGCTGTGAGCGATAGGGGGGTGAAGCTGTGAACCTGTAGTGTTTCTTGCTGTCTTACTGTGAGATAGCTGTCTTGGGCTACCTTAGCCACTGAGGTAAGTCCTCAGAACCATTGTTCAAAAATCTCAGTCTCAGGATAGTAGTTGCAAACTCTAATTTTACTTGGGCAAGTATTTATGTCTGCGGTACTATGGAGCAGTGCACCCGTCCTGTTGAGATACAGCTTTAACATGAAGGGCCACATGGGGGAGAAAAATCGTGCCTGTCAAGATTACATCTTCTATGACAGCTACTTTGTAGTTGGGGGATGAGATACAACCATGAATGAAGCAGATGGATTCCTTGTTGGGAGGTTACCAAGGGCAAAGAGCAGTCTGTCCTGGCAGGGTGCCCACCACCACTTCCAGGACTGATGATGCTTTGGAAGCAGACTGGCTCCTAGTAGGTTTTGCTGTGGGTTTGAAATTCTCTACAATGTACTCCCTTGTTGCTGGGTCTTGGGGTAAGCCATTACCTTTCCTCATTCTTGGGACACCACTGCCATTGTACCTCTCCAGTGGGAACAGAGAGAAAATGGCAGAGGGTCTGCAGTCTCTTAAGGAGATGAAGACACATTAGAGGGAGGTAAGAAAGGTAGAAAGTGAAGGGTAGGGGAAAGCTACCATTTTGGTGATGACAGCCATCTCTTGATATATGGATTTACAGTCACAGCATGTTCGTGCTTTTTTTGTTGTTGTTAATCTTTCATATTTATGGAGTTCCAGCTCTGGAGCAGGAACTGTGCTGAGCTAAGCTTACTGCACAGCTGGTGTGGTAGACAGCCTTACCAGGATAGTCACGTGAGGATCAGGCCTGGATGTGTGTGGGTCCCGAAGGGTGTCTCAGGGAGTCATTAGCATAGTGTGCAGTCAGTAAGTTTAGGACTGCATCAGAATTGCCACCTGAAAGCAATCCGGGCTGCTGTGGGGGCAGCTCACAAACGGCATGGAGGTACATCTGACCTCAGCCTCTGGGAGGTAAAGTCCCTTTGGCTTCCCCTCACTTTGCGTAGACCCCAACCTCCAGGAGACCGGGCCTCTCCATCAATCCTCCAAAAGACAAAAGCAGATTGTGTTGTCCAAAAGGAAGGAGATTAGAAGGCAGATGAGTACATTTTCTGCCAGCTGCTAAGAAGCTCTCGATATTTTCTTTTACAGCCATCTATTCCAGATGCTGTAGACAGCATTGGCCACTCAAAGAAGGACCCACGTATCAACTACACTCTGATGTCTGTCTGGTTTGTGGAAACCTCTTTGGCGTAAGAGACATGTTTAGAGCACAGAGTCCCTAAAGAGCCTACTGTGTGCTGCCAGGATCCTTGACAGTGTGATCATGAGAAGAGAGAACATACAGTGCAGATTAATTCCAAACAACCATGTCTAGTGCTCATAAATTGTTCCTTTAAATTCTTTGGAAAGAACCACAACATTTTTCCAAATCTGTGAAACACTTGGACTGATAGGCTGTGTAGTAAGGGAAGGTGTGGCTCTGCTGAATTTTGGGAGGGGTGGCAAACTGTGAAGAAGACTTGTAAAGCTTAAGATCCCTTGAAATCGCCAACAAATATTGCAGTTGCTGGGTGTAGGGGTTCATCTGCGTTTCTCTGGACAGTGTGTAACTCTTGTTTTGATAGGCTCTGTTTAGACACCAACTGTAGACTCTCTCTTGAGAACTGGTTCAGGTTTCAGCTCCCCACCACATAGAGCAAGAGATGGAGGCTGTTATACACCGACTCTGGGGTACCCGTCTGTTTCCCAAGAGCCCCCTGTTAAGTTTTCAACATCCTTGCTTATTCCAAACTCACATTTCTCATTCTTTAGGCCCAAAAGTCTGAGAGATTGTATTGGAGTTTCAGTCGCTTTGCGTTTTAACTTTGGTTAGCTAAGTGCTGTAAGCAGACCATCACTTCCTGCCATTACTTTCCTCTAAGTCTCAAAGTCACTCCAGAATCCTGTTGCTTTTGTCCACTTTCAGCATCTCTGGGTAGTTATGCCCTCCCACAGCTTAAAGTTTCCCTGGCTGGAAGATGAGGTCTGGCGGGAGCTTACCATTCATTTCAGAAGCAGGGGGGGGGGAAGCTGTTGGTGATCCTTCTGAATTCCATATTTGGTTGGCTGCTCTGACTTTGATGTCACAGGCTTTCTGACAGTATCCCCTGGTTCATTGCTCTGTGTAAGCTCTGTGTGCAAGCCACCACACTCAAAGGATGGAGTGATCAGATAGGGACTGGCTATTTATTTCCAATTAGAATTACTAAAATGGGGAGAGGCAGGGCAGATGGCTCAGTGACCATCTGAGGGCGCTAGTTCAATTACCAACATCTACATCTGGCAGCTCACAATGACCTGTAAGTCTAGCTCCAAGGAATCTGACACCTTCTCACCTCCACACACACACACACACACACACACACACACACACACACATTCATTCACTCATACATAACACACATAAATAATTTTCTCATCATAGATTATTAAAATATTGTGCTCCCTCCTTAGCCCAAAGCACATGCAGTGTTTCTTGGGAGAAATGTTCCAGTTTCTTCTTGTGTTAAATCAGCATTTAGCTCTCCTTTTCTTTTGCTGGGGATGGAACCCAGTGCCTTACGAACACCAACCAAGCTCTCTGCCCCTGAGCTATACCCCCAGCGTCAGGATTTAGGTTTGGGACACATCCTTCTGTGCTCATCCGGTGGTCTTTATTGCGCCTGGTCACCCGTACCACAGTCTCCCTGACTCCATTTCCCCAGAAAACAAACCTTTCCAACTTTGGGGTGATGAATGCGGGCTGACCCAAGGGTCCAACTCCAGCCTTCTACATGTGAAGCTGCCGGTGACACTGGTGTTCTGACCGTCGCTTGATGGGAACTCTCCCTGTTGAGTCCTCAGGTCCCCTCTACCACACCCAGGCAGTCTCTGTTGATTCCGCCCTGACATCCTATCCGCTTGCCACCGTGTTCCTGAAATGCTGTGTCTTGTCCTCTACCCTCAGGTACTCTGAGTCTTTCGGTATCTATGCCTCTCTATTCCTTTACATTGATGGAGACAAATATATATTCTCTCCTTATTGACAGAGGGCAAATAAATTTTAAAAAGCCAATTTGAGGATAGAACTTAAAAAAAACTTATCTACTTAAAGTTAATTTGTAAACTTAGCATACAAGTCATGGTTGTCACCATGGCATTTTCATACGTATGTGTCATTATACCCCAACCTCACTGCCTCTCCACTTCCGCTTTCACCGTCCACTTATCTTCCTCTCTCCCCTACATCCCCAAATGGTGAATGATGAAAACAAACTTTTGTCAACTTTTATCGTGCCGGAATATTACTGCTTCTGTGGAACCCTCGAGTTACTTCCAAGAGCGTGGTTTGCCCCACACTCACGTGGGTGGAAGGCCATTGCTTGCTTCAGTGACAGCATTTTGCCCTCTTGAACACTAAGTTCGGAGCATTACGGTACAGGCTCTGGATGTTTTCCCAGTTCTCACAATACAGCGAAGAGGGTGTGGCAATGGTTTACTATTTCGCAGAGTGGGGCAGAGACCTGGAGAGGTGAGGAGCCGGGACTCAAAGCGTAGCTCTGGGCACAGTTTGAGGAGCTCAGCTTTCCTCCCCACCCCGGTGGTGCTGCACACGACGGCTGCCACCTTTTGGTGGCTAAAACAGGATGAAATACAGCCAAACAAAAAGCAGTATTTCCAATCCCCAGGCAACGGCGGCTTCCTGATACCCCGCCCTACTCTGCCTCGGACCCAGGCTCTCCTCCGCAGGTCAAAGGTGAGTCTGTCCACCTAGCACCTTGCACGGTTGACTCAAGACTGGGTGGTGAGAATGAGCGGCACCGGTTGCTCCTGTCTTCCCAGCAGGCGCATGCTGCCGGACCCCGAGGCCCACAGCGGGGAGGACCCCAGCTACCTTCGTCCACTCCACGACCACACCCCGCCTGCTGCCTGAGTACCCACCACAGGGCATGTCCGGCCAAACCCACCGCAGCTTTCACAACGGCTACCCGGAGTCCAGTCACCCGACCACCTCCCGTCACCAAACCGGGCCCTCCCGGCTGGGGATGAGTTGCTCTTACTATCAGCAGCCTTTGTGCCACGTTCCTGGGTAAAGGATAAGATACTTAGTTAGGAACCACCTCAGCACCCACAGGTGGAGTGCCAGCAGGGAACACACATCTTGTCCAGCAGGTGGCAGTGTGGAGACGTACAGAGGACACTGGGAGGCCTTGATGTCCCTGGCTTTTCATTTTCGTTAGAAATCGCAACTCAAGGTCTTCAACAAAGTTAAAATGTCAGGAAAATGTAGAACAACTCCGGGTGTGAGACAAAGCGTCGCTTATGCTGCCTCGGCAGAGTGGCTCAGGGCAGTTTGAGAATGAGTTAGTTCTCAGATAACTGTCAATCGGGCTTTCTTGTCTTCTCTTCCTGGCCTCTATTTCTCCTTCTCTGGAAAGCCAGGGCCATTTGTGACTGTGGTCAAGTTCCATGCGAAGAGAATTCACAGAGGTAAAAAAGTTCAGACCGAGTCTTCTCTGCTTTGAAGCTATCGCCAGGTTATCTTTCAGGCAGGTTGGATCTTAGATTGGTTGGATATAGAAAAGACAAAATTTCAGAAAGAGCAGTGCCCAAGAAACCTTCAAGAATTGGGATTAGACTTAGGAAATCAGAGAGTGAAGGTCTGGGAAATTCCATTTGTTTTCAAGCAGCAAGCAAAGATGCTAACCAACCTTTTTGGTTTCTTGACTCCAGAGCCTCGCTGCCTCCGACGAAGAAGAGAAAGCACACGCAGATACGAGAGGACTCCGGGGACTGCTGCGCCTGGGCCCACCAGCACCCGCAGATCCGAGGGGACGCTGGAGACTGTGCGTGGGCCCACCACTTCAGACCAAGTGAGCAGCCGTGGCCTTGTGACAAGTCAAGGCGTGAAGCCTTGGCTGCTGTGTCAAGGCTTTTGACCTGCTTCTCAGCAGCCTTACACAGCTGTGTTCCCTCTCACAGACGAGCAACAATGGGCTCTGGGACTGTGCTCCGCAATCTTGATGTATCTTTCATGCGGGTCAGTCACTCAAGTGTCCCAGGGGCAGTTGCTCTGTCTCTCCTGTGCACATAAAATGCTTTCTATTTCAGAAGAAACAAGTCTCAGAGGATACAGACTGCAAGCCTGGGGAAATGGTATATACAGAGCTTTCAAGAGCCTATAGGCTGCCTGTTTCTTTGTTGCCCATGAGCCTTTGTAACTCTGGGTTCAAGCTTATGCGTGTGGTGTGTGTATGTGTGTGTGTGTTTGTCCACAGTGTGTTGTTTACCTTAAATAACATGTAGCACATTTGTTTTGAGCTTAAAGTGATGGAGTTGGGAATAGCTTGGTCTTTTGGAATCTGAAGGCGAACTGTTTGGAATTTTTAGGATAAGGGACAGTTCTCCAGGCCAATTCTACTTGCTACTATAAGCATTCAAATTCATGCAGTGTGAACAGTGCCCCAAATTCAGTGTATGAACCTTATGCTCTGTCTCCAGGAGTCAGTTTCGTGAGGAACCCAGGATTTCCTCTGGGGGCTCCTCCTCATCTTCCTGTCCCTAAACTCTCACCATCCATGCTCTGAGGCAACCAGCTGGGGTTGCTGCCTTTGGCTTAAATAACCGTGTGGGGAGAGAGGAGGCAACTGGCTTCAGCTGTGGTATGGGCACATGTATATTCGACTTTGCTGTTTGTGTCTGCGGACAATGACCTCACCTTCCCAGCCAGTTCCCAAATGTGGTCGTTCCCGAGAGTGGCCATGCTAGAATTGCACTGGACATCAGTTCTTTTCGAGGTGAACCTTGACCTTACTGCCTCATCTCCTTTCTCACTGATCCATGAGCACTAATAGCCGTTTCTCCCCCACCACTGAAGCTCAGAATGCTTCCTAAAGTCCTGCTTTTGGATGTAGAACCTTCCGTCTACATTTCTGTGCAAGGGTACCCTACTTTCTTCAGGGATTCAACCCACAGCTAGAACATAAACACCGATCACATTTCCAGGCAGCTGAGGGAACCATCTGCCCAGTCTCCTGTGGATGCCCCAGCTGCCACACAGATCTTCCAGGAGTTTTTTCAAAGGGTCACAGTGCTGCTCAGTTAGTCTTGGCCAGTCCAGAGTGAAGCTTCATCCTGTGGTGGTTTTTGTGCTACTGTCTTAGAATGGGCATTGTTTTTTTTTTTTTTGTTTTTGTTTGTTTGTTTCTCCATCTTCAAAGAAAGCTCTGAAAAGCAAGTGAAATGTCTCAGCGGTTAAGAACTCCTGGATCCCTTGTTTAAGTCATTTTTAAAGGTCACTGAAAAGCTGGCTGAAGGTAATTGGTTCCAGATAACTGTTTGAAAATGAGAAACAAGCAATTCCCAGGACCAACCAACCAACAAACAAAAACACACAAAAGACTTAGCTAATCCAGATACCATAGTGTTGGTGGTTTTGGTGTACATGTTCTGGTGGAGATCTGCTGTTTGATTTGGTGATGCAGAGACCAAGGGCCTTTACAACACTTGACAGTGGAAGAAAAGCCTGCTCTGGCCTTAGCGTCAGGGGTTGGATTGATATCACAACCAGCCTTTGATAATATATTAAGGCTGTTTCAAAATGCCTGACAGAGGCAATTTAATGAAAGCCAAAAGTGATTTATTTTGGCTCACAGTGTGAGGGTATACTCTGTCACTGTAGGGAAGACATGACAGTCTAAGACACTCTTAGACAGCACAAGTCTAAGGCTTCTAAGTCATATTGTACCCATGGCCAGAAAGCAGAGCAAAAATGCTGGCACTCAACCCTGCTCCTCGCATCTTTCTCTTCTTTTTATTCAGCCATGTATCACAGCCCATAGGATCCTGCCATCCACACACAGGGTGGGTCTTCCCGGCTCAGTTGAGAATTTCCAGAGATGTTCTTACAGACACCTCCAGAGGTGTGTTCGATAGTGATACGGAATCCCATCAGTTCTACAATAACTGCTAGTCACAGCTGCTGACCTTCCCCCAGAAGTACACATTGGGCAAGGCTTCCAAGGCACTATTTGTGGCGTTTGAGAGGTAGAACTGTGCTGTTGGTGTGAACATAGACTATTTCACAGGTGTGGGCGCTGCTGTACAGACTCTCCCTAGTTCCTGACCCCCCTCTCCTGAATAAGAGAGGGTTCGTGTCTTCCCTGGGACATTTTGACTCATATATAAAATTTTGTAGGTACAAAGTATTTTGCCTGCACATATGTATGTATGTCATGTGCATGTCTGATGCCTGTAGAGGTCAGAAGAAGGTGTTGGCTGCCCTGGGACTGGAGTTGTGGATGTTTCTAAGCCACTTCGTGGGTGCTGGGAACTAAACTCAGGTCCTCTGTGAGAGCTCTTGAACCACTGAACTGTCTCTCCAGCCCTGACTCTTCTGTGTTTTGAACACCAAATAGGAAAGCCGTTGAGAAAGGATCACAGTGAGAGGTGCAGTAGTGAACACATCCTACCGGGTGGGGACGTACTGGTTTCATCTCTTTAGCAGCTGGGGACTCTCAAAAAAATGAGTTCCCTTAATTATCAAACAAAAATCATAATTGCTGCTTCATTCACCTCTGAGAGTCCTTTAAACCAAGGTGTACAGGCATTCTGACACAAGCCATGGACTTTCTCTAGGGGAATTTGGGCACTCTTCTCCCCTTCTTGTGTTCGATTTTTCTCTAGAGAGCCTTAGCATGAAGAGAAGAGGGAACTTTACATCCAGGCTTTCCCCTTAAGAGCTATGATACTACGCAAATTATTTGAGGTTCTTGAACCCCAGTGCCAGTACTTGCCAATGAGACTTAAGATCCCTGTCTCATAACCAACATTTGGTGGCATATCCTCAACTGTATTCTATCAGCCAGTGATACAACACCTAGGAATAGAGCTAACAGAAATGTAGACATACACCCAGCAAAAGACATGTGGCTCAGAATGTCCGCCGTTGCCTTACTCACAATTCAGATGGTTGTCAATGGCAGGTTATACAGGAAGAGCATGACATGAAGCAAACACAGGGCTACCATTTGCAGAAATATTAGACAAATCTCCTCACCACAGCGCTGGGTAAACAATGCCCAACACCCATATTACTATATTATATTTTCTCTCTGTTGCTTGAGCTAATGGTAGTCATACCATAGACCTACCTATAAAGAATTTTTTTAAAAGTGTGCTTCATGTCAAATAAATTTCAAAGAACTTAAATTTAAAAGAATTTGAAAAAAGTGGCTTCTCACCACGGAGATGACTTAAAGAGCTGGTGAAGAGCCAAGCCTGGGGCAATTCTCAAGTTTCGGAAAACACCAGGGGCTGGTTATTAGAAGCAATAAAATGGATTCCAGTATCGACCTTGGGCCTGTGCCTGGAATTTCACAGTGTCCTTGTGGTCTCCAGGACCTCATCAGCTGCTTTGCAACTCCCTGCTTGGCTGGAACTAAGCCACCCCAGCATGGACACGGGGATGAATGCCTTTACCATTTTGATGGGGGAAGGGCAAGAAATGTCTTTATCTTCAATGATAACGTCAATGTCATTGGGACTGAACTCCTTCTGGCACACTTTTGCCTGATGAGGGCTGCAAGGAGCAGAGCTGGCTTTTGGCTGTATCTGTTACTGCCTGCGAGCAAGCACAAGGCCAAGTCAGTCGGCCTCCAGTCAGCGCAGCAGAGTCACTTTGAGACCAGCATTTCCCTAGGCTTCTCCGGAATAGCAGATATCAGCAATACCACGGAGTCCTGTGTGAATGCTCTCCGGAGGCAGGCATTGGGCAGACACCGTCCCACTGAGCTGCCTCAGTAACTCAGGAGGAAGCTGGTGGCGCCCTCACTTGGCAGATGAGGGAACGGAAGCTCGGGGAGCATCACTGTTTTCCTGGGTGTTTCTCCTTTAGGAGTGGAGGTGTGAAGCAAAGTCCTTGGATGGAAGGAGACGCATGAGTAGGCTTCTCTTTGGGGCTTTAAGGCCGCGTGGCATTTGTGGGAGTGAGGTTAGCGTGAGGAGTGCTAGCATGGCCCTGTTTGTGTTCTCAGGTGAGAAGTCTAACAGCCAAAAGTCATATGTTCGTTAGGACACAGTTAATGATGACATCCCAAGAAAGCACATTTTCTGTGGCATTTGGCATGTAGGTTGACATGAAGCCACTCTGCTTTATGGAAGTCTGAGGAAGTGAAAATTGGATGAGTAAAAAAAAAAAAAAAAAAAACCAACCAAACAAAAAACCACAGACCTTTTCTCTTATGTTCCCCAAGCTCCAGGGTGATGATACAGTCTATAGATGCGAAGGCCCTGCTTCTCTGTGACTACTGACAGCCCACACCTGGTCTTTCCAAGGCCTGCTATCTCCCTCATCCCTGATGTCAGGCAAGATGTCTGTCTTCCACCCTCAACTTCTACTTCTTACCAGCCAATTCTCTTTCTGCTTTTATGTCCTTCTTCTTGATGACCCAATGATTTTCATTAGTGTTGCTCACAAGACATGGGCATCTTACCAATGGCTATCCCACTGAAGAAAACCTGTCATCCTCTCCTACCATGTCATGCCCAGAATACAGGGTTCTACAATATTCTACCTCATCCTTTATGTTCTTTCTTTCCCCTCTTCTGCAATGTTCTCTGAGCCTCAGAGGAGATGCTATCTCATTTATGGCTGAACAGTCAACAACACTTATTCTTGTCACTATGACTATTTTATATGTCTCTGTAGTCACCATTGACCACTGCAGAAAGAAGCTTCTCTGGCCAAAGCTGACAACACTGGCCAATGGACATAAACACGATTATGTAGAAGATAATTTGATGGGCATATCATGACCATTTAGCAAAATAACAGTGGTAGCCTTCCTGCAAGGGCCTATGATCTCCTCAACCATACGCTTTTGACTAGGTTTCTAATACCAGAAATCAATTCCCCCCTCAAATTCAAGCAGAAATTGGTTGTTTACTCCTATAACAGACTTGGCACTGTGGCACAAAGGCTGCATCTTGCCTGGCTGACTGGTAGAATTGCTTTCAGGATCCACACTGAACAAATCTGCTGATGTCAATCCTTCCTCAGCAGTTAGCACAGCATCTTATGCCCCTGTTGGCTAGCCAGCAAAGAGGAAGTTTCCAGCTTGGTTCTAGATTAATTTCTCTACGCCCTGTGACCAGAGAATGTGTATCTTTAGGTCTTCCCAGCTACTTTTGGTGGGAAACCAATAGCAGTTGCTATTGCCAGTATTTTTTTTTTTTTGGAGGTCTCAGGGCCTCGTTGGCACAGGGACGTAGCCCATCCCTGGCATGGAGATTTTCATTTAATGATATCATTAAATGATATCATTAATGAGTGATTTTAATTTCCCTGATGGCTAAGGATGCTGAACAGTTTTAAAAACATTTATTTGGAGACATGGCTTAGCAGTTAAGGGCACATGTTGCTCTTACAGAGGTCCTGGACCTACATGATGGCTCACAACCACCAGTCCCAGGGAATCTGGTGCCATTTCCTGATCTCCATGTGCACAAAAAACATATGTGATACACAGATATACATTTAAGCAAAGCACTAATAATAAAATACGTAAATATTTAAAAATATTTATTGGCTATTTGTATTTTTTTCCTTTGCAAGTTCTCTGCTCAGTTTCTTAGACCAGTTTTTAAGTTGGGTTGTTAGTTTTCTTGTTTGGTTTCTTGAGTTCTGCATATGTGCTGGGTATTAACTCTCTGTCAGATGTGCATCTTGCAAAGGTTTTCTTCCATTCTGTGAGCTGACTCTTCACTCATTGTTTCCTTTGTTTTTCAGAAGTTTCTTAACTTCATGAGGTCCCATTTAACTTCATGCTAGCCTTACTCTAAATGATGGAGTCCTATTCAGAAAGTTCTTATTTAGGACTGTCTATTATCTCTAGCAATTTTAGAGTAGAAGGTCTTTGATCTGTGTGGAGCTGAGGTCTGTATGGGTGAGAAATAAGGATCGAGTTTTATTCCTTTACATGTGAATGACTAGTTTTTCTAGCACCAGTTTGAAGAGTCTACATTTTTCTCCAGTGTGCATCTTTGACATCATTGGGAGACACAGAATCTCGGTGCCACAAAGACCTGTACCAAATTAGGATGTTGACTAAAACAAGTAGAACTGAAAACCAAAGTCGTCAAATCACCTAAAAACAAACAAACAAGCAAACAGACATAAAACCGACTAGATCTGTTGGCTTCTAAACACGAAAGTTTAGGATTGGACCCAGAAGTCACATCACATCAGGATCAGGTTGCCAACATTGTTATCCCTACCTGCTCCTCAGTGCTGACATCCTCCCCAGATGGGCTTTCTCTCCTGTTCCCAAATGGTACCAGCTGGTCTTGAGAATGTTTCCCAGAGGTTCAAACCCCCTGGGAAATAGAGCATCTTGGTCATCTCATTACCCAAAGTGCTGAGATCCGCTGTGCTTGCGTTAGGTCACATGGGTTGCCCCAAATGCTAATCGTTAATGCTAAATGTTGACTGATCCTGGGTGATTACCCTCCTGGGACTGAGCCTAGACTTCATTAGAATCACACATACAGGAAGTGTCAAGGAGTTGTGTAGGAAGCAGGATCCTACAGGTGTTCAACCACCTTTCCTGGAGCTCCCTGACCCGAACGTATCCTTTCTTCCGGCTGTGGGTTCAGGTCAGCAGCACTTCCCTTGCCATCCAGCACTCAGTGGTTCCCACGGCCACTCTGTTTCACCCACAGCCTGCTCCCTAGCTCTGTGAGCTATCTGTGAGGCTTAGAGGGTCAGCGGGTAGGAATAGTCTAACCCACCTGTTTGTTTGTTTTTGCAGTGACAAGTAGGACTCACGGCATTGATGTGCAGGATCACGACAGAGAGGGACATAATGGGATGCCTGTGGACCAGTGCTCTCCTGCTCTGAAGTGGCAGCCATACCAAAATGTTCCTTGGCACAGCTTATTAAACAGTCAGTATGAAAAACTGTAAGTGGTCTTAGCAGTGCCTTGGGATGGGCTGGAAACGTGGTGTCCGATGTGGGCGGAGTGCTATATTTTAGGACTAAATCCAAGTATTTGGGTTTAGGTGCAATCCTTGATCAAATCAGGTAGGCTACTGAGAAAGGGTCTGTCCAGCCCCTTATAATTTGTATCTTACAGAATGGTTGGGACAAAGGCTTCTGACTTTCAAGAGCTGGGGCTTGTAATTAAAACTTACTTTAATTTACCTACTAAATGTTAGAGAGAGAAGAACTTTTCCTAGGCTCACAGGTCCAGTTAAAAGGAAAGTTGGAGAGCTGGCCAGATAGTTGAGGTGCTTGCTGTCTGTCAGGTTTGCTGACGTGAGTTCCATCGCTGGAACCTACATGGTGGGAGGAGAAAACTGGGTCCTACAAGGTGTCCTCTGACCTCCACATGTACATCACCTTCAAAATAAATGTTTAAAAAACTAAAATAAAAGGCAAAAGGGAAACAACCAGAAAATAACTAACAGTAAATTTGTGATGCCCTAGAACTCTTTGGTGGTCATAGTAAACTGGTTGTCAGGTGACTAGTCCTAATAGTCGGGAATCAGTGTCGTCAGGTTCAAAGTCAACATTTTCTGACAAAGAGTAGAATTTTCA
Organism: Pachyuromys duprasi; assembly: GCA_028658305.1. Taxonomy (NCBI): domain Eukaryota; kingdom Metazoa; phylum Chordata; class Mammalia; order Rodentia; family Muridae; genus Pachyuromys; species Pachyuromys duprasi. The sequence continues at coordinate 56,428,099 of CM053766.1, forward strand.
ATTAACAGATACAACATGAGATGAGAAGTACTGGGCAGTGCGTCTGAGGGTCTTCTGAGTATTTTCCAAATTCAAATACAACAAAGCTCATCTCTGGGGCCGTTATCCTGGGCAGGCTACAGGAATAAACATTTTCTTGAAGTCAAGCCTAAGGAGTCAAGAAGATTTGGGGAGTTGTGTTTAATAGCTATCAAAGGGAAACGAATTTCATTGAAATGTCACAACTGGGCCTCTGTCTGTGTGCAATTTAAAAACAAAGGGAAGACTTCTCAATCTTGCTTCTGAGACAGCCTTCCCTTGGTCATCTTTTGGAGAACATTTTGTGTTCTGTCTGAAGCATGAAACATGCAAGGCATGTTTCTTAGTAAAAACCTTCCTGTTTCCATGCATCTGAATTGGCCAACTTTTAAAAGGTAAGTGTTCTCTCTCTCTCTTACCAGAAGAGACTTTTAAAATGTGTTTTTATGTGGTTTAGTGTGTAGAAGCACTCAAGGGCAGTTCTGAGTTCCATCCCTGGAACCCACAAGATGGCAGGAGAGAACCAAATCTGACCTCCACCTGTGCTGGAGCCTACACTCATAGAAAGACACCCCCCCACACACACACACCACACATCCCACATACCACACACACACACACACACATCCCACATACCACACACACACAAACACCCCCCCATACGTCCCACATATCACACACACACATACATACACACACACAAAAATACGCCCCCCCCCTCCTCCAGTCTGTTTCAACAGCCTGTCTGTGCTTCACTGATCTGGAAAAAACAGAGAACACAGATGGAATCAATTCAAAGGTACAGGGGCAGATTTATTTTGAACACTTAACCACCATTCACTTTTTCTAAACAGACAAAAAAAGCAATATCCACAAAGACGATAATCCAAGCTCTCTTGCTTTGACTATTCAAGTCACTGAAACAGAAAATCATTTATTTGTTTATAGGTGAATATGTTTAATTTGTCACGAAATGTTGTTTCCCTAGATTACATCAGAGCAATGAAGTTAGAGATTAACATTTATTAACCCCCTTTCCCGAATGTTTCAAGCATCTGTGACAGAAGAGAGTTTGCAGAGCAAGTTCAATGGGCTTCATATATAATTCTGAAGTTACAAGAGTTACAAGAAGAGTGGCCTTTGTGCCCTGAATAGAATGAACTTTTAGTCGGAGACTGATGCCTGTGTTTCAGCCTGGTCTGGTTCTGTTCTCCTTGGTCTTTCTGTTTCTGCTTACAGCTGTATTGCTCTTCAGTCTAATGCTCGTGTCTGAGCTGTAAGTCCTCTCCTTTCAGGGTTCTTGGCAGTGAAGAATGAAACATTGTGAAAATCTTCCTGTTTCACCGAGACAGTTATTATCCAAAGCAAACCAGCACAACTTTATCCATCTATCCCTTAGACTTAGGCTTCCTAAACATTTTCCTCTCATGGCCCTTTTGCCTGAGCAATTTTTATAGAACCCTGGGAAGGTATATAAGCATGTAACAAAACATTTGCAAAACAACTCTTTGGTATAAATAAATCTCACCATTTAAAAAAGAGAAATAAATTTGCATGTTAACAAGATGTGCATGCTTGTTAATTTTTATATAAAGAATTAAATCTTGGCTCAATATTTGATAATGTAAGACATGGAACAACTTCAATGTTTTTCAGAGTTGATAGATGTTTTTGATTTTATTGTTGTTAATGCTGAGAACACTGATTCACAAAAATATACAGTATAAAATTAGGAAAGGTATATTTAAAGTCGTTTCAGAAATGTTGGCAATTCTAACCACTAAGCCAACATTCATGTAATGATTTTATTTAAAAAAAAAAGAAACTCAAGTTGGCGGCTCAAACAGCAGTTTTTAAAATCAAGTATTTAAAAACAATCCTATCCAAAGATACACTAACTAATTACATGCTGAGTAATCATGATAGGAAAATATTAAAAAGTGTTTCTGTAATCAAGTTTTTATCTTTCTGAAGAACAAAAGAGTTTGTATGGATAGTAGAAACACTGCAACTCACAACATATGAGCTGTCTTTCAAGCAACCATGGCCTTGTGTGCTATATGTTCGGAACTAACAGTACAGTGACATCATACAAGATGACATGACATGAGCAAATGCAGCCAGAAACACCACGGATTCGGTGCACATTTGATTTTAATTAACTCTTGGCCATTGTGTTTCCACAAACCTTTTATTGTTACCAAATTTTTTGTCACCCAAACTTTGCCCATTCAGTTATGGGGGGAGGGGAAGGTATGACCCACAACATAAGAAGCACATTATAGGATTGACTGTGGAAACCGGGAGTCAATATCAAGTTCCTAGACAGCACAAGGCACATAGTCTTTGCCAAGTTCTTTGTTCAATTGTTCTTCCTTTGCTGCTTGTGAGCCAGGCCTTTCATTGGTTGTTGAAGGTAATCAATGATGCAGGGAAGCAATCCATTGGCAGGTAGTCAACCCTCCTTTCCCAAGAGGCCTGTTAACTGGTTCTGGTTTTGGAATTAGAGCAAAATTTCAAAGCTCTCTGCTTTTGTGATAGTAGCAGCTACCCTTGATGGGACCTCAGGGGGCAGGGATCCATCCTCACAAGAGACCAGAGGCTACCTCCTTCCTCTCACTCCTGGCTCTGAGAAGAAACTGCTTTAGTAAATAGAAAGTCCCCTCTTAGGAGCCATGATGAGTTAAAGATCATCTTCCACATCAGCAATGTGTCCAGGAAATGCTCATCAAGGAAGTTTACAACATTTGCATTCTTGTGTCTCCTTAATGATGAGTCTATTTTTTATAATTTAAAAAAAGGATTTATTTTGTTAATTATATGTCTGTGTGTGGGTGTGAGCACATACTTTGGAGGGCAAAGGGGTTGAATTCTGGAATTGGAGTTCCAGGTGGGTGTGAGCTTGGAACTGAACTCAAATCCTCTGAATGAGCAGTACACACTCTTGACTGCCCTCTTCAGCTCCCCTTTTTATGAACACTTAAAAGCATTTTTATTAATCATGTCATACACAGAGTATGACTATTGGAAATACCAGATAAGGCAAAATTCTGACTAGCCAACCTGTCGCCACCCTTCCCCTTTCTGCAGAAGAAATCCTTGCGGAAGGTTTTCAGCGCTATTTGCAGATTGGAAGGATCAAGGGGAAAAGAGAATATTCTAGAGAGGAAAATGTTGCTCCTCAGTACAATAACTGGCCCTGGTTAATTTGGTTTAGAGTTGTTCCTAGCAGCTCTGACCAGCCTGCTTTTTGTCATAGGGCAATCAGAGGGTTGAACACTCTTTTCCCTGAGTAGCTAAGGTGCCTGTGACATTTAGAAGCTTCTTTTTAAAGGGAAGAGATAATTTTGAGTGAGGTGGTGTCTTCTCAGCTTCCAGCCTCTCCCTTTCTAGTGTATGGAGAGGGGTCAGATTAAAAGTTTAGAAAGCACCAAGGCGGGGAGAAGTCTAGGGAAACAATGCTTCCATTCGGTAAAATCAGCACCGCTTCCTTGTAAGAAGGTAAGAGAGGCCAGTGTACTTCGAAATATCATTTTCATTTCTGCAGTAAAGATGCAGGAAGTTGATTAAATAAACATAGCAAAGAGCACTTTGCACAATGAGCCTTCTTCGAATGCTTAGGCTATTGATATTATCGATGCAAAAAAGAAAATACTGTGCAATTGGTTTCTTGATTCCTCTCTTTTCAGGCCTGATGTAGGCTATCAAGTTGTAACAGACAAAGGCTTCACTTTCTCACCAGTAGATGAAGCTTTTGTTTGTCAAAAGAAGAACCATTTCCAGATAACCATTCACATCCAAGTCTGGGGAAGCCCGAAGTTTGTTAAAACCCAAACGGGCCTAAAGCCAATAGAAACATTTTACTTGAAAGCTTTCGGAATTAAGGTAAACCTTTTTATTAATTCAATTTTCTTTATTCACTATTTCTCATCCTGTCAACATTCCGCTATGAAAGTCTGCAGTGTTAAGGACCTCATGGAAAAGCTGATACAGTTGTCTGTTCTGAGGATGCATAATATTATGGGCTATGTTATCAGAAATTTCATTCCTGTCTTCTATAGTTCCTAACAAAACTTCACAAACATTTGTGCACATCCATGTGTGCCTGAGGGTAAGCGCCAAGAGAGGATGTCTGTTGCCCCTTTACGTTTTAGAAAAACTGTGCCAGTTGAAGATGCACACGCTGTATGTCAGAGCACTGTGCTGGCCCTCTCCACAGAACAGGGTGTGTAGAGCTGTAGGTCAGCCACCCCCATGCATTTCAGAGTAGAGCTTAAGCTATGCCAGAACAGGAGTGTTCGTATGTGTGCGCGCGAGTGTGTGTGTGCACACACACGTGCATACGTGTGTGCTTTCACTCACATGTATGTGTTTGTTAGTAGGGATCAAATTGATAGCCTTGTGCATACTAGGCAAGTACCCCATCACTGAACTCTACCCAGGGGCTTCTTTTTGCTTTTTGTTCTGAGATGTGACTTTGCTAAGTCGCCCAAGTTGGTCTTGAATTCACTTGTTGCCTACCTCAGTTTCCCGAGTACCTACCACTGTAGGCCTGTACCACTTAGGCCTGGTGATTTTTATTAATTTTGTCACATTAAAAGTTATGCCTATCGATATTTATTAACTGCACATATTAATGGCATTCACAGTATTTCTGCGTGTGCATCCAAGTGCAATAATCTTGTCCATTTTCATTTTTATTCTGTTGTCTTTCTTCTAGAGAGAAAATGGCAGCAGTAAGAGTACTGGCTGCTTTGTTCACTTATGTGATGCTTAGAGTGGCACCTAGTAGGTAGTCACTAAATAGTGAATGAATAATGGATGAATGATTGAATGGATGGGTCATCCTTTGAGTTGTCTTCGTCTTGTTTCGTTTACTTTTATTCATTTTGATTCTGATATTCTGGTCTTTTATTAGCACACCCTGTATTTCATCATTTAATTCTGTAGGCCTCTCTCTTTAGTCACCAGCAGCACATTGTTGATAGACAGTACCTACTGTCTAGTCTAACGTGCCCTTTTCAGAATTGAGACCTTCTACCCGGAACCTGGCAAAGGTTTTAAGTATCTGAACATTTTCTACTAATGGGCATTATTTTTTGTAAGTCAACCAATCTGTTAAGTAATTGGCTTACTTTTTTCTTTTTCCATACAGGTGGAAGCTGTCAACCAAGTGATTGCTATTGAGCAGTCCCAAGCAGACAGAAGCAAAAGGACTTTCGATCCTGTCAAGTAAGAATTTCTTTGCTAAACGTTTTGGTGAAAGTTTAGAGAAGATGAGTGATATAATTTATTTTTATTTTTAAAAGGTCTATTTATTTATTTATTATGTATACAGTATTCTGCCTGCATGTATGCCTGCCATCCTAGAAGAGGGCACTGGATCTCGTTACTGATGGGTATGAGCCACCATGTGGTTGCTAGGAACCGAACTCAGAACCTCTGGAAGAGCAGCCAGTGCTCTTAACCTCTGAGCCATCTCTCCAGCCTGCCTTCTTTTCCTTATTTACAACAAAACCCAAAGTAGGTCTAAATCAGTAACAGGATGCTAGGATTATAAAAACATGTTTATCAATAAAAATAAAGCTTCAAGATCATTGCAAAAAATCTTTCTGGAAAGGTTTAAAAACCTCCCATTCTTCTCAGGAGCTTTGACAACCGATGAACTTACTAACAATTTTACTCCTTGAGATAGAGCATGGCTAGATCTTTTAATTTAAATTACCACAATTTTGGTTGAATTAACCCCAAGGTTTCCTTCCTATGCGGGTATACAATTCATTTCCCTGTGTATTTTAGGGTTACCTTGACGGCTGCCTACCTGAAAGCTTGAGCTTATGGTAGCATCCAGAGCAGTCATGAAGGAATGAGTTAGAGTCTTCTCTTCAGAATGGCATGAGGTGCTCTCTGTTTCTTGGCTTATTTGGCCAGGATGCAGCTGAGGTAGCTTAGGCCAACTTTAGTCCAGCCCATCTGGGACAGGGTACTCACCCAGCCTGGACAGAGCCACTCTTATAAACTGCCGTGGAGTCCAGGCACAGGAGTGAGCAGGTGACCTGGCTCATGGGGGTCTCCTTTGCTTGGGGAGGCCACTGAAGGATGCTGCCTCCTGTTGCTAGGGTATGGGAGGTCACCTATGTGAATGAGAAGGACACAACAGAAACCATTTGGGACCTTGGGTTCGAAACCTGAAGCATAGCTTCCATTGGCAAGGAGTCATTCTGTGGCCTTCCTTGGTAGACTCCCTTACCCATGTTGTAGATCCCTAAGTAACACACCCTAGAATAAACTGTCCTCTGCAGTGTGATTAGAACAGGGGACCAAACATCCTGGGAGGCAGGTGGCGGTGTTCCCAGCAGATTAGATGTGATCAAGCGCTGCATTCTCTCACGTTCGTTCTCCTCATACCTGTGTTTGTTTTAGAATTGACCTCCTGACTGACCAGGTTACCAAAGTAACGCTGGGCCGGCTACACTTCAGCGAAACCACCGCAAACAACATGAGAAAGAAGGGGAAGCCAAACCCTGACCAGAGGTACCTGAGAACCACCGTGAACAAGGAAAGGCCGAACACATGACTTAGCCAGGAAGTAGCCTCCAGTGCCCCTCTAATCCTCCTGGCCACCCAGACAGCACACTCAGCCTGCTTCCACAATCTCTTCCCTTCTCAGACTGGGTGTATGAATGTATCTCATTTACCCAGAGTCCTTTGTTCTCCCAGCAAAGCTCACTCCTGCTCAGTCTAACTTGCTCCGTGGTTGTCTAGATGGGTGCCCATATGACCTGCTCATTGCTCTGGAGTTGAGGACTGACTGCATGTACCAAACCTGTGTGCTGGTCCTGAAACTCTTCCTATGCACCCTCCTCTTTTTTTTTTTTTAAGAAACAGAAGAAAAAAAAAAGTCAGGCAGAGCAGTCTATACCTGTAATCCTAGCACTTGGGAGTCTGAGGCAGGAGGATCTTTGAGTTCAAGGCTAGCCTGAGCTATGGAGTGAGAAAGTTCTTTAATAATGTACACCTGGTTCTTCAAAGCCAGTCTCAGGCCTGGCAGAGACAGTTACTGCCTGGACACATTTGGAAAAATGAGTTGTCAAGCCTCACCAAGATCTGCTGATTCAAGAGCTGGCAAGTGAGCTTAGCCAGCTCAGGCTTAAAAAACCCCTGGGTGGTCCTGTCGAGGGCTCAAATTTGAGACCCACCAGTCTTAGGCCATACACTTTGGCGTTGGGTAGGACTGAGCTCAGACACAACACTGTTATTTGCTTGTTCAGGGACATTAGGCTTGTAGTTTTACCTGACTGAGATTGATTTCTGGCTATGGCCACACCACCCTATAATCCGGGTCTCCTCTATAATTCATCTCCTATACTGTAAAGTGGGTATGAGAACAATCCCTAAATCCAATACATTTTGGGTGATCTTAAGCAATGGAGGTTGAACATGTGACACCTTTCTGAGTCCTCCCTGGCAGTTAATGACAACAGTGGAAGCAATCATGAATATTGATTTAATTTAGTTCAATGGAAGCATTCTTGTCTTGAAACTGGAAAGAGTTGGGTGTCACTGTGAGGGGGTCTGGAGTGGCTCAGGAGTTACGATCCTACCCACAGGAGCTGCTGTGCTCAGGGGAAAACCCTCCCACCCCCCAGAGCCCCAGTTCTCAAGTGAAAGACTGCCTCCCAGCAGGACAGAATGTCTCCCGGTTCCCTTACACACCTAAATCTGTATGTGCCTCCTGGCTTCTCTGTGAACCTTTAGTTTTGGTTTTTCAAGACAGGGTTTCTCTGTGTAGCCCTGGATGTCCTGGAACTCCCTCTGTAGACTAGGCTAGTCTCGAACTCAGAGATCCACCTGCCTCTGCCTCCTGAGCACTGGGAGCCTTTGATCCTTTTCTTAGGTTGCAACACTAGTATGAGCAAGGAGGGCACAGCCTGAAAAGTCCCCCCCTCCAAAAAAAAAGTATTTTGTGGATATGAGTGTTTTCCTGCATGTATATATGTGTGCCACACGCATGTCTGCTGCTGGTGGTGATTAGAAGAGGGTGCTGGCCTCCCTGGGATGGTTATAAACCACTGTGTGGATGCTGGGAGCTGACTCTTGTTCCCCTGTGAGAACAAGCGTTCCTAACCAACGAACCATCCGCAGCTCTCCAGCCCTGGGAAGATAAACATCATGAATAGCTTCTGTTTTCACTTTCAAGAAATGGTCAGGTGAGGATGGTCTCAGTGAGGGTCCATTTGAGGAAGGTCCTTAAGTACCAGTGATGAGAACTGCTTTGGGAGCGACCAGAGGGAGGTTAAAGTTTCAGTCAAGGCCTGAGGACAGTGAAGGTGGAGGCCTGGAGCAGGCCGAGGTGTTAAGGAACATAACCTCTAAGTCTCCCTCCTTTAAGGCCCAGGACATGTGGCTTACTATGGTTGTGGACACAGAGATCTTGGTGGCTTTGTGCTGTGTTTGTAAACAGTGCTTCAACGGTGCCCCATGGTGAGTCCACACAGGTGGGCTGAGCCCAGCCCTGTGGGAGGCTTCTCCCAGGCACACCTGGGGCAGTGGCAAGTCAGCCAGCCGCTCTTCCATGTCGCCCGCTGGGTGCCTTTGAAGTGGGAGGGGAAGGCAGTCTAGCTGAGCTCACTGTTAAAGAAATGCTGGGTGCTATTTAGTTGCACAAGTTGTATCCCCGTTCTTTGATGTGCCCCCATCAGTCTGCTGTTTCTGAACCAGATACTTCATGCTGGTGGTTGGATTGTACGCTGTGAACCAAGACCAGTTCTACCTGTTGGCTGCCCATGTCTCTGAAAGGATCATTGTACGGGTAAGCTCAGTTCTCTGGTTTTCTGGACCACACATGCTTTTCTCCCTTGCAGGAAAAAGTTGAACTGTCAGCAACATGCTTGAACTGTACTATTTCCCAACTGCTGTTGTACATAGTGATAATAGCAGAAACTATTATGTTAATTTCTATATAGTGGGCAGTTTCGTCCCTTGAGGATCATTCGACACAGCTGGCATCTAGTGCACAGAGGACAGAGATGCTGTGCAATGCTTTACAATCAACAGGGAAACACCCCCACCGGAAGTATTCCCTCCCCCAAGTGCCATGGTACTGAGGTTGGGAAATCCTGACACTGGCTTTCTGCTGGAGGCACTGGTTAAACAGCTACACATGATACTACTTTATACTGACGGAGTATTTTCATTCCACGAGTATTCTCTGGGCCCCGAGGAACAGAGGTTTAAGAAGGTAACTCAGGAGGACCGCTCAGCTGGTACATAGTGGAGTTTGCTATCGCCCAGCTTTCTCTGGAAGGTTTTCGGCGTCCCGACATGATTGCTGACCCCAGGGCATCTGGGCCACTGCCTCACACACGGGAAGAGCGCGACACATTTGCTGAATGGTTACAGCTGTGGTGGGAGTCTTGGCAGCCATGGGGACACTAAGCTGCTAGCAGCTACAGCTGTGGCTGAGAGTCTAGCCTGGCTGCCACTGAGTGCTGCCAAGAGACTGCAGGTTCCCCAGGCATGGACGCCTTGGGCGAGACTGCTGTCTCACTGCAGCCATGCCCGTGTTCACAGCTACCAACCCGAGGCCCTGGGGACACATCCGTCTGTTTGTGGAAAGTGGTGTTTCTTCTTCTTTCCTTCGAGCTGCTCTGAAAGGAAGAACCCTCTGTAATTATTTTAGTCAGTTAAAAATAAGCCACGTACTGCAGGAAACCCTGCAGTTACCCCTAAAAATTTCACTGGAGGTGAAGCAATGACAGAAATGAAATAAAATCCTTGAGTGAAAGCCGGTTGTTGGCACACAGGTTGTTTTTGACATAACCACAGGCCAATAAGGCTCTTTTTAGGCAAAATCAGGCAACCAATTGCAGAGGTATCTGCCCACACCTCCTGGGGTCAGAGCCGTGGTGGACATTTCATTCGGTATAATCTGAATCCTAGCCCGGAAAATAGGTTGCTCACTGTTTCAGACTTTTCTTCTGATGGAATGAAGACAGTCGGCCTGGACTAGCGGGCATGACTGGGCTGTCCTGAGCCCTGTGGTTAGTGCTTGAGTCACACACTATGCTAGTCGCCTGTGTTGTCTGAATAATTTACCCAGCAATAGAGTTCCTCCTGTCTAGGCTGGCGGTGTCCTTAGCACACATTATGCAAGTTCACGAAGCAGCCAGGAGAGGAAGGGAACCTGGCTGCCCCTGTCTCTGTTAACTGGAAACTCTGCTAGCCAACACACCCTCATCATGACTTGAAGATGGCTGGTTCATAGGTTGAGCTTGGGAGGTTGCAAGCTGGTAAGGTTTACATTTAGTCTGAACATATGACGCACACTGAGCTGTACTCAGCATAGATTAGATGTTGTGCTATTTACTCAATTTTTAAATTCTAAAGGCACTGTAGCTTGGAGACAGCAGCTTTCTCCCAGCTATTATTTCTGGTTAAAGAGAGCACCCAGCTGTAGCAGTTTACTAGGAGACACCAGCTTACCTTAAAAATCATGACAGACACAAACCCTCCATACTCCAAATCGCTCTCTGCTATTACTTCATTCTTGTTCCAAAACAAAACAAACCCAATAGCAGCAGCAGCAGCAGCAACAACAACAACAACAATAAAACAGGCATAAAAGTGGAAACAGACTTCTCAGTCCACTTAAAAGGTTAAACCTGAGGTGGGGAGAGAGGGGAGGGGAAGGAGGTGAGATTCAGGTAGTTCTAGAAATGCTCACCCAGTGTTTGCTGTTCATGACACTCCAGAAGGAAGTGTGGCCTCTAAGGCCGTGGCCTGGTTCTGCCAGCTTGAACTCCAGAACAAAAGACAAGAAGAAAAGTTCAGTAATTAAACGCACTGCACACGCGAGCATGTGAAGGGAGGAGGGGCCGCTCTTTGAAACCCCGAATACATCCCTCCCCACCCCGGGCGGACTAAGAACCACTTCTCAGATGGTGGAGAGCGGTGTTTTGGTGTTTTACTATTCGTTAGAAGTGGCGGTGGAGGGCTGTCCCTGAGACTCGGGGCCTCTGGGGAGTGTCAGGGCACCATGCTTGTCAAAATTCTTCTTGAAGGGACAGTGGCCAGAGTTGGCCATTGTCCAGCCTGTTTGTCAACTATAACAGCTTTAAAAACAAAATTCCTGAGGTATAAATGGATGGACTTAGAGTAAGTTAAGGTGTTTGCCAATGAACAGATTTATTTCTTGGACTTTCGGGATGTCCCTTCAGAGTCCCCTGTGTCAATGACCAGGCTTTTCTTCAGCTCTGATTTCTTCCTGAAACACTCAGTTAGAGCTAGTTTGGGGTGCTGTATGGCAAGCAGGAGGGGCAATTACTGTTGTCTGCCTTGCAAAGACACTCTAAAGTTTCCTCCTTTTGAAAAGAAGCACATTATTTCTGTTTCATTCTGGGAGGAGTAGAAATGTCCCCTTCCTCACGGATTCCTGATTTTCCCTGCAAACCACACTGAGGTAGAAAATCAACACCAAAGACAGTAGCAGCTGTAAGACTAGTGACGGTGAAGGATAGAAAAGGGCATCCTGGGAACCAGGTCATTTTCATGTGCTCTTGGGAATTTCTGAACACACAACACACACACACAAACACACACACCCCACACATCCCACATACCACACACACACAAACACACACGTGCTTGAGTCACCTGAGTTCTCTAAATAATTCACCCAACAATAGGGTTTCCCCTGTCAGAGCCGGCAGCGCCCCTAGCACTTGCTATGCAAGTTCACGCAGCAGTCAGAGTAACTCTGGACCCAGTTTTAATAACTCTTTCAAAAGATGTACAAATTGATTTCCTGAGACCACTTCTCCTATTGGCTCCTTGTCTGTGTTTAGCATCAGAAACAAAAGTAAAAGAAATTCCTGCGATTTTTCCTTCCAGACTGAAGTCACTTCTAATGCTGTTTGCTACCGCTCAGCACCTGCAGGGGGCACCCTTTGCATTGTGTTCTTGCAGAAGGTCGTCCCCAGGAACTGTGACTGCAGGTGTGTTGCTGTGTCCAACCGTTATGTGGAGGGTGGATCTGTGTCGATGCACCCTTAAGTTTGAAGACTCTTCATGCCCACGCTATCTCACTTAATTCCACAATAACCTTTGGAGAGGGATAAAAACAAGAAAGGGGTTTAGCGCTAGTCTTCAAAGGATAACGCTGGTACCCAAATCTTCAGGTCTTTCCTAAACGTGTGAAACCCTGAGACGAGAAGTATTTTAGAAAAGTAAATGAAACCAGTTTGCTGTTTGATATCCCAAACCGCTGTTGGGCCTCATGTGGATATAAGCTCGTAATTCTGGAGCGAGTACTTTCTAGATTGCTTTGACACTCGAAGACATGGGTTCCAGGGAGGGAAAGTAAATACACAGATCTTATAATTTCTCATTTGAGATGATGGCCCCTTCTTAGTATCTCTTGCAGATAGGTGTCCTTGTTTAAATAAGTGGAACATATGGTTTTATCTGTTGACACAACTATAATGTTGCAATTGTATGAAAAAAAAAATCTGCTTACATCCAGTATCCAGTTACCAACATGGTAAGAATGATCCCAAAGCCCATTCGCAACCATCAGTGGCCAGGTTCCATCACTGTCTTGTGTTTCCTTGAAGTGGCTCTCCATGTTCAGCAGAAGGCAAAATGTATCAGCGCTCCACGCCTCCGTGTTGATTGCTCACTATAAACGAACTTGAGTTAAAGCCAACTCACAGGTCATATCCAACGGGCCCCGGGGATCTTGTGGAAAAGCTTCTGTTCAAGTGAATTTATGCAAAATGCCGCTTCAAGCCGCTGGTCTGTGTTCTGCCATCTCTGTTGTCTGTGAAGAGGCGCAGGCTTCAGGCTGGCAGAAATAATGAGAGGCTGGAGTTGCCCAAAAGTTCTTCTACTGAAATCAAACTAAGAGCTTACCTGGCTGGCCTCTTGCCTTTTTCTTTTCTTTCTTTAAAAATGGATGACACATGCACATGGCAGAACATTCATGGAACACCGGAGAAGTGTCTGGTGAACAGTGACTGCCACCCACCTCAGTTCCTAGGTCCCTCAGTCTGTGCTCACAAGCAAACCACACTGACGATCCCTTGAGCCGTCTTCACAGACACAGGGGGCCCGCCACACAGGCAAGAGGGAAGACGCTCTGTTAGTGTTACCTGATGAGGTGTCAGGAGCCTCGTGAATCTGGATTCTCTACAACTGGCTACAACTGCAAAAATCACATTTGGAAGAACACATTGTCATTTAGAAAATGGAAACGGGTTTCGTTGTGAGGGGCCTGGAGACGCCTGTGTCCGTCAGCAGCTACAGGGAGCAGGCAGGCAGGAGCGCAGCTCAGTAGGAAGTTCTTTGGGCAGGAGTTTTATTAGAAGTGATGTCTCGCGTAGTTTCGCTCGGATTGCTATTAAAGGTTGCTGCTCAGATTGCTATTAAAGGTTGCTGGGGCTACTTCTTGGCCACATTGTGAAACAGCACAGATTAGAGTCGTTACTTAGCAATCAGAGGACATGCAGTGCTGGCTGTCGCATGGATTTCCAACGTGTTCTTGGGCAATGTATTATCCTTTCCGAGTGCCAGTGACAATAAAATGAGCACAATGGTACTTGCATCATAGAATTGTTGTACAGAGCAGCACACAAAAGTGTAGCTGCCAGTATCCCGCATCTGTGGAACAGTGAGCCTGTGTGCAGGGAGTCGTTGCGGTGTATCAGATACTACTGTGTTATCGTTTGATTGTCAGCTGCATGTGAAATCGTCAATATGAGTTATAAAAGGCTAGTTAAAACACAAGCTGTTTTTATTTACTTGAGTGTTTCAGTAACTTGTACATCTTTTGTTCTGAATTTAAATTGTCATTTTGCCTGAAAAGTGAGTCGTTTTTAGTTCCCACGCCCCTTTCTCGCCTTTTAAAGTTGGCCGTGCGGTGGAACTGAATACAGAGCTCAGTCTCTGAGCAATGTCACAGCCATCTGATGTTCTCAGCCATGGCCTGCAGAGCTCCTTCTGTTGGGGGCCTCCTTGTACCCAGTATGGGAGTCTCGTGGGAAGGGCTCAGATAGCAAGGCTGGTGCTCTTTGCTCAGAGGACACACGATCAACTCTGTGCCCATCTAACTCTAATTGCAGTATGCCGCTGTGTCTCTCCAGGCCTCCAACCCCGGGCAGTTTGAGAATGACAGTGACGCATTGTGGCAGCGGGGACAAGTTCCAGAATCTGTCACCTGTCATGGTCGAGTGGGAATAAACACAGATGCACCTGATGAAGCGCTGGTCGTCTGTGGCAACATGAAGGTGATGGGGGCAATCATGCAGCCCTCCGACAGCCGGGTGAAGGAGAATATCCAGGAGGTGAGCCCGGGGTCTGCCACAGCTCTCCTTCCTCTGACACCTCAGTTGGGTGTCCGGGACTCTCTGTCTGGCTCTCCTGGCCAGGGCGTGCTTCTGTGTCACCTCTTGGTGTGAAATGAACGAGTTGCTTGAAGGCAATGCTGGTTGGAGTTTGGGGGGGGGGCATCTCTGCTGCAATTGTAAAGCTCATCTCGTCCCTAGAGGATGGCTCCGCCTAACAGAGTCAGTGGGCAGCGGCGGCGTGTCACTGGCGGCACGGGCAGCATGTCCACACAGTCATTCTCCACGCGCCAGTGCCTTCCTTCCACGAATGATGTTTCCGGTCTCCCGTTGGCACCTCTCCATCTGATTGCTGATATGGACCGCTCTAGCCCCTTCCTCCCAGGGTCCCTTGTACTGCCTCTGCTGGCCATTGTCTTCCCCATGCCAGATCTTTGAGGAGTACTTGAAAAGCTCCTTAGCGGGGGCCCTCACTGCGCCAGTCGGCTTCGGGCTGGACATCTGGTGCCTTGCTCTGCTTAGGACAGGCAGTGGGTCTCAAGATCCACTGAAGTGGCCTAAAGACCCACTTCAGTAAAGATGCTTTCCCAGCTGAAGTCAGGGCCGAGACACGGAAATGAGCCTGCCTGACCCTTGGGAGCCATTTGTTTTCTAATTACTTGGGATAAGAGGATAGCAGTTTGGAAGGTTGTGGTAGTGCTGTGGGCCAAGATGATCAGGATGAAGACTCAGGTCACCTGATCCAGCTTCTCCAGTGCCCACCATATCCCCACCTTCTCAGTCAGGCTTCTTCTCACAGAAGCCTTCTTCAGACTGTCGAACATTTGTTTTAAGCCTCATCCCCCCCCCCCCATTTATTCTTTTAGCCACTGCAGGATCTAACCTGTTAATCCAGCCTGCATTCCTTTCCCAGCACAAATGTGCACTGGGTTTTCTGAGCTGGCTGCTGAGAGGATTCAAATAAAATAAAATAAATAAAATAAAATAAAAAGGTTGTAATTGCTGACTTTCACGCTGTCTGTAAGGCTGCGTTTCATGTTAGGGTTGCTGTGATCTCCTCGATGGATGGGAATTCAGGGCTAGAAAGTTCTCACATACATTTCCAAATATTAGTTCTAAATTTTGAGCTTTAGAGAGACACAATGCGCATTTCTGGTTGTACCGATTCAGATATGTCCTTGCATCTGGCCACACCAATGGCTTATGAAGCCTCAGCAGCAAGTCTCTATGGAATGTCACACTTGAAACTGCCCTCCACAAGCCTGCTTGCTATCACCAGGCTTCTGCAGAATTTCATTTTCTTATATTTCTTTTGCAGCGCTAGGGATGGAGCCCAGGGCCTTGTGTATGCTAGTCAAATGCTCTGCCACTGAGCTGCATGTCCAGCATATTTAAGAAGTTTTTTATGTATATGGATGTTTTTGCCTGCTTGCATGTCTGTGTAGCATGTGTGTGCATGTCTACAGAGGGTATCAGATCTCTAGAACTGGAGTTACAGATGGTTGTGAGCTACCATGTAGGTGTTAAAAACTCAACCCAGGTCCTTTGGAAGATCAGTCAGTGCTCTTAACCACTGAGTCATCTAGCCAGTGAATTTCATTTTCATTTACCAAAAAGTCATCAGTTTTGCTCATGATTAAAGAAAATTATTGTCTTAAGTAATATACTTCCCCAGAGCTTTTCAAATCCTTCTAGGAGGCTTTCTCTGTAGAAGCAACTTGTCCCCTTGTCCTGGATTCTGAATGAGAAACTCCCCCAAGCCACTTCTGCTCACAGAAGCCTGAGGCAATAAAGAGAATTATAGACCTTCCAAATGTGGGCAGTAGCTCACCCACATTGCACTTCTGATAGCTCTTTTGTCAATGATCGTAGAGACCTCCTGACTTAGTCCCCACCGTGGTGGTATTAAAATGTTTAGGGAAGCGATTGCTTTAGCTGTCCGGGCTCTCTTCTGGTTCCATATAAATTTTAGGATTTTTTTTTCTACTTCTATGAAAATGTTGTAGGGATCTTGATTGGAATTTCAATGAATTTGTACACTGCTTTTGGTAGAACGGTCATTTTCCCAATATTAATTCTACCCCCCTATGGCTATGGGGTCTTTCCATTTTCTAGTATCTTCTTCAATCTCTTTCTTCAGACATTCAGTGTTTCCACTGTAGAGGTTCTTTACCTCCTTGGTTAGGGTTGTTTCTAGTCCTTTATTATTTTTTTTAGGTATTGGAAAAATGGGATAATTTTTATCTCTTTCTCAGCAAGTTCATGATTTACAAAGACTGATTGCACTGATTTTTCTATGTTGGTTTTTGCATTCTGAAATATGACCAAAAGAGTTTTCTAGAAGAGTCTGTAGAGTCTTTTTTAGTGTAGAGTCATGTTATCTGTGAGTACAGATAATTTTAATCCTTTCTTCCTATTTTAATCCACGTATAGCACTCTCTTCTCTTACCGCTGTGGCTAAGGCTTTGAGCACTGTACTTAAGGTGAGTGGGAACCCTTACCTAATTCCAGATTTTACAGGAAATGCTCCCAGTTTTGCCCCATTTACATAATGTTGGCTATAGGTTTGTTGTATATACCTTTATTATTTTGAGGTATATTCCGTTTATTCCCAATTTCTCTAAGAATTTTGTCATGAAGGCATATTGAGTTTTGTCAAATGTCTTTTCTGCATCTATTTGAGAATGCATTATATTTATTAATTTGCTTATCTTGAACCAGCCGTGCATCCCTGAGGGTGGAGCCCATAGTGTCATAATATATAATCTTACCATGTTCTTGAATTCACTTCGCGAGTATTTGGTTGAGAATCTTTGCATCCATTGTCACCAGGGAAACGGGTCTTTGGTAGTTTAGTTGTCTTTCAGTCTTTATTTGATTTTGGTAATAGGGCAACCCTGGCTTTATAGAACGGATTCGGTGCTAACGTCTTTCTCTTCCTGAGTTCCCCAGAACTGCTGCTTTGTAACTGGTGAAGGCTGGAGAGGGAACTCTGCTTTCTCTGAATGACTCTTGTTGCAGGCCGTCTCTCACTGTTTTTATTAGTATCCCTGTGCTTAACCGGGTTGGTGAGGTTTGCAAATCTCTCTGTGATGCTGAGCAGTAGATGCTGATTCGGGGCCTGATGTGGTCCTGGCTGTTCCTAGTGACTGCTCCCCGGATAAAGACTGGGACCCTGGCAGCTACAGTGCCAGTCAGTTTTTGGCAGCTCTGCACCAGTGGAGTGGCAGCTGGGGTGTGGATGCAGGAGAGGCAGGCAGTCTGTGTGGCTGGTGGTCACGGCAGCTCTCTTTGGGGTAGAAATTCAGGGATGATACAGTGTTTGTAGGTGTTTGCTAGAAGAGGCGTTTAAAGTTGACTTGGAGAGGGCTCAGCCCAGCACGCAGTATCCCAGGTGGCCACCGTGGATGCCATGGCGCGTGCCAAGTCAGACCTTGGAGGAAGTTCATTAAAGAATGGGGCACATAGTTGTCAATCAGTGAGTCCTCAGGTAAGAAGCTTGTCTGGGCAGAACAGCAGGGCTGGCCTTCCTACTTCCCTAACTATAATCCATCCACTCAGGGATGTTTTCTAATCTGCCGTCTTACCAGGAAATCACTAGGTGATGATATATTTCTAATTGCCAAAATAGCATTGATTTCACAATGCAGGCAGCATTCTAAAAGAAAAACCAGGGGACATACAGAAAGGTCATTGATTTTTTTTTTCTGTTTTAATCAGACTAATATTATAATTAGATATAGCTGTTTTGTGAATTTATAAAAAATACTTAAATTAAAAGGGATCTTTTGTATAAAACATTTAGTTTTAGAGAAGATTAAGTTCTTTATCTCACTGTAAACTTCTGGGGGACCAGTTGTTTTTGTTTGTTTTGAGGATTTGGCAGTGACAGTTGAGACACCATTAGACATAAGAGCCGGGGAGAAGAATGCCGACCTGAATCCTGAGGGGCGTGGGGAGGGAGAAGAAGGAAATCCACTCAGAGAAACTTCCTCCAGGAAAATGTTCAAAGCCATTCAAGAGTATGGGATCCCTCCTTACCTGGAGGTTGTTCGTGAACTAGCATTGCACTTTCAGTTTCTAACTAGAAGCTGGGCCACAAACCTTGGACTCAACTGTACAGGACACCTTGCTATCCTGAACAGACTCTTTGGGGTGAGAATCTTCAAATTTTTTAGAGAAGGGAAGGTGAGACCAGAATAGGAGGCACTTTGGCCCCTTAATTTAGACTCGGCCCCCTGGGTCCATTTGTTAGAACGGCGGTTCTCAACCTTCCTACTGCTGTGGGTCTTTAGGGCAGTTCCTGTGTCATGGTGACCCCTAACCGTAATAATTTTGTTGCTACCTCATAAACGTAATCTTCCTACCATTATGAACTGTAACATGAATCTCAGTGTCTTCCCATGGTGCTTTTCAGGGTTGCAACCCACAGGTTGAGAACCGCTGTGTTAGAGGCTAGACAGCATCAGAGTGTGTCTTAAGGCTTTGGCTTCCCTGAGGAGACCGTCAGAAGGTTCTCCTGATCTGGTTTGGCCAACTGAAAGTGGCCAGCTCACTGTCAATCTCCTCAGCCTCTTGGGTTACATTGGACATTGATTTGAATAACAAATATCTAAGCAGGCGAAATTTGCTCTCTTTTAATTAAATCAGGTTGACACAAATGAACAGCTGAGAAGAATAGCCCAAATGAGGATTGTTGAATACGACTACAAACCTGAATTTGCATCTGCCATGGGGATAAACACTGCCCATCAAACAGGTACAGACCCTGAGTCCCTCTTTAATTTTGAGTTGCCAGCTTCTCCTCATCTGTTTATCCCAAGCTTGTGTGCTGCGGCATTTGACAATACTTATACCAATCTAACACATCCTCCGAGAAACCCACAGCCATTGGGTTAGAGAATGTGTGGGTTGCCTTTACCTAACAACTCCATGTTGCAGCCCCAAGGCTTGCCTAGTGGAGCATTTTGAACATGTTGCTTGTGAGGTGAGGGTTCACGGGCAGAGAGCAGCATAAACTGTGTGAAGGGGCAAGCCCTGGGCAGTCTGGGATGGAGTGCAGAGATGACAGATGGTGAGGACATTAGCGCAGGTGTGGCTGTTCCTCAGCATGGGAAAGCTAAACATGGGCAGGAACACTGAGGGACCAAGGTCTCTAGAGTAATATAATGGAATCAGGCTAATGGCATGCTTCCTTCTATGTACAGGGATTTAAAGGTATTTATTCACCTGTCCTAAGAGTAGCCAGCGAGAAGGAGGGGGAAGAAGGGGAGGGGAGGGGGCCACTTCTGCTTCTAATTCTGTAGTGGCTCTTGTTTTAATTGTAGATCAAAGCGAGAGCCGAGGTAACGTTCCCTTTCCAAAGAGTTCCCATAGCTGTCAGTATTCCATTCTGATGTAGGAAATCCTGTGAGATTTCTCCTGTTTCCCAACCCCCCCCCCATTAACCCTGTTGGAGTGTTTTGTGTATAGGAATGATTGCCCAAGAGGTGCAAGAGATCCTGCCCAGAGCTGTAAGAGATGTTGGGGGTGTCACCTGTGGAAATGGGGAGACGATGGAGAACTTCCTCATGGTGGACAAGGTAATCAATTGCTCAATTGGCATCTGCAGCCAGCTATGGCTGCCACTCATTGCTGCACCCCTTGGGTGCCAGCACCATGGGCAGATAAAGTTCACCCAGAAAGGTAGCTTGAAAAGAATCATTCACTGAGTGAGAGTTGGCACCAATATATTTCCAACATATAATAACAATACAGCAACAACAATAATAATGATAAGTCTCATAAGGGAAAAGAACTATGCAATGATCAGGAATTCTTTTCAGCAGGAATTATTGAAGGAAAACTGGTCCAGACAAGTTCAGTTCATATTACTATTTTCAAAACTAAGGCCCAGACAGCATGGGAAACCTTAACAAAAAGCTCAATCATACCTGTCTTTAAAAACAGAAAATTCGAGGACAGGAACTCCACAAGGAGAGCCACAGAACTAAAAAATCTGGGCCCAGGGGTCTTTCCTGAGATGGATACTCCAACCAAGGACCGTGCACAGATGTAGCCCATGGCAGTTCAGTGTCCAAGTGGGTTCCATAGTAATGGGAACAGGGGCTGTCTCTGATATGAACTCAGTGTCTGGTTCTTTGATCACCTCCCCTGAGTGGGGAGCAGCCTTACCAGGCCACAGAGCAAGACAATGCAGCCACTCCTGATGAGAGCTGATAGGCTAGTGTTAGAGGAGGACCTTCCCTATCAGTGGACTGAGGGAGGAGCAGGGGAAGAGATGAGGGAGGGCAGAATGGGGAAGGGACTAGGGAGGGGGCTCTAGCTGGGATACAAAGTGAATAAACTGTAATTAATAAAAATAATTTTAAAAAAACAGAAAATTACACGTGGAGCAATGGCTCAGTGCTGAAGAGCACTGGCTGCTCTTCCAGAGGGCCCAGGTTCAATTCCCAGCACCAACATGGCAGTCACAACCATCTGTGATGCCCCTCCTGCACTCACATCAAACCCAAACAGACATGCAGACAAAATACTCAGACACACACACACACACAATAAAAGCAGAGCTACAGTTTATAACAAAATACTTATGTTCTAGAATACAAGGAAAACTGTAATTCTTTAATGTGCTTCTCAGAACAGTTAATAATTGAACACAGGGTTACAATTTTTGCATAGTTTTTTAAAATGAAATTGTTGAAATTCCACAATGGGATCATAAAGTAGGTCCTGTTTTACAATGCTATTCATGAATATCCTGTTTCACCAAGGGCTTGTCTAAATTCTTTGATATGTAAATTGTTCTCTGTTGAGGGAAGCCCTCCTGCCTCCAGACTAGCCCCCTCCCAGCGCTGGGTAACAGGTCTAAGCCAGTCAGTTCCTCTCTGGTCAATACAGCCTATGTGATCTGAATAGTTCTGTAATACCTTGTCCATCAATCCTGTGATAGCTTGCTCTTTTGCAAGGCTCACAAATGACTCTGCCACCAGCTCACTGTGCACCAATATTAGGTATGGAGAGGAAAGACTGATGGCCATAGGGATTTTTTTTAGCAGTGGGTATGTTTGAGTGGAGACTAATTTATAGTTTGTCAGTTCATGTGAGTGTGCTTCTCAGACTTCAAAGTGTGCAACCCCCACGGGGGGGGGGGTGTTTCTCACTGAAAACATAAATTCTGATCCGACAATAAGAGCGTTCCTCCACGGCCTCTGCATCATTTTCCTGCCTCTGGGTTCCTGCCTTGAGTTGTACCCTGGTTTCTTTTGTACCCTGGTTTCTTTAGGGTGATGGGCTATAAGATAAAATAAATCCTTTCTTTTCCAAGTTGCTTACAGTCATGGTGTTTTATTACAGTAACAGAATCCCTAAGATGCCCTTCCCCCTCTCCAGGCTGTGCCCTGCATTCCTTAATCAGCCGTGCAGACACCCCCCTGTTTGTGAGCCCTCTTTTACAGACCCTACCTATCCCCTCCCTGGCCCTCTCTACCGTAAATCCGTGTCTGCGCACAGCAGCTTGGAGGTATCCCTACCCGACTGAAATTCTCTGTAAATTTATGTGTTCTTTGCCAATCTCTCTAAATAGTTGTGTGAGAGCAAAAATCTGTATTTTTTTCAAAATCATTTCTCTAGTACCTTATTGTGGTCTTTACCCTAGGGCTTAAAGGACTGTAGGAATTCAACAAATATTGGAAGCATGAATTAACGAGTTCTGTGATGTCTGCTTTGACCCTGCCGCTGCATAGCCACAGGCCTCTGAAAACACACTTGAGAGCGTTCTTCCCATTGTCCTGCCATTCCCCTTCTGGCGGTCAGAGAACACACTTCGTAAATTCTGTGCTGACAAGTCCAGCGTCCGATAGGCTGTAGATATCCCAGGAAGGATTTATTTATGTCAATGTTCCTTTTCTAAATCTCAGTGGAGGGAAGAGAAATGGTTATTTACATAAGAAAATCTGAAGATATGATTTCTTTTTTTCTGGGAAAGATGAGTTCAGATTTGGCCTTGAGGTGCCAACTGAACACTCAAGATGAAAATGTCCAGAAGGCTATGTGGGCTGTAGAACTCCAAGAGAGCAGTTGGGGGCAGAGAGGAGGCGGGTGGAAAGCATGAAGATGCAGGAAGACAGCGCTTGTGGACGAAAGTCGCAGATGAAAAGCCGGTGGCCAAGTCTGGCCTGAAGATAGTTTTCCTCTCATAGTTTAAAAAAACTTGCAAATCTGCTGCCTATATTTAAAAAGCAGAGCTCTTCTCATGATTTTTTAGATTCTTGTCTCCTGTGAAACATCAGAAGTTCTGGAAACACGGGGCTGGGGTGAAACTTCCTTGCAGGGGCTTTATAACTGTAATTTTGCTACTGTTATGATTGGTAGTGTAAATATCTGTGTGTTTCCCATGGTTTTAAGTGGGCCCAGGGGGTTGTGACCCACAGGTTGAGAACTGATGTTATAGAGCCGGAGGTCACCCTCAGAGGCTGAGAGGATGGGACAAATGGGGAAAAGACCCTCAAGGAGAGCACCGCAACCCTCAAGGTTTAAGAGGACCAGTAAGGAGGTGGAAGGGGACAGAAGCGCTAGGAGGTCCCAGCTGGGACTATGCTTGGAGTAGGTACTGGATCCAGGCAACCTTCCTCATATGAAACAGTGCCTGGCTGCGTGTGGCAACCCATACCTATAGTCTCAACACGTGGAAGGCTGAAGCAGGAGGATCAGGAGTTTCAGGTCAGCCTAGACTAAACAAAACCCTATCTCAGCAAACAAAACAAAAGCCTGCCGGATTGTTGGCTGATACTTATCCATAGCACCAATGTGACACCTGACTTTCGACATTTTGCTATTATCATTGAGTGAGATTGACTTTGCCTCTCTGTGATTAGTAAGAACTCTGTGGACCTCTTTCTTTAATACTTAGAGCCCTCCTTCTGTGAATTTGGTCCAGCATTTTATTCATTTGTTTGGCGTGTGTGTGTGTGTGTGTGTGTGTGTGTGTGTGTGTGTGTGTGTGTGAGAGAGAGAGAGAGAGAGAGAGAGAGAGAGAGAGAGAGCCTTTCATTTGCCTCTGTTTTTATATTCTTTTCTGGTGCTCCAAAAAAAAGAGGCAAATTTTCTAACTATCATAATAGCTGTAGGCAGTGATGATTTTCTTTTTTTGTGTTTTGGCCTTCTTTGCGGTCCTAATAACAATTTAAAACCATGCGACTTTTTTTTAATTCTCATTACTGGACAGTTGCTCCATTAAACAGTGTGCTCTCTGAAGGCAGGAACTGTGTCCAGTGTTAGCTTTGTCTCCTCCTATTGTTGAGAAGGATGTCCGGCACAGCATAGGTGTGTAATGAAGAAAGACTGATTCTGTGCAAACAGCGGATAAGAAAGTCTGTGGATTTGAAGCAGTTAGTAACTGTGCACACACACACGTCCCAGGGCACATGTGTGGATGTCAGAGGACAACTTATAAGAGTTGCTTCTGTTCTTCCACCACGTGGGTCCCAGAGAATAAACAGGTTGCTAGGCTGAACAATCAGAACCTTTACCTACAGAGCATCTTACTGGCCCAGGTGAGAAACTATTCCTGTTTGGGTTTTTATTTTTTATTTTAATCAAAGATGGTTACCCAGACTAGAACTCCTATTCTCTGAACTTCCCCACTCCCCTTCTTGCTGATTACCTAATCACTCCAGATTGTGAAACAGAGCTCCTCGCTTCCGGACGAGATGTAGTGACCACCACAACATCAGGAATAATAGACAGAGGCCCTGTGGGCCACGCATGCTTGCTGGCCCAGGTACTTGATCCTTGATCCCTTTTTGCAAAAAGAAATTGCCTTGCTGAGTTACTTCCGTGTGTTCCTGCGTGCAACACTGAGATTGCTCTTTTCCAGCATTTGCAGTGATTTTTTTATGGTCCACAACCAGGAACTTGTGTTTCAGCTGAGGGACTGGACTACATTCATAGCTGGACAGAGTTAAATAAATGAATTTGGTTCAGTTGTTTATAACCAAGGGTGATTATCAGTGAGAAAACCTTTCCAAATACCTCAGTTTAGAATATCTTCTCAGCACAAATAAATTCAAACCTCTAGGTGGAGACTAGACATGTCTATGAAGAAAAAGTCCCTTGAACATCCAGATGTGCATTCTGGTAAAATACTCTCAGTGAGAACTTATCACCAGGGCAAGGGGTATTTTAAAAAAACCACAACTATATTTGAGTACCCTTACGAGCTTTAGCGTGGTGCTGTTGGGCAATAGTCAGAATTTTAAATCTTTTGGTAAGAGTTGATCTCCATAACTTATCTTAGAAATTTCTGTAAAGTCAGGACAGGCCATAATTATAAGCAGAAAGGAGTAATAAATTCTTCTTCCATCTTTATTACTTCCTAAATAGGAAAATATGTGAATTATCTCCTTGCCGATTAGACCCACTGTAAGATCTACGGTGCTGAGAAATCTGAGCTGAAGAAGTTAGAGCTGGCCTTTTATCATTATTGACAAATAGCTAGGCATGTGCAGCAGCTGCTTATATCCCCTGGGGAAGACAGTGCAGTAAGAGTTGATAGTAGTTTAGAGAGAATTTTATCATTCTTCACTATCTGCTTTGGTTAGAGCTAAATCACAGTATACTAAGGACCCCCCCCCCCTTTTTTAAAGAAGCAAAGAAAGGAGAGGGTATAAGCGAGGCTGATGGAAAGAAGGGGCGGGCTCGGCTGCTCAAGGGTGGCAGATGGCCTGTGTGTGAGGTGAGAGGGGAAGGAGGTCAGCGAGAAGAAATGGCAGTGCTGAGTGGACATCGACTGACCACACAATCCACTGTAAATAATACCGCTGTTGCTTACAGTGCGCTGTACTCTAAGCTTAGCGAGCAGTTGTATGGCATCCATGATGATTTAGAATCATGGAGTGCTATCCTTATCTTCATTATTTCTGCCTTAATTTTATTGAACAAAAAGGAAAAACCTGAGCCTACATTAGAAACCTCAGAAAGGTTTTTGTCAGAAAATCTTTGATTTATATTTAAAGATAAAGATTTTAAATGAATCTTATTGTTATTATTATTATTATTATCATTATTATTTTGATGATATGTATGTGTATATATGTGAGTTCAGATGCCTGAGGAGGCCAGAAGTCAGAGGCATTAGGTTCCCTCTGAAAGTAGAGTTTCAGGTTGTTTTGAGCGGCCATTTGGATGCTGGGACACAAACTTACATCCTCTGTGACAGCAGAATGCGCTCCTACTATGCCATCTCTCCAGTCCCAAAGAAAAGTCTTAATGCACACAAAATTGGAATTATAATTGTCTTAGGGTTTTATTGCTGTGAAGGGACACCATGGCCCTGAGAGGTATTATATATGAAATCATTTAATTGGGGCTGGCTTATAGTTCAGAGGTTTAGTTCATTATTGTCATGTGGGAAGCATGGCAGCTTGCAGGTATGAGGAGCCAAGAGTTCTACATCTGGATCTGCAGGCAGCAGGAAGAGAGAGTGATACTGGGCCTGGCTTCAGCATTTGAAAGCTCAAAGCCTACCCCCAGTGACACACTTCCTCCAACTGAGCCACACCTACTCCAACAAGGCCACATCTACTCCAACAAGGCCACACCTCCTAAGAGCACCATTCTTTATGAGCCTAACTGCCACAGTAATGAAAACCCACAAGTAGGCCCACACTCAGGCCCCAGGGTATATTAGTTATTTCTCTCAATGCTGTTATGAAATACCTGACAAGTTACTTGACAAGGTAAGGTTCACTATGACTCTGGCTCAGTACCTGATGGGGAAGCTCATGGCAGCAAGATCATGAGGCAGCAGTTCCTCAGATCTCTGTGAATGAGGAAATGAGGACTCAGGCTGCAGGTAGCCTGGGCTGTCCCCCTCAGAGACCCATCCCCAGTGACCCACCTCTGAAGGCTCAGTGCCTATTTCAAAGTCTTAATACACCACCAATCAGGCAAGCAAGTGTTTGAGCGGCTGAGTCAATGGAGGGCATCTAAATCACATCCTAACCCGCTGCACATTTTTGTCTTTCTCCAACTAAATAACTTAAACTGGGTTCCAAAGTGATATCATTTTATTATAGGTATTTTAAAAGATTCTCTCTCTGTGTCTGTCTCTTCTTTGTTGGTATACTTTTAAAAACTCTTTTATTTACATTTATCTTTTTCTCCCTACCCGACCCCAATCCCTTCCAACACCCCAATGCCAAGTAGAAGAGAGAACCGGTTAGCGGGAGATGGGGTGCGGTTCTCTTAGCTGCTTGCTGTTGGTCATCGGGTTCCTTAGAGCCAGTTCAATCCTCATTTCAGGAGATCTCCAACTTCTTATCTCACAACAGCAACCAGGAGAAGAAGGGGGAAGCAGGAATAGCCTTGTTTTTTTTTCTCTGAACTCCACATTCTCTGAGCTCTGGCATTTATTCTCTCCAGAGTCCTCAGATTTAAACTATCTGCAGTTGGCAAAGAGCTCCTCTCAGAGCCCACAAGAATCAAATAGTCTGCTGCTGTAGACTGTTTGAATTAGTCCCACATCCCACACCTGGGACCAAAACAAAAACTTGTTTATATCTACAATGCTTCTCTGTCTCTGTCTGCCTACCTACCTGTCTGTCTGTCTCTCTCTCTGTGTATGTGTGCGTTATACAGCAAATGCATCTGGAAGCCAGAGGTCAGTCTTGGCTATCATTCTTTAGAAGCACCATCAACCTTGTTTTTTAGAGGCAGGGTTTCTCATTGGCTTGCTGATTGTTTAGAATGTCTGGCAGTGAGTTCTAGGGTTTGCCTGTCTCTGTCTTTCTAGAGCTGGAGTTATAAGTGCATGTCACCATGCCTGCCTGGCTGTCTCTTTCCCCTTGGGTTCTGGGTGCCTAACTTACATCCTTCTACAGCAAAGGTTGCTTGTTTATTGTGTTGTTTTGTTTTTCTGAAAGGAAAGGACCATTTCTTAAAACGGAACTACTATACCATTATCATGAAGAAAAACTTACCAATATGGTTAATTTTACCATTGTTGGTTCTGAAGTTTCACACGTGTTTCTGTTCTGTTTTATCTTATTTTTATGTGTGTGTAACACAAAAGGAGTATATACGTCCATCTGGTTTGGGCAGCCGTCGAGAATAATTTTCTCTTAGATCTATTGTTCTGTTAGGGGCAGCCAACAGCAAAACTGTTATTCTGTAGTCTGTCATTCTACTAAAACGAAGAACATTTTTCTCACTGGATATGTAGCTAGTTGAGAAAGCAAAAGCTTCATTCCTTTATGAATTTTTCTGAAAGAAATTAGTTAAACCTCTAATATCTTCTGAGGGCAACCAATAAGACTTGTTTTGTTTTGTTTTTGTTTTAATTAGGTACGACTGTGGGTGCTTTTAGTTCCAGCAGTCTGTCCTTTGATGGCCTCTGGCTTCTTCAGGTGGTTCCTGGTTCCTTTGACATAGCCACAGTCCTGGGAAGCTGCCCTAAGCTCTGTCAGGTGTCTCAGCTCTCACATCAGACCCTGCCTGCCCCAAACCTGGGGCTGCTCCTGCTCCCAAGATCCCTGGTTCCCTCCAGTCAGTGGTATTTAGAGACCAAAGTGAAGGTGCCCACTCTTAGTGGGTCAGAAATGTCTTTTTATTCTACTTTTTCATTGTTAAGGCTAGGAGATAGTTTTCTTCTAAAGAAGTAGATATATACGGAATCCATGGTGGCACTTCAAATTTAACCTTAGAGTTGCTAGACAAACTTTTGGCTTTGTATTTGTATCTTGTGTCTTAAATACTTAAGAACCCAAGGTGTCCAAATAATCATGTACCTTCTATATTAAGTTAGAGTCATGTATGGTATATGCATCTGTATAATCCCTTACTTTTATCACTCACAATATGATTATTAAGCTTTCGTTGCCAATTATTTCTATTTTGGTGTGTGGAGTATATTTTTCTAAGAAGGATTTGTTAATTACTATTTTGAAGACATATTTAAATCAAATCTTCTCTGAAAGGTTAAACCAGAAACCCAATAGCACATCATGCTCATTCCTTTGTTTTTCCTTATAAAATTTTGGTTTTGGTTTGATTATCACCAATTTTTTTTAAGTCCCCACAGTATTTTTTTTCACTCTCTGTAGTTTATTGTATTTTTTTTATAGCCTTACGAAGCAATGGGATTCCAAATGGTGTTTTCCTATGCATTGCATTTGGTTGATTTTCCCAACCCACGCCAACTCCCCGCTGACCTCCTGACCCCTTTTGTGCTGTCCTGTCCCCCCAGCTCTCCCCTTTGACTTTGCTCTCTTGTCTTCTCCACCCCACCCCCTCCGGACACCTGTCACATTGAGCCCCTTTCCAATTTCTAGACCTTTCCCCATGTATTCTCCCACCTGATACACGTATTTGACAATAAGAGGGCAGGTTTACATGTGAATGAGAATATAAAGTAAAACATTCACTTTATTTTAAAGGCAAGTTTACATACACACAGAGATACACACACACGTCTACATATAT
This sequence comes from Pachyuromys duprasi, assembly GCA_028658305.1. Lineage (NCBI taxonomy): Eukaryota > Metazoa > Chordata > Mammalia > Rodentia > Muridae > Pachyuromys > Pachyuromys duprasi. The sequence continues at coordinate 56,456,940 of CM053766.1, forward strand.
GTATCTCACATATATTAAGGTTTATTCTGAATGGTTTTATCCATTTTATCTGCCTGCTTCTTCTTTCCCATTATGTATAAAAATTTTAAAGTATAATTTTTAATTTTTTAATGTGGGAAAATATGCACATTCTATATTTTCCCCTCATTTTAGAGAGAATGGGTCATCGGTGTATACTGTCCTGCATTTTTTTCCTTCTAACTCTGTCATGATCTTTGCTGTCCAACAGTATGTGATGGTCTTTTCATTCCCCCTGAAGCATAGTTGCTTCTGTGTGGTGGCTGCCCTCCAGCATCAAGCCCCTACTGACCAGAATTTGAGTTGACATCAGTGTCCTGTGTCTGCAACCCCCCCCACACACACTGCATTTTACCAGCCAGTCTAAGGAATAGATTTCTAGAAGTGTTATTGGCTCAAACCAAGCACTTGTGCAGCTTTGCTAGGTTACGGCAGAATTCTGCACCATTGCTTCTTTTATCACTAGGTGTGTAAGATTTTTAAAAGGCTGTCACTTTTGGGGGGTTGAATCTTTGAATACAGGCAGGCAGGCAGGCACACAAAGACACACCTGCATGCACACACACACACACCTTTAAAGCTAACATAGGCCTCAGAGATGAACTTTCCCAAAGCTTTCTGCTCTTCCAATCTGCTAACTTGGCACCTCTCAGTTTGCCTGCTGTCATTTTCTGTTTAACAAAGAATCAATACACTGCCTGCCCACCACAGACTCTCTGTTTGAATAGGGAGATAGCGAGCAACACCCAATATGGACAAATGGCCAAGTGACAAGATCGGGGTGGGGAGTTTCATTCGACCTCCTTGGCTGGCTGGGAATTCAGAAGACCACTCAGTGTTCACAAGACAAAAGTGTCTTTAAAATGTACAAACTGAACCTTAACTCTGGACTGTTCACTTGGATCCCCCACTGAATTAGCAGATACCCATTGTCCCCACTGTATTGGCATATATTCATTGTTCAAAATAACAGGTTCAATTAATTCATCTCCATGCCTGCATGTACCATACTTTGATTCCTTTTTCAGTGATCATTTTCCAGGGTTTGAAACCACGAAAGCTTCAGTTTGCATGAGATCGCCCAAGCACACCACTCCAGGTTTGACCTCCCAGCCATAGATAATCTTGAGTCATTGGCCTCAGGGCTGGCTCTTCACTGTAAGGAGTGGGCTGCTCTCTTTGTAAGACACAGGCATTGCTTTGAACTTTGAACTTTTGAGAAGAGAGAAGGAAAGGAGAAAAGGTCATGGGGTCAGGGTAAGATCTGACAAGAGTTTACCAATGCTTTTTATTATGGCTAAGATAGACACATGTGTTCATAGTACACCGTAGTCCTGTGGGTGGGGCAGGCCGCGGCCTGGGCATCCTGGTTTGGGGGAGCCTGTCATTGTCTCGTCAATGGTTTAGTGACTTTCAGTGAACAAAAGGGATTAAGTACGTGCTTTAAAAAATTCTGTTTGAGAGTCAGATTAAAATTTGAATCACACATGATTACTTAGGAGATATTAAAGAAGAAATGATATCTCAAGAAGTATCATTTATAAATGAAAAAGATATAATCTAAAGAGCTTATTGTTTTTTATCTGGTGGCAGAACTCAGAGAGAAGCCAGTATCTTTAGACTGATGTTGCTGTTTTTATTTCAGTTTTAAATTTTATTTTGGAGACATGGTCTCTATATAGCTTGGAACTCACAACTCATGATCATTCTGTCTTCTGGATGTTGTAATTACAGATGCATGCTACAACACTCGGCTAAGCCTTCTTCATGAGCTGAACAGTTTGGTGCACATTTTACCAGGGAGAGCAGCCGTCACTTCTTAAGGGGATTTAGCAATGAGCACACAGATCAGCCCTTGGGAGCTGGTTTTCTCCTTGTTTTTACGGGTTTTAAACACAGTGCAATGGTCATAGAAAATATGTCTTTGGACTTCAAACTTGACAGGGTCCTTCAGTTTCATCTCCTTACTTCGGTTACAAGGATATATTTTCATTTTGTTGCAAATTGGTCAGAAGCAGTTTACGGCACCGTTGGCAGTTTGGGTAGTCTGTTCTGAGTTTCGAACCACTTCAGATTTCTCCCGGGTGAACCTGAAGTCTCGGGTGTATAACCCTTCGCTGTGGCATCTTCTGTCTTTGGATAGCGCGCAGACGCAGACGGTTCCCCCGTGGCTTCCAACTCTACAGCTCCGCTGCTTGTGCTTTGTTCCTCTCTAGGACCAGATCTTCATGGAGAACGTGGGGGCGGTGAAGCAGCTCTGCAAACTAACCAACAACCTGGAAGAAAGAATAGAGGAGTTAGAAATATGGAACCGAAAACTGGCCAGGCTAAAACGCCTCAGTAGCAGCTGGAAGTCCTCAGTCAGCGAGGCCAGCTCGATCAGGTAGGCTCAGCGTCTGCCCAGAACTCTGGGGAAGGTTAAAAGTTCCTCCCATGTGAGACCACTCCGCCTGGCCTTGCCGATGGAGCAACAGTTACCCTCTCTGATGCTGAGGTCTCTAGTCCTCCTTTGGAATATTTTAGGATACGGTTGCCTCCTGATGTTTCTGTTGCTTTTTCTGTTGGTGCTTTTAAAACAAAATGTGAGCTATCCACTTAAGAGCCTCAACCACTAGAGAAAGTGCTAAATATTAGCAAAAGGCTGTTTTCCATTTCAAGGAGGAGAGATGATCATTTCTAAATCTGAAATGAAAAAAATCACGTTTGGTCCTCAGGGGGAGAAATCATTTTATTGTTTGTTTTTATTACTTATGGAATTAAAGGCACATCCCCTGGGCTCCAGTTCTTTCAAAAAAAAAAAAGACAAAAGTATTGTTAATAAATTCGTTAATGCCTACTAAAAGCTTTTTTCTTTCACAAAAGAACTCCAATTGCTTTGACTTCCCTTTTCAAATTATCACTGTATTACAAAAGGGAAGTCCTACTGCTGGGTTTGAGACACTCTGAGCCATTGTCATATACCTCCTAGAGAGGCATTTGAATAGTAATCAATTCTCTCTCTCTCTCTCTTTAAAGCAAATTTAGCAGAGCTGTTAGTGCATCTTCACCAAGAAGGGCCATTTCCAAAAAGCCCACCAAGGTAAATGGACTGAAATGTAAATGAACAGAGAGGGGCATTCTCTATACAAAATACAATATGAAGTCAAGATCTGTACCCTCGCTTCTTGGGGGAGGGTGGGATGCAGAAAGATGGAAAGTGCAAAGCCCGAGTTTTATCGCCTGGGGTATAAAATGAGTTCAGGGCTAGCCTGCACAACTTTGTACGAGCCTGTCTCAAAAACAGAGAATACTGGTTGGCTGTGGGAGTAGCCCTTGTCTGACACATGAGTGACCCTGTTTTCAAGCCACAGTAACAGGTAACACTCTCTAAGGCACACACACACACACACACACACACACACACACACGCACCGTAGAGATCTTGATCAACACCCCTTCCCTGGTCTGCTTCCCTCATTTGCATCCTTCCACAGGTATTAATGACTTAAAAAAGTTTAAAAAAATAAAAAGCCTAAATAAAGAAAAAGAATCCAGAACATGACCAGACCACTTCAGAAACAACCTACCAGTTATTGTTTGCATGGCCGTGACTAGTGAAACACAGCAGTCTTCACATGAACCAACAACATGCACACAGATGTCTTTACACTTATGCATATTGCTGTGAGACATTGTTCCTGGGGAGACCTGAACAACCATCTACTCACATCAGATAAGGAACCAACAACAGACCCAAGTATGGATGCCACCAAAGTTTAACCTCGTGAACCAATGAGTGTTTGGGGGGCCACTTACAGGAGTGGGGGTGAGGAGTTACTTATGGGAGCAGAAATGACTCAAAGACAGCTGCATCCTAGAACCAACCGTGGCATGGGTGACAGCTCACGAAACCGGACACAGCCTGCAGGCAGCTGAACAGGTTGGAGTGTGTCCTTGCCAGGTAGCTCTGTTATCCTGAGCCTTTTCCAAGCAGCTCAGGTGGTCTTCTTTTTTTCATCTACTGCATTCAGGGGGCTGGGCTTGTCTGAGCCTTTTATTTTTAATTTTTTAAAAATTTTTTTTGTCTTGTTTGAGAATGTCTCTTAGTAGTCTTTCCTGATTGTATACTTTCAGGGAGGGAGTGACCTGATGAATCTGGTCAGTTTCAAGGACTTCCTGAAGATGTTTTGAATTTTTATTTCTTATCTTAAGGAGCTTTCCCTGCAGGATGAAATGTTTCAGTTGCAGAGGAAAATGCCACACACACACACACACTCACTCATGTAGTCTTTGACAAGCCATAAAGACCTTTTGCATAATGCCTAAGCGGCTTAATATTTTCTCCTTTCTTACATACAGAACAGGTGGGTGGCATAGTACAGAATTTAAAACCACAGATAGCAAAGTGGGAAGGTTTTAACTCACATTTTGGCCACATGACTTTTGAACTGTATGTTGCTGGTGAGGAACTTGGCCCTCCTGTACCTTCTTCTTCTGTCTCTAAGTAGAGATGGTCAAGGCTTCTTCCTCGAAGCCCTGTTGAGGGTGACTGTGGAAACGCTATACATTAGTGTATGTGAAACACTCGGAAGCATGTCTGGAGCACAGCAGCACTTGGTACACGCCCATGATGGTTAATGTTTCAACCCCGCTATCTTCATGGGGCTCATGCAGAAAGGGTCTAGGGAGCTTGATGAAGTGCAAGCAATGATGCTTTGGTCAGTCTCCTGTTGTCTTGACCGCACTGTCTGTTTCTGTGAAGTTAACCTTCCCTTGCCTGGAACTACCAACTCTCTAGGTGACCTTGGCTCCTAGAGGCCTCTTTGGGTCATTGGGTGAAATACATGCACATGGGTGGGAAACGGTGCTCCTAGGCTGGGTGGAGAGTGCTGACGATCAACACGCTGCTATGAACGGTTAATGGTAAGAAAGTGTGGCTGGGACCGCACAGCTCTCGGTGCTGGAGGAGGTTGAGGCACCTCTATGGCGTGCTAAGCACTCAGTAGGACTGCCCTTACTGTCCTCTCTTTCTCTAGCTCCGAAAGGTAGGCAGCCGCTCTATACAGGAGGAGATGAGATGGGAAGCCCTGATAGTTCAAGTCAGAATTCAGAATAAGTAGAAGGGAAGGAGAATGGATACATACATCTCACTTCAAATAAAACCCATTGAGGCAGAATCTGCCAGGGCATTGAGAGTTTTGACAGGCTCCATAGTAATCCTTAGGTATACCCGAATTGGAGAGTTGTTGCATTGTTGAGTGGACCCTCCTAATAACTCAGACAAGCATGTGGGTATGTATTATTCTACTATATGTCATTTAAATTTAAAATATATTTAATATAATTTAAAAGATTTTAATTTTAATGTATTTTAATTCTTATATTAATGGTAAGGAAGATGAGAATCAATGATACATAAAAGATCTGTACAGGACTTAACTCAGTCATTTTCCAGTGGTCAAGGCCTGTGAGCAAAATCACGGTGATTTAAAATAACCCAGCAGCTGTAGAGAATGGTTGGGTGGGGAAATCCCTTTTTCTATGAATAGTGATAAAATTCCAATCAATTCAATAAATTCCATTGAGCCCTTCCTCTGTAGGGCAGCAGTCAGACATCCTCAGAACACAGCAAGGTGGAGGAAGGGTGCCAGTCAGACTTTGAGACATCTAGACTTGCTGCCAGTGACATTCATGGAAGACTTGATTCCATTAAGCCCCTAGGCTTGTGTGCTTGTTAAAAATCATGTGATTTAAACACCCCCCCCCCCTTTTACATTAGAAAGTATGTTTCTTCACAAGATAACAAGTCCAAAAAAAATCACTAAAGGCCAATTTAAAGCTTTTTCTCAGTCATCCCCAGCCCCTTTAGTCAAAAATCATGATTTCACTCTGGTTTCTGAGGAGGAAGAAAACAACACTCCCCATTGCCGTAGTGGAAGCCTCCCACGTAGGCACAGTTTGTTCGAGTAGACAGGAACCCCATTCTCTATTGGTTCCACAGTTCCTGTTGCATATTTGTACTTCTTGCCCATTAACCCATGTGTCAGTTTTAAGGCACTATGTATCTGCCCTAAAGTGTGTTTCATTACTTTCCTAGAGACAATATTTACTGATTTTCATATCATCTATGGCTGTACATAGCAGCAATCAATAAGTATTCATTGGGTGGATAGAAGAATTAACAAGACACAATCTCAGAGCGGTCCTTCTTCATGGGTGGGGCAATGGGACACTCACATGCTATAAAGTATGCTTCATTTTGTGCCACAAAATTTTTCATATGGCTTCCCTGATATTCTCCTGTGGGGATTTATTCCTTCATATCTGGAGGAGCTTGGATCTCTAAGTCTATTGGGTGATGGGTGTCTGGGCTCTGACATCCTGTCTCCTAGGCTGCCTTCTTTCATAAAGAACAGGACTAGCATACAAGACTATCTCGCAGACAACTGGGAGAGGACTGGCCACTGCTGTTTGCGGCACTGAGCAAAGGGAGGCTTTGTGTGAGATTGTTGTGTTCAGAGAGGCAAGAGCAGAGGGGCAGGTGTAAACTGAGGCCGCTCAGAGGCGGTCACCATCCTAGGGAGTCAAGAAAGATTCCTGTGGGTGCAGGTCTTGAGGCCTCACAGCTGCCGTGCTGATTTGTCCCTGTTCAACATTTCCACAGGTCTCTTTGTCAGGAAGGAAACCATCGTGTCCAGACTGGGTTTTCCAGACACTGGTTATAGCGCTAATTGCTGTGATGACATTTTGGTAAGAAAAACTTCAGTGTTATGCTATCGAGATTTTTTTTCTCTCTCTTGTCTTTTTTTTTTCACATATGAACTGAGGACTGACCTTCTCTTTGCTTTGAAGACAAGGAGCTTTTTAAACCAGGCATAACCTTTGATAGCTTACAGATGAGGGAGGCCCTTTGAAATACCCATCTTGAAGAAAAGACAGCTGGGTTTATGTACTTTGATGTGAGATAAGTGACGAGTTTTTTCAATCAATTGTGATGTAGCAGCAGGTTGTGGTGTGTGTGTGGTGTGTGGTGTGTGTGTGTATACGCATGTTTGTGTATGGAAGAAGGGTCGTAGGGGTGGGAATCAGGGAAAGAGTGGATGCAGAAGTGGAACAGAGAGTAGGAGAAGGAGTAGGAGTGGTTGCGGAGGTGGGGGGTAGGGGAGAGGGTGGAGACGGGGCTGGGTGCCAGTGGAGGGAGGAATCAAACTGGCCGTTGTTGGGGGAGGGTGGAGAGGAAGTGGGGCTGGGAGCAGGATGATGCTACAGCGCTGCACCTTCTCAGGCCTCTCACTCTCTAGGGTCCTGAGGCCACCAGGGTGTCTCCCTCCACCCTGGTTGCTTTGTTTGTCCCCTTTGGAAACAGTCCTTCCTTGTTGATGCTCTAACATAGTAAAAGAAAAGCAATGCTTTGTGAGTTTGGGAAAAGGGTGGCGTCTAGACATTGAGTGGAGTCAGACAATTGTTCCAGAGGCAAAGCAAGGGGAATGGTTGGCCAGGGTGCTTCCTAGCAGTAGGACACGGCTCTCCGCCCTTCTTTTCTCAGCTTTTCACTTTAAATTTAGATGGTGAGCAACTGATTGGCCCCAGGGTTGAATCCTGGGCTCTAAGCTATATACACATGCTATCATTGTCTAACTCAGCCCATGCCTGTGGTGGGAAGATGCCCAGGGGTTGATGCATGGCCCAAAATTTCCATTAGGAGCTTTTGCAATTTTTTCCTCATTCTTCTAAGTGTTTGCCTTCTGCTAGGTCCCCCAGCCAAGGAGAGGGTGAGTATCATGTACTTTTAGCAGACACACTTCATATGCTCCTGAGATATCAGCCCCAGGCACTGTGAAGAGGTGATAGGCAGTCTAATTCTCAGTGGGGACACTGTATTTAAAGCCTGCTTATCAGGTCTTCCGAGCCCACTGTTGACCATTAGGATTACAAATGGGAGGTAATAGTCGTTTTCATGTCTTGGTCCTGGTCTCTGTTGTACCCAAGAAGGGTCAAAACCAGGGTTTACCTGTGAAAAGAGCATTTGCCCATTTCGTTCGGATGCACCAGAAATCCTCCGACCTGTGCACTGAGGCACATGTCTAACACAAATTGGGGGGGGGTGGTAAAATTAATAGGGGGAGAGTCAGAGAGTGAGAGATACAGGCAAGCACAAAGCAAGGGACTCTGGGCCACAGTGAGCAGTTGCCAGGATGTCTGTCTGACAGTCTTTAGACTCAGCACCACTTTTCCAGAAGGGACTGAGCCTGATGGGTAACCACCAGCTGTTGCTGAGAGCATGTGAGGAATTCCCTGCTTGTGACTGGAATTTGTCTGCAGCATATCTCTGTTTTTATGCGGTGTTGGTAAATCTGCCATCTTCATGGGCGAACCAAGTGCCTAAGAGTTGAGCTTGGAAGGCAAGGTGTAAAGTGAGGCTGGCAAGGAGGCAAGCCAAGAGACCTCATTTCCAGCAGGATTTGGGGTGACTCATGAGAGAGTCTAAGAACTCCCTGCAGAGAGGAAGGCATTTAGCTATGTAAGTACTTCTGGAATCCACATCCCAAACCCTAGAACCCTGAAGGAACTTTAATTTTGCTGAGTGAATGGTGTGAATGAAAGGAAAGCCACTTTCCTTATGTTGGAATCACATCACGTGGGTGCCGTGTTGCATTTCCTTTCTTCCTTCTACCCCAAGCTGATAGATTGTACTCTGAAGGTGACCAAAGGGTTTTTGGTCCATGGCAGACCCCTTCCTCCTTTGATCCCCCAGCTCAACAGCATGGATGAGCAGCAGCAGCAGGAAGTGAGTTTTGTCCCTCCTCTTTCCTGTAGAGAGCAGGGAGCTGCCTCAGCTGTTGACAGGTTGTTTCCGGTGACAGCTTGCTGGGAACGGGGGTTCTACGCTGTGAAGGGTTCCTTCAGCACAGAGTACTCTCTGAGTCTTCAAACTACTGGGAGCTCAGGGCTCTTTTCTCTTCCCCAAGTAGAAAAACCCAACTGTGTTAGTTTCCATGGTGTTTCTGCCAGCTACAGCCACTTCCCTCTCTTCTTCCCATCTGTGTGGCCTGTGAGTACATCTCTGGCCAGCCGGAGCTTGAGTGAGATATATACAGACACAGATCTGCCACATAATGCCTTCTCCCCCTTAACAGTGCCTTGACAATAGTTGCTCTGTACATACTTAGCCTGAAGGATCAAGACCGGCGCGCCCCAAATCTCCCTCTGAGGTAAGAATCCAGATCTTGTATTCCTCTGAGAAAAAGACTTAAAAAAACATTATTCCTATTCATGTGTTCGTGGGTACCTGAGGAGACCAGAAGAGGACATGGGCTAGCCTGGAGCTGGAGTTACAGGCTGATTGAATTCACTGACATGAACGCTAGGAACTGAAACTGGGTCCTCTCCAAGGACAGCAAATGTCCACAGTCACTGAGCTGTCTGTCACTCCAGCCCTGAGAGAAGTATTCTTGAAGGCCCCTTTCGCTAACCGTTTGTGCTCTTCCAGCAATGTGACAAGCTCTCCAGAGCCAGCTCTGCCTCCCACAGCTCCCTCTTCAGGTACAGGCTTCCTGTTCCCGCTCACAAACCCAGCCCATTTCCCCTCACCATGCCACCACTCCGTGTGACGCTCCTTCTGCTCAATGCCTTGCAGCTCCTCATACCACTCTGCCGGGGACCACACAGACCTCCCCTCAAGTGCCTGAGATCACTTTCTGTGAGATCCTGCCTTGTCAGGAAAGTTACTGCTGCCCTCTGTGGGGACCGAGAATATTATTTTCAAGTCCTACACAAAGACAATTGGAGGCAGAGAGAGAAATCCATCACAGACCATGGGCAGGTAAATGATGTTCAAAGAGAAACAACCAGGCCTTTGAACATGAGGGTTTTCCCATATTGATATTTACTTGGATGGTTTGTGAAATGGATCCAGACATTGGCTCTACTCTTGTTTGGCATAGCAAAATCTTTAAAAACATGGACCCAGGAACTGGTAACTATCTGAATATTGAGCACCTTCCCCAGGGAGGAAAAGTTGGCTAATTATTTGTAATATTTACCCAGTAGAAAACTTCCATTTTTTTTTTTTTGCCAACAAAGATGAGGTAATCTTATGCACATGGGTTGGGTTTTTTTTTGGTTTTGTTTTTTTCTAGAGGGGGCTCATTTAGGACTTAAATGGTGTAGTGTCTGGGCTTTCTGCCTAAACTAATCTGGGTAAAATACAAGAAACATTGAGGAAGAAAGAAGGAAGAAAGGAAAGGAGGAAGAAAGGAAGGGAAGAAGGAAGGAACAAATGAATGAACAAACAAATGAAATTTGGAAATCCTAACTTGAAGATAAACTTTGAGTTAGCGAAAACCACCAGCTTGGCATTCCAATTTTGGAAGGCTTCCTTTTCCTCGTACATCTGAGTACACAACTATTGGCTTTGCTTGCTTATTTAGTGTTTGAGTATGTAGTACATGCATAAATGCAAGTGAATGTGCATAGCCCCGTGTTGACGTGTGGAGGCTACCTTATTTTTCGATATGGTCTCTCACGGAACCGAGTGCTCATGGATTGCCTAGGATTGTTAGCAGGCAACCTCTGGTGATGTGTCTCTGTCTACCTCTGCACACATTTCCCTGGACTCTAACCCACCCTGGTGCTGCGGCATGCTGCTATGCCTGGATTTTTATGTAGCTGCTGGGGATTTGAACTCAAGTCGTCATGCTTGCACACCAGACACTTTTTGAACTGAGCCATCTCACTACAACCCTTTCTATGTGTGTGTGTGTGTGTGTGTGTATACACACACCAAGTTTCAGAAACTTGGTCAAGGGTGCCAACTGACTTTATCTCTGTAAGATCAATCAGGTTTCTTGCAAATGGATTCTAATTTGTTGTTTTAGAAACCTCATTCTGTAAGTACACGCTAACAAGTGTCCAGGGTAGTGTTAATGATGATGGAAGCATCAGCAATGTGTTCGAGTGTGGTTTTACCAGGTTGCTGCTGAACAACAACTCTCAAGTGATGGGGATATCAGAGAGTGATAATTGATTTCCTACTGTATAGCAAATGTGGACTAAGACAGGGCTCCTGCTCACCATGTGCAGGCCCCAGCTGGTGGAAATTCCATGTCCCAGTGGTAACTGCAGTCAGGGCAAGGGAACGAATCACATCGTACGTTGCCTCCTAAACTCCCATCTCAGCACCACATGTGCCACTTTTGCTTACGCTCTGTTGGCCAAAGCAAGTCTCATAGGTCATATCCAGTTCAAAATTGATGGAGGGAGTATTGGGCCTCAGAGAAGTCAATGGATAAAAGTACTGTTTGTAAGCAGCCTGACAAACAGAATATGGTGTGGGCAGAGGGTTCATATAATCTCCTTCCCTTTCGATAGTATTTCATATCCTACCCTTGGATTAATACCCTGACAAATCACATCAGCATTTATCATGAGTTAATGAGGTATTACTCCATACAAGACATGGTAACAGTAGCTTACATGAATAAAACATTTACTCCTCAGAAGCCTGTCATATAGGTACTGTTAATATCCTCATTTTTCCCAGTAAGGAAGCTGAGGCACAGTGTTTTTCTCCATTTCTAGGAGACTTGTGTATGTGTGTATGTGTGTGTGTGTCTTTCTCATAAAAACAATGTTGGGTTGAATTTGGGAATGGTTGTATCATTCCAGAGTGGATATGAAGCTTCAGTCTGAAGAAAGGAATTTTTTTAGTCACCTTGGTGTCTAATTATCATTGCATGTTCTCGTGTCTGAGTCTATGTTTGCATATTTGTGTGTCCTAGTGTAGGCATGTATACATTGGCAGAAGGCAATAACCTGGGGTGTCAGTTCTTTCTTTAAAAGAAGTTATTTGTATTTGTATTTGTATTTGTATTTTATGTGCATTGGTGTTTTGCCTGCATGTAGGTCTGTGTGAGGGTGTCAGATCTTGGAGTTACAGGCAGATGTGAACTGCCGTGTAGGTGCTGGGAATTGAACTTGGTTCTTTTGAAAGAGCGGTCAGTGCTCCTAACCGTTGAGCCATCTCTCCAGTGCCCCCTCCCCTTTTTGTTAAGGTTTACTTATTTCTTGTTTATAGAGTATTCCATCTGCGTGTGAGCCACCAGGGCAGAAGAGGGCACCAGATCTCACCATAGATGGTTGTGAGCCCCATGTAGTTGCTGGGAATTGAACTCAGTACCTTTGGAAGAGCAATCAGTCCTCCTAACCACTGAGCCATCTCTCCAGCCCCAGGGTGTCCACCTTGGGATGAAGTCTCTTGCTGGTTGCTGCTGCACATGCTAGGCCAGCTGGTCTGTAGGCTTCTGGGGATTCTCTTGTTTCCATCTCCCTTCTCACTCTAAGGAATTACAGCCCTGTGCTACACAGCCAGCCTAATGCAGGTGCTGGTGGGTCAAATTCAGGTCATCACATGTGTCCAGTGGGTGCTTTATATCCACTAGGCCTTCTCACCGAGCCCTTAAAGGTAAAAAGCTAGTACTCAGGCTAGAGAAATGGCTGAGCAGTCAATAGTGTTACTGCTCTCAAAGGAGACCCAACTTTGATTTCCAGCACCCAAATCAGTTAGCTTACCCCTGCCAGTAGCTCCGGTTTCGGGAGCCGCAGTTCTGCTGCTTCTCCCGCTTGCCGGCATGTAGGCAGTGCACAGAAACTCACACAAATGTGCACTTAAATAAAAATAAAGAAATCTTTAAAAAAAGGAAGAAGAGGAAGAAGAGGAAGAAGAAGAAGAAGAAGAAGAAGAAGAAGAAGAAGAAGAAGAAGAAGAAGAAGAAGAAGAAGAAGAAACTAACACCATCATAAACTCCCTAAAACCGTCATCTCTTGCAGAAGGATGTGGAGGCTTGTGGTTGGCCAAGCATTTTCTGACCTTGGCTGTCCTCACTCGGAGACACTGGATGTCCTTCTTTGACATTCATCCCTAGAAGGGACCACCCCATCTATACAAGACATACCAATGATGATAAATTCTAAAGAGGGAGAGGTCAAAGCTGGACAGCCCTTCATTCCCAGGGCTCTGTGTGGTCAGTAACTGTGAATTCTCCTCTAAGAGAACGCCAAGAAAAGCAGCTCTGAGTGAACTGGATGGTTCACAGCTCTTCTCATCCCTGACGGTGAGCGTCTGCTCATCCTGTGTTTCTGTATCTGTGTAAAGATCTGCTGCTAAGTGCCTGGATGTGTCATAGATTGTCAGAGAGCAGCTACAGTGGTAACATCTTGTTGTTGTTGTTGTTTTTTTAACCCTGAGAATCCACTGTAAACATACTTTCAGAATGAACTTATTGAGAAAAGCATAACAAGTGGATGTAACTACAAATCCAGTTGAGCTTCTAAATGAATCATTTTTATTAATTCAATTACTTTAAAAATGATAGAAATCTATGGGAAGGTGCCTCTTTCAAAGTCCGTGGTCTGCACCACAGCCCTGTTTATGCAACCACTCAGGGTTTCAAAGCTTTCACATCAGAAGAGCCTGTGATTTATATTGGTGTACCCATCTGATAACTGAATTGCTGGTGAGGTGAAGTTAGAAGTGGAATCCCTGTTTCTATGACCAAGGTTCCTCCCAGTCTGACATCTTCCTTTCATTGGTTTGGACATAGCGTGTACACATACATGTGGCAACTTTAAAAGATGCAGATGCTAACCACTCTGAGCACCTAGAAGGCCTCTCCCATGCTCCCATCCTCACTGAGCCTGCTGCAGCCATCAGGATATTCCCTGATGCAGGACATCTCCCAGGTGGACGAGGGCTGCACCCCTTTCTCTTGCTGATGTACTCTTCCCCTCAGTCTAGAGCAGTAGTTCTCAACCTGAGGGTCACGAACCCTAAGCGAGTCTCACTTAAGACCGTCAAAAAACACAGATATTTACATTACGATTCATAACAGTAGCAGAATTACAGTTATGAAGTAGTAATGAAAATAATTTTATGGTTGGGGTCACCACAACACGAGGAGCTGTATTAAAGGGTCGCAGTGTTAGGACTGCTGAGAACTGCTGCTGTAGGGCGATGCGGGGCCTCAGGGGTTCTAACACAAAGGAAGAGTATGTTGGGTAACTATTCTTTGCAACCAGATGTTTTTGAGACATGAAGAACAATTACAAATTAAGGGATAAAAATAAAAAAGAAATTCAAGGAATTAAAAAAAGGAGAATTCTCAGTGGGGTGCAGAGTAATATCTGGCAATTTCCTCAGTCCCAAAGACATTTATGAGACTCCTCTGTGAGGAGTGAGACTATAATAAACCAAGTGAAGGAAAATCTGCACTGTTATGACACGCTGAGCTCAAGTCATAATTTTTCTTTTCGGTCTAAGTTGATCGCCTAAGTCTTTGTGAAGCATCTTTCAGAAAGTCATCCACCCTGCCCCACTCTGTCCCCCTACTCCTTAACAAACATTTGAGAAAGATAGAGCAGGAAATAGAAAGTATTTTAGAATATTGAATTTCTACTCTGAGGAGCCAACTGAATAGGCTTTAACCCATGGAACCCATAAAGATTTAAGAAGACAGGAGAGTTTTAAATATGAAAAAAAAGGCCTGGAGGGAAAACATCTATGGAATTGTAGAGATTATAAAAAGTTGATGAGTCTAAAAAGCAAAAAAGCGTTTGGAATCACGCTCATTTTGTTTTAGGTCTAAGAAGTTTTAGGTGAACAAATGCCCCCAATGGAAATGGTTCCCTGTGCTAAAGGCCTCAGCTGTGATGGGCAGGGTGCACTCACCTCTGGGTACGGGCCTGTTGCAATCATGGGGCAGGAAGGGTGTCCTAGACATGGCGCTGGGATTCCCCTTCAGCACAGTTTCACAGGTGTTACATCGTCCATCCCCCACCACAGCGGGCCATACTTTAGCTGGGTATTCGTTTAAATCTCGCCACTCTGTTTTCTGATTCAGTTGGTTGGAAAGTCTCATCTACCAGTTGTGAACTATACCCTGAACTCTCTAGTGACAATCACTTGCTCTATGCATTGAGCTGATAGTGAAATGCTGGAAGGCATTTATAGACTAAGAGCTTCCCCTGTCCGATACAGCAGTATTTATGGTTTTCTAACAACCAGCTTTCCAGAGTTGAAGAGTCTGGCTTCATAGAAGTGACAAGTTTAGGGGCACTTTGTAGAGAATTTAAAATAAAAAAATCATTTTTATAATTTTAATCTATAAGGTTATCTCTCCTCAACCTCACCTAAAGTTTTAGAAAACTTTATTATTATCATGTGAACTCTCATGTGAATATGCCCGCTGTGTGAGTGCACACATACGATGCCATGGAGTGCAAGAGGAGGTTAGGGGACAATTTTATAGACTCAGTTTTCTCTTTTCTCCTCTATGTGGCTTCTGGAGATAAAAGTCCAAGGTCAGCAGGCTTGTGTGCCAAGCACCTTTGCCCAACGGAATCATCTCTCTGGTCTTCAATCTGACCTTCAAAAAGTATTTATTTTATTTTTAATTGTATGTGTGTGTGTGTTTGTGTGCATACACATAAGAGCAAGTGCCCATGGCAGCCAGAAGAAGGCACTGGGTTCCTTGGAAATGGAGTTAAAGGTGGTTGTGGACCGCCTGACGTAGATGCTGTGAGCTGCGTGTGGACCCTCTGCAAGAGCTCTTACCTGCTGAGCTCCAGCTTTGCTATTTTTTTCATTACTGCCAAAAAAAAAAGCTTTATCAGGGCATGGTAGCACAGACCCAGAATCCCTACAGTTAGGAAGATCAGCATTTAGAGGCTACACTACCCTACCTTAGATAGTAAGACCTTGTCTGAACACACACACTCTCTCCCTTTTCTCTCCTAAAAATAATATATCACAAGTTCTGTGGAAGGGAAGTGAGTCTGTAGTGTTATTGCCAGAATTTAAAGTAAGTTTCTTCCCCAGCAAGCTCGGCAAGGATATAGAACAAAAGGCGGGGGGGGGGGGGGGAGACAGAAAGCACGGAGCTGTTCTAATTTCTCTTTAGGCCTCATTTGCCTTGTAAACACGCCTTCTGTGGAAGCAATCGTAAGTAAAACTGTTAGTAGGTGATGAGCACCTAAAAGTCATCATTTGAACAGCTCGAATCTGAGAAATCTGGAAGCTCTGGGGAGAGCTTTACTCATGTAGGAAAGAAAATGAATATTCAGTTCTCTAGAAATCTCTCATATCTCAAGATCCACTAAGGAAATGCATTACTGTAGGCTGCATGTTCAGACACTTTTGTTGCCCTTTTCATTCCTGTTTGCTGAGACGGGAAGAACTGTGGCCTCTCAAATCTGTCCAGGGGATTTTCCCTTTGAGTATTGAGAAGATATTTAAAACAATAACAAAATACTTGTTTTTGTTTTATTTTTTAATTTCCTTCCTCGTTCCCTTCTATTCTTCTGTAGATGTTTGCAGAGTGCCACAGAGAACTGGCATTGCCTATCCATTGAACCGTAAACATAAGACAAGTTCATTTTCGAGGTGTGCACAGTTAGGTGATCAGTGGGTAAGCAAACCTTTCCACCTAGTGTAAAAAGAGCAGCAGAAGAAGGGAGAAATTTCAAGATTTTCTCCAAGTATTATACCCAGTTGGTTCTGTTTCCTACTTTGAAACTGAATGTAGAAACTTGAATATAGACATAAATCTTAAAAACAAGAACACAACCCAAACCAATTCCTTGTGGTGGTTTGAAGGAGATATTCTCTGTAGTCTTGGAC
The DNA here is from genome assembly GCA_028658305.1 of Pachyuromys duprasi. Classification (NCBI taxonomy): domain Eukaryota; kingdom Metazoa; phylum Chordata; class Mammalia; order Rodentia; family Muridae; genus Pachyuromys; species Pachyuromys duprasi. Next base: position 56,473,612 of record CM053766.1, read on the forward strand.
GTTTGAATACTTTGTCCCCAGCTGGTGACACTGTTTGGGAAAGCTTAGTGGGGGTGGTCCTGTTGAAGGAGGCATGTCATTGGAAGTGGCTTCTGGATCAACAAACAAACCCATCCCTCTATGAGTTGCCTTGGTCATAGTTATTTTAAGAATCACTATGAGAAAACAGTCAAGAAAAGCAACGTACAAAGGAAACACTTAACTCATGGTTTTAGGAGATTCAGTCTATGGTTGAACGGTCTCATTAATCTCAGCCTAAGATGGGCAGATCACCATGGCAGCAGGCATATGTTGAGGAGAGGCTGTCTACCTCTTAGCAGCCAGGAGATGGGAGAGGGAGAGAGTGGGCTTGCTCTAGACTGTGCTCCCCTGCTTTTATCCGTCCTGGCTCCCTGTTTATTGAATAGTACTGTCTACATTCAGGATAGGGCTTTCCCTATCAGGTGCTGTCCCACGTATCAGCTATCTTTAAACTGTCCCTACTGACACACACAAGTGTACTATACCAATCACCTAGCTACAGCATCTTAAACTTTTCTACCCAGGATCCTATTTATCTGAGAAATTTCAAGTAACCCTAATTATATTAAGCATATAAAATAGGCATAAAACCCAAACCTTTATTGATGTGTATTGCGTGTATGTTTAAAGAAATTCATTTTAAAATAATTCTTTGATATCCACATATTTAAATAAATAAATCATAAATTTATTTTAAAAATATTAGATGGCTCATAACTCTCTTTAACTCTAGTTCCAGGGAATTAATGACCCTTCTCTGGCCACTTTGCTGCCTCCACATGCAGGATAGAACATACATACCCTTAGGCACATACACCTACAAACCAAAAAAGAAAGAAAGATATTTAAAAAAAAAGATTTAAATCTTGGCTGAATATTTGATACTGAAGAGCCCAGAGCATCTCTGTTCTTTTTTGGAATTTGTCAACATTTTTATTTTCTCATCACTGAGGCTGAGAATGTCTCTGTATAAATATATAGTACATAACTCATAACTGCAGATTTCCGTCTAGGGACAGTTTAGAAAGTGTTAGAAATTCCTTCCTAACCTCAAGCCAGGATTCTTCTAATGACTTTCTATGAAACTCAAGCCAGCAACCCAAATAACAATCTTTAAAGTCAAACATCCTAACACAATCCACCTCAAAGATACATTAACTTGGTATGTTCAAGCTGGGAAACGATGACAGGAAACCATTGGAAGTCTTTGCTTGCTCTTATTGGGCTATATGTTTGTATCAGAGCAGGACTCTTTGTAGTCAAGTGAGAGCATGTGAGTATGCCGTAGTCTTGGATGTGAGCTGAGGGGACCATGGCCGTGGGTGATAAGTTATCATGGGTGGCGTGACACCTGAGTGCATGTGGGGTGTTCAGGAGCAAGGCTACACTGCGGAGGCATGCTGAAGCACCACCAAGCGCTGCCTGAAACACCCAGAATTCACTAAGTACATCATTTTGAATTAATTTTTGGCTGTTGTACACTCACAGCTCTTTTGCTGCTGTCAAACAGTTTACAATCGTCACACTTATTTATGTGGTCCCCATAAGGCCACTGTTTAAGAAACCGGGGCTGACTCATTTCTCAACTAAACTGAGTTGACAGCCGAGGTTAGCCATGACACTGTCAGGTGATTGCCCGCTACAGCTAATTTTAAAGAATTGCTTTGGGGCTGGAGAATGGATCGGAGGTTAAGAGTACTTGTTGCGCTTCCTGAGGACCCAGGTTTGGTTTGGAGCACCCAGATGTTGACACACAACCATGTGGAACTGCAATTCCAGAGAGCCAACACCTTCTGACCTCTTCAGGCAATGGTATGCACAGGGTGCACATACAGACGCGCAGGCAAAACCTCATCCACATAAATAACCTAAAACGTTTTAAATTATAGGAAATTAAAAGATTCGTTCTGCATAGTCCTGACACCTGAATGGTTGCCTCTTCAAAATAGCTTTGGAGATGTCATTTTCTACTGCGGCAGAGTGACTGCCCTGGCTCTGTTCCCATGCCAGTGATCTGATTCCTGACTTCAGCTGGCTGGGTCCTCCCCTTGCATTTCAGACTCAATTCTTTTCTTCATAGATCTTGTTTCATGTAATTCTAGAATGGCAGAATGGCGGTGTACAGAACCAGACAGTTCAGAGTGTAAGCCCTTCTCCATGCCTTTTGGCCGTCTGTCTTATCCCTTATTCTCTATTCCTTATCCTTGACTTCATCTGTCAAATTGGAACAGCCATCCTGTTAAGCTGTCATTAGGTGCACAGAACAACATCTTTTTTTTTCATTTTTATTTTATATTAATCACAGGTTATGTACTTTGTATCCCAGCCGTAGCCCCCTCCCGCATTCTCTCCCTATCCCCCCCCTTCCCTCCTCATCTCCTCCCTGCCTCTTTCTAAGTCCATTGATAGGGGAAGACCTCCTCCCCTTCCATCTAACTCTAGCTTATCAGGTCTCTTCGGGAATGGCTACAATGTTCTCTTCTGTGGTCTAGCAAGGCTGCTCCGCCCTTGGGGTCAGGGAGGTCGAAGAGCCAGCCATTGAGTTCATGTCCAAAATAGTCAGAACAACATCTTATAGAAAATGTCAATGAATAGTTGGTGTAGTTGTCATTATTATCCTTCACTGCAAATACATATTATAGGTTTTTCCCTAATATGGAAATAACCAGGTTATTAAATAACCAGGAAGGAACATCCAATCAGGTGCATCTTCATGCACCTCCAATGCTGTTTGTATGATGGTTAATATTCATCATTTTACAGTAGAGACAGTTTATTTTTATTTATTTTTCTTCATTAAAAAAAGATTTATTTATTTTATATATATGAACACTGTTTTCATGCACAGCAGAAGAGGCAATCAGATTCCATTACAGATGGTTGTGAGCTACCATGTCGTTACTAGGAATTGAACTCAGGACCTCTGGAAGAGCAGCCAGTGCTCATAACCACTGAGCCATCTCTCCAGCCCCATTTTTACTTACTCTAACCATGGACTTTGAACCGTATTATCTAACTTAATATGAGAGGCCAGGGAATAGGCAGGGTAGAAAAAGCCAAAGGGAACAAATGCAACCTTGACCCCATGCCCTAGTGATACCTGGAATGAATCCTTAACAGATTATTTCCTAACTTCATTGCCTAACTCTCCTCTGAGTTTCCAGGATAGGGCAGAAATCAGATTCCAACGTACATGTGGTTGTCTCATCCTCACTCCTGGTTTATGTGTGTCAATTTGTAATGATTTTTATTTTCACCAAAAAAAAAAAAAAAAAGAGGGAAATGTGATCCTCAGCAGCCACATATGAGTCAGGCTTGGGTTGGGCACAGCTGTTGCCTTTAGGGCCTGTTCTCAACCAAGTAGAATTGGCATCCAAATAGATGAACAGGAAGATCAATGACTACTCAAATGAAAGGGCTAGAAGACTGCGCTGCAGAGGAACTGCCTGTCCCTGGAGTTCTGAGTCTTCGTCACTGGGTGTATTCACACAGACAGCCTCTGATGACTTACTTCCCTTGTTTAAACATTGTGTAGGCAATGCTGAGAGTAACCTAAGGTACATATGTCTAATGCTTTTGATAAGCACTATTTTTGATCCAGAACCAGATGAGAAATAAAACTGCCCCTAGCTCCTCATTAATCAGAGAGTGATGCTTCCTTGATATGACCTGGTCCATCCCAGGGGTCACAGAGGGTCAAGAGAATGACAGAGGTTTCTTACTCTAGAATGGTCAAGACAGAATAAGAACACATTTGAAGTTAGAGGGTAACACAGAGGTAATACGCCTTGGGCACGGGGCAGCTGCATATCACTGGCTGGCAAGCGCATTGCTGCGGTCCTGGGAAGGAGGCAGCTATGAGATGTAGGGCCTTCTAGGAGGATGGTGTAGTCTGCTCAGGTGCCATGCTGGAAGACCCCTGCCTGGGTGTGAACCACAGACATTTGTTTCTTGACCGTTTTGGAGGCTGGAGGGCCAAGACCTTGGTGTCAGCAACGCTGGCTTCTTTGGAGGTCTTCCCTTTGACTTCTTGCTAGGTCCTTGAGTGGTCTTTTCTTTGTGCCTCCATATGTGCACAAAGGCACCCCCGGTGTGTCCCTGCAACCTCCTGCTCTGATAAGAACAGCTGTCAGATTGGACTAGAGCTGCCTCAACTGCCTCGCATCCCCTTGATCCCCTCTTTAAAGGTCGAATCTCCAAACACTCTGAGGAAGAAAGTGCTGGGCTTTCAACAGCTGGTAGGGTGGGCGCCACATACCCATAACAGATGTTTTTTGTTTTTTTTTTTTGTTTTTGTTTTTTTTTTGGGTGAGGGTGAGAATAAACTACGTCTGTAAGAAATGGTATAGGAGTGGGTAAGTAAAGACAGGAGAGGGAAAGGGCGGGATGTATCCATCTCACAGGTCAGCTTTTTTATCATCCTGAACAAGGCTTCATGACTGAAAGATGTTTTTACTCTTCAGAAGACAGAAGTAAATCATTCCTGACAAGAAATGCGCTTATCAGCCCTGACTGGGAGAGTGACTGTAAGTTGACATTTAAGTGACACTCTGTTTGCCCCCCTGGGACTAAGCAGCACCACAGCCTTAAGAACATTACTGGGGTGAGAAACTAAATTGACAACCACCTTATCTGTCACACCCACCCACTACCACCACAGAGACAGACAGTCACACACACACACACAGTGTGGACACCTCTGTGGCCATGTTTTATAATTCATGTCAGCTTGAACATCAATGAGGCATTCAGGATGGTCACCTGCAGCCAGATAAGCTATGGCTGAGCTCCATGATTTTGAGAATGTCTTTGAAGTCCCTGCGTTCCTCATTTGTTCTGACTGTATCTTTAGTTCTTTTTTTTCTTTCTTTCCTGAATGAAGCAGATTGCATGTCACATCACATCCCCCATCTCTAGCAAGTTCCAGTAAATTTATCAGGACCTCTATGGTCCAGAAGTTGTTTTGGATGTGATGCAGGCTGTTTCCAGGAGCCTGGGTTTTCATTAACAATCTCGTAAAATTTGCTATAATTACTCATCCCCTCACCCCCAAACAAACACAAAAGCCTTTTCCAGTCTTTTTTTCTTCCTTTTCTCGTTTGGATGTGGACAGGATAGGTTTGTCTGGGACTCTCTTAGCTTTCATTCTGCGGTTTGGAAAGTGAGCAGGAACACAGGACTCTCCGCCCTGCACAGCAGATTATTTCCTTTTCTCTCCTTTTCTTTAATCCAGGGATTGATACAAGTATCACTTCTATTCAGATTATGGAAATCCAGCAAGTGATAGACCGTCGGTATTGCAGCAGGATGCTTCACTGCGGGTGGGTAAGCCTTCCATGATGCCCCCGACGCTTCTGGAATGTATTCAGTATGATAGTTTTGAGACTGCAATGAAAACCAAAGTTTCATGTTGAAGTCCATGTGCGTTTGTATTGTTCCCTAAGTAAAAGCACATGGGAGATGAGAAAGTCAGAAATGGTTGGTGTTAGCACATATCAATAAACCACATGATCAATAAACCCCCATGATCCAGATCTCCTCATTTAATGGCTAGATCCAAACCAAAATCTTGGGGAACAGACTTCCCCTGGGGGCCACACACCAATGTCCATGGTGGCTAGTTAAATACAAGATGGACACCTGTGAGCTGACATTTGAATAACAACAAAGGGTATTGTTATAATTGATGTGGATATCTAGCTCAGTTTAGTGTATCTTTTATTCTAGGAGGCAAACAATTGCCCAGATACTTTAGATACTTTCTGTAACATCTGTCCCCAGTGTGAATAACCTCCCCCCACCCCCGCAACCTCCACACACACACAAGGCAGAGACACATCTAGACACGTAGAACGCAAGTGGCTGCAGCAAGTGTAAATGCAAACTGTAGACGTTCATTCAGAGCGTGGCTCATTTCTTAATTTAATACTTAATCTGTTGGGTGCCTAGAGGTGAGACATTGCTTTGGGTTGTGGGTTTTCAGCCTTAGTTCTTTTTCAACCTAATAGATTAGGCTTCAAGTTGATGGTCCTGAGTTATTAAAAAAACATGTATATAAAAATTACTTATGATGGCTATATTTATCATCACATTGAACTCTCACATTAGCTCCAGGAAGTTGATGCTATTTATCTCTATTTTGCCGTTTTCTGTGAGCTGAACAAGTTTGCTTTAGATCACACCTTTAATAAGCATCCAAGACAGATGTTAGTTAATATGATAGAATGACATTATGAAGATGAATCAGATGATTCAAGCAAGATGTTTGTTTTCATACATTCATTTTTCACCTATAAAATAGGGCTATTATCAGATGAGTGGGGATGCTGAAGCGGCAGATATGGGAAGGTGTATAACAGGAAAGAAATTCTCTGTGTTTAAGCTTCCCAGCTGAGCTATAAGCAGATTGTGTGTGTGTGTACCGATAATGTTTTTTTTTTAGCTTTTTGACAGATAATTGATAAGTAAAAATTAAATATATTCCTGGAATACAATGTAATGCGATTTTTTAATATCTTGGTATATAACTCATTAATTTTAGTTTTTTAAATAATGATAATACTTATAGTGATAAGTAAAAATTATATATATCCACGGTTCTCAATGTGAAGTTTTTATATTCTTAACTATTGTAAGCTGCTGGCTTTTCGGCTCCCCCTATGTTTTTTCTTTCACGTTTTGGCAACTAGTTTAGTATGAAATGGCTGACTCTTTCCCTTCTTGTCTCATTTGTGTTGATTTCCATGCCACCATGGGATGGCCAGTCATAAGGAATGCTTGGTTAAACACATACCTGGCATTCTCTGGAGTTTTTTTTTTATTACATAGGAATCAGTGGGACACCCTTGCCCTCTAAGCATCTCTCATTTGGTAGGTGGACCCAGGGATAAGTAAATCTACCTTACAATTTCCCCCATGACTAAATGGTAATCAGGGCTATCATAATTATAGCTGATTTTGCTCCTAAATATACACATTTCCTGCTAAAACTGTTTTTAAAAGGGAGTGAGTGGTTTGTGCTGCTATTAGCTCATGTTTCCTTTCCAGGGGGATTTTGAGCTTACTTCATTTTTCTCCTGAAATTTGTTTATCTGTGACCAAAGTTACTTCCTGTGCATTTGGTTTTGTGTATTTGGTCTTTCCATATTTTATATCAAGGCACAATAAGTTCACTCTGACACTGGATAAGTTTATCTGTGAAATCTATAGAAATGGGAGCACATTAAACTCAACTTTCTAAATGTATCATGGTATATTTTACAGTTTACATAGAATGTAGTAAATGTCAAAATTCCTTTGAAGATTTTGGGGGCATATTTTGACTTTTGATTTTATTTTCTTCTAAAATTAGGCCTGGAAATTATAGTTATAATATCCCTGTTAATAAGAACACGCCCACCAACGTCAAATTCTCTCTGGAAATCAAGTAAGTGTGGCTGTAAGAAACAATGATGCTTCCTCATTCACTGAACAGCAAGCCGGGTTGCTGTCATAGTTTAGCAAGTTAGGAGGTAAAATGCTGTCATTCTGTGTTAACTGATAAAGGATGTAGAGGGTGGGCTCTTCCAAGCTCCTCTAGGGAATGGGGGGGGGGGCTGGAAGCCATACTCTTGCCTGTAGAAAGTTTGATATTCACAGGCCACAGGGTTCCCTTGACTGTCTCCTTTGAATTGGGGTCAGAATGCTGGTCTTAACATAGCCCTTGGATAGGAGCTGAACATTTTGGTGATTTCCTGTTGGGAATACAATATAGGTGGTATGCATTAGCGTTAGGATAGAAAAAAAATGAGCCTGAGTTTTGAATGGAGCAGACCATGAATTGGGTTCTGTGTTACTTCCTCATTTGGTGACCTTGGAAGAGGCAGGTCCTGTTTCCATGCTACTGCTTGTCTACTTGTAAAGTTGATTAATATCTACTAATATCTACTAATACCATGGCATGTAGAGCTGTAAAGAGAAATTGTTGACACCGATGGAATTAGTAACCTCCATTTGCTGAGCACAGAGGACTTGTCAGAGAGTGCACACGTTAATACTGGGATATTTAATCTTTAACAACAGCCCTCCCAGAATGAGTTTCTTCCTAGCTCATACTTGACAGGTGGGGTGCTGGGGAACATAGTCGAACATGCGTTCTGGAGCTGGAGAGGTGGCTCAGTTGGTAGAGTGCTTGCTGCAGAACTCAAGTATAATCCCCAACACCCATGTGAAAAGCGGGGTGCAGTACTGCTTGTCTGTAACCTCAGCACGGAGGAGGTAGGGACAGGGGGCCTCTCAAGGCTCACTGCTTAGCTAGTCTAGCCTTGGGTGGGCTAATGGGTTCCCTGACTCAAAAACTATGGTGGAAAGCAATAGAGGAAGACAGCCAACATCAACCTCTGGCTCCCACGTGTATATGCACATGGACACATGCCACACACATAAACAAGATGTTCCAAGTTCACAGCCAGTAAGTGGTGGGACTGTGCTTCAAGCGTGACTCTCAGCCATTCTCTTGTCTATCTTATAAGAAGATGTGTGTAAAGGCAATGTCACTTCCTGACCTGCAATAGTCACTTCCTGACTCGGTGAATAGAGACTTGTTTCATAGCCACATTTCCTCTAAAATCACAAATATGAGTATAATTTAATTACCCTGTAGTTCAGATTTTTTCCTTTCTTTCTTTCTTCCTTTCTTTCTTTCTTTCTTTCTTTCTTTCTTTCTTTCTTTCTTTCTTTCTTTCTTTCTTTCTTTCTTTCTTTCTTCCTTCCTTCCTTCCTTCCTTCCTTCCTTCTTTCTTTCTTTCTTTTTTCTTTCTTCCTTTCTTCTTTTTTGTGGTGGTGTGGACCAGACCCAAGCACATTAAGCAATTGCTCTATCCCTGAACTACATGTCCAGTTCTTGAGTGTTTTCAGACAATGTAGCTCAGTCTGGCCTGGCACTCACGGTCCTCCGGCTTCTGCTTCCAGTGCCAGGATCATAGGTGGGTACTGCTGTATCTGGCTTGTCATCTCATACCTTAAATAATTACAACTTTCAGCCCGCCTCACTCAAACTTGTAGAAGGAGCTTCTCTTAATAAAGAGTTATTTAACTGTAATGAATAAAAATGGAGTAAAAATTAAAAGTTTGTATACAGTTTCTCGATTCTAGTCTTATTTTCACGCCCCTCCTTCCTCTAGCTTCTCCACGCTCCCCCTGCTCTGCTGGTTCTGATGTCCCTCCATCATTCACCACACCCCCACCTCCTCTGTCTCATCTGGGCTTCACAGACCTTCATTCTTGGCTTTGCTCATCAAGGAGATAGTGACACTCAGCCCCCTGTATGCTATAGAAAGGTAGCTACAGTTTCATGACCTAGAATCCACCACCCCTCGAGACCAAGTGACTGGACGTGTGCCAGCACAACAGACCAGCTCTGCTAGTTGCCGGTCCCCCTTGGATAACATGAAACAGCATTTCCGTTCTCATATCTAGCTTTCAGTGGAAGGAAATAAAATTATAAATTATAACTCCTGAAGGGTCATATCAGCTTGCACCACTAAATCAAGACTCTGACCTTATGAGCCAGTTTTCAAATAGCAGTGATTATAAAATAACCCGTACGTAACAGCCCCCACCTATTCACTTACCCAGGGCAGCCCTGGTCCACAAATATTGAATGGAAGTTTCTAGAAATAGACAATTCTTACATTTTAAATAATTTTAAACAGTATATTGTAATAGTTACTCCTATTTTATTTTTAGTGTTACTCTCTTGCTGTACTTAATTTAGAAATTATTCTTTCTCATAGGGATGTATGTATCTGAGAACAAATAGTAGACACAGGGGTTGGTGCTGTCTGCAGTTTCAGGCATCTCCTGAGTGTGTTTGAGAAGATGCCCTGCGGATGAGAGACCTGCTTAACTGAGAAAGCAGGTTTTTCTTATTTGTATGCACACACATACACAAAAGGATGAATATCATCCTCTTAGGGATGATTAACAAGCCACCATTTCTTGTAGGTCTTCTGCCCTCAAACTCTAAGAGCTGGTAATGTCTTTATTTTAAGAAACATACTTCTTTGACGATTTCAAGCATGATTCTGACCCATTCTGGCTCTCCTGTACCACTGCGCCCTCTTCACTCCTTCCCACCCCTACCCATCTCTCTCCCTCCCAAGTCATGGTTGATGTGTGCTTGCCAGGCCATTTCAAACACCATCAACCCAAACCAGGATGCAGTGGTCACCTGAAGTCAAGGCTTCAGCTAAACATAAATTCAACTGCCAGGTGAAAAGAGAAGAGGCATATCCAAAAGCAATGACAGCATGCAGAGAAAAGATGTTTTGATGTAGGGATTGGAGTCCTGATTCTAGGCTTAGGGCCCTATGGTATGTTAGTCACCCGAGGGTCAGCTTCCTTCTACCGCAGTGAGATGAGAGCCTCTTGGTGTCACTGAGGATTACACAACAAATGCCTGTTTGAGACTGTGCTGGCTAGTTTGATGTCAAGTCAACACAAGCTATAGTTCTCTGAGGTGGGAATCTCAATTGAGAAAAATACCTCTGTAAGACGGGGCTGTAGGCAAGCCTGTGGGGCATTTTCTTACTTAGTGATTAAAGGGGGAGGGCCTAGACCATTGTGGGCGGTGCCATTCCTGACCTGGTGGTCTTGGGTTCTCTCGCTATATATACATATAAAGTAGGCAGAGCAAGCTGTGGGGAGCAAGCCAGTAAGTAGCACCCCTTTATGGCTTCCACATCAGCTCCTGCTTCCAGGTTCCCGCCCTGTTTGAGTTCCTGTCCTGACTTCCTTCAGTGATGAACAGTAGAGTGGGAGCATAAACCAAACAAACCCTTTCCTCCCCAAGTTGCTTTTGGATGTGGAGTTCTGTCTTAGCACTAGTAACCTTGACTAAGACATGGCCCCAGGGAGGGTTAGTTGCATGCCCATCAATTCATCTTTTTATCACAAGGTGTCTAGTAAATCTACTGACTACTTTTGCCCTCTTTCCTCATCTCTTGAAGCACAACAGAGCCACTGATAGTCTTCCAGTGCAAATACTCCCTTGGGAATATATGTTTCCACAGTCAACGGGAAAGAACCCAAAACCACAGAGAAGATGTTCAGATGACACAGGTAATGTGTTCTGGCTCTTTAACATCTTGTCCTGGTTCCAGCAGAAGTTATTTAGGATTGTGGCCTCTGCTTGCCATTGATGGAAGCATGCCTAGAACCAAGGGCCAATGCTCCTTGTTAGCTGACCTTGGCCACCCTGTGTGGCTCTGCATCTTCCCTGTCTCCTTAAGAGACTGCAGACTGTTCTAGCACCATATATAAAAAAGTGTTACCATAGAGCCTCTCCTACAGTTGCCAAAGGAATGCTGCCCTAGCCTGCCCTCCTTCCAGCTGAGCATGGCATGTGGTGTGAGATGGGTGTCTCTTCTTCCTTCCTTAGGGGTATCAGCACATTTGGAGCCTCCCTGTGGCCCCGTTCTCTGACAGCGCATATCATTTCCGGGTAGCTGCACCAGTAAGCATGCGTTTCTTCCCCCTTTTCTTTTTAGTAAGAAATTGAACATTCAATAAGTCAAAGAAACCCTAAAAATAGTTAACTTTTACATTCATCCTTCTCTTTTCCTGTTCCCTTAGGATTTAGCGGACTGTTCGACAGATCCCTTTTTTGCTGGGATTTTCTTCACAGATTATTTCTTTTATTTCTATCGGCGTTGTAACTAATTTATTCAAGTTTGAGGACTTTACCAAAGAAAAGCACTCAGGAATACAGTTAACAGAAACTGGTATTTCCTCTCCCAAACCTCTTTTACCTTTCTGTAAAGCACTCATATTTTTGCTGAAGGACCCTTTCAGGTTTGGCTTCCAACAGTTTTGAGACTTCATGAGGAGAATAAAGTGTTTGCTGGAGCTTGAGAAAATATGGTGTTTGATTTTGTCATGACTGTGATGGAAACATTTCTCTGTTGGCTCTGAAAACACAGCTTCTCATCTGGAAGAAGCTGTAAGAGTGAACTACTCCTGTCTAGTTTTATTCTGGTTTATTGCATTTCCTAGGCTTTTGAGAAAAAAGGTCACATTAACTTGGACCCACTAAAGATAGAGAATTTGTGACAAGGTGGGGGAGGGGCAGAGCTGTGGGAGAGGGTGAATGCTGCATGATGTTGAGCTTGAGTTTCATTAAACTGTTGTGTGCATGCAAGTGTGTTATATATGTATGTGTTACATATAATACATATATCTTATATGCACACACAGATATGCATATATACATATATGTAAACAGTAGAGTATAAATCTGGCCTCATAATGAAGTCCTTTGCCATGCTTCATGGATATTGGATATTCTGTGTGAAGACGGCAGAACCTCGTTCTGCCTTGTGGTGCATCCCCTCAGAGGGCAAGGCTGGTGCCTGAAGCGCCTCCCCTCCCTCTGTCTGCCCAGTTTCCCCAGCACTTCACACAGGGTGGCATGGCCTCTTGTCTTGGGAACCGTGAATGAAAAGCCATCCTTGTTGGCAACTACCTCCTGACCGATTTCCTCTCTGCGGAGTGCCAAGCCACACAACCTCAGTCCTGTAGCACAGGCCTGCGGAATGTCTGGCCTCCCTTTACATCACTACAGTCAGTGGGTCAGTGAGAATGAGGCTATTTTATTCTATTTTTTAATCTTCACAGTGGTAATCAGCAGTAATAATAATTTCCATTGAGATTCTGTGAAATGTGTGGTGTGTGGGTAGACAGACATAAATGCTGTGACCTTGACAGTCTAGCGAAGACAGGGTACTTGATCTCACAGAGGCATTTTGACATAAACTTAACACAAAAGGAGTTTACGTAGCGATTGGTTAGCTGAGACTCTGCTGAGGGACTGGCTTTCCCTGGAGCCCAAATCCTGGCTTTACCTATGTCTCCCTAGGCATCATCTTTAGCTTCCTTGAGTCATTTGAGGAGCAGGCGAGTCGGGATGTAAGAAAGGCTTAATTAAGATGAAGTAGATACAGCACAGATAGCTTCCTGAGTAAATACTGGCTATTCCTGAAGCACTTGAGCAGGATGGACAGATTATGGTGGGATTACCATGGCAGTGAGTAACTGAACACACAGATAATGAGATGTTTTCATCAATCAGAGCCCAAACTGCATACAGAACATTCAGATGTGTATTACATCAGGCTTAATTTTCTTTTCTGTAGTTTGGAAATAATTTCTCCTTTCCTAGCTGCCATAGTGCAACTTGGGAGAAGACAACTAATTCTTGGGAGCATTGGGAACATTTTGTGCTCCCCCAGCTTCTCATATTCACATTCAAAGCTGCTTCTTCTGTGTGTGGCATCAGCTTGTCCCCGCACAGCTTGGTGACAGGTACTGGAGTCCCGCCCCGTGTCTTTCTTGTTTGTTTGTTTTTGTAGTTAGTTATTCACCTTATATATCCATCGTAGCCCCTCCCTCCTCTCTGCTGAGTCCCTCTCCTCCATCCATTCCTCATCCCCCAATATCCCCTCCCCTGCCCCTCAGAAAAAGGGAAGATTCCCCTCCCCCCCCCCCCGCCAACTGCAAATCTGCCCCAGCACATCCAGTCTCATTAGGACTGTGTACTATGACTGCCATGCCACGGTGAAGTGATGGAAAGGCATGTCAGAGACAGCCCCCATCTCCTTTCTGGGGGACCCACATGGAGGCTAGGCTAAGCTGCCCATTGGGTATATATGTCTAGAGAGTCTAGGTCTAGTCCATGCGCGGCCCTTGGCTGGTGCTTCAGTCTCAGCAAGCCTCTCTGGGCCCAGGTTAGTAAGGACTGTTGGTCTTCTTGTGGAGCTCCTGTCCCCTCCCAGGGGTTCTATCTTTTCCCCTTCTTGTCTACAAGTCTCCCTATGCTCTGCCCAGTGTTTGGCTGTGAGTCTCGATTTCCTTTCTGATCCACTGCTGGGGACAGCACGCTAGGCTCCTATCTGCAAACACAGTGAATCAGCATTGGTAGTGTTGACTCTCTGCCATGGAGTGGGTCTCGGTTGGGCCAGGCATCGATTGCACGTTTCCTCCCTCTCTGCTCTGTCTTAACCTGCATATCCTGAAGGTAGGGTAATTTCTGGATGGAAGTTTTTGTAGGTGGGTTGATGTTCCGCTTCCTTCCCCAGGAGCCCTGTCTGGTTAAAGGGTGGCCCCTCTGGTCTCCACCAGGGGTTTCAGCTAGAGCCACCACCATATTCTCCCAGGGACCCAGTCTGTCGCAGGTCTCTAGCTTGTCTAAGAGGTGCCCCTGCCCATGGTTGCTTCTCTCTGCAAGCTCTGGGCTCTCAGCCTACACCTGCTGCTCATTTCCCTCAGTGTCCCCTCTCCTGTCCTCTTCCCTTCCTTCAGCCACCTCTGCTGACTATTCTGTTTCCCTTTTTGAGTAAAATTCGAGCATCCTTTTAGTTTCTTAGCTTCTTTGGGTCTGTGAATTGTAGTATGGTTATCCTGTACTATATGGCTAATACCTGATTATAAGTGAGTACATACCGTGTGGGTCTGGGTTACTGCCCTCGGGGTGACCTTTTCTAGTTTGTCCATTTGCCTGCAAATTTCATGATTTCCGTGTTCTTTATGGCTGAGTAGTATTCCATTGTATAAATGTACCACATTTACATTCTTTGGTTGAGGGACATCTGGGTTGTCCCCAGTTTCTAGCTATTATGAATAAAGCTGCTATGAACATAGTTGAGCAAATGTCCTTGTTGTGTGGGGAGGCATCTCTTAGGTATATGCTCAGGAGTGGCATAGCTGGGTCTTGGGTAGAGATATTCCCAACTTTCTGAGAAACTGCCAGACTGATTTCTAAAGGGCTTGCACAAGTTTGCACTCCCACCAGCAATAGAAGAGGGTTCCCCTTTTCCCACATCCTCACCAGCATGTGCTGTCACTTGAATTTTTGATCTTAGCCATTCTGACAGGTGTAAGATGGAATCTCAGAGTTGTTTTTATTTACATTTCCCTGATGACTAAGGATGTTGAGCATTTCTTTAAGCATTTTTCTGTCATTCGATATTTCTCTATTGAGAATTCTGTTTTGCTTTCTACCCCAATTTTAATTGGATTGTTTGGTTTGTTGGTGTTTAATTTCCTGAGTTCTTTCTATATTTTGGATAATAGCCCAAATGTCAGATGTCAGGTTGGTGAAGACCTTTTCTCAATCTGTGGGCTGCCATTTTGCTCTCTTGACAGTGTCCTTTGCCTTACAGAAGCTTTTCAGTTTCATGAGGTGCCATTTATTAATTGTTGATCTTAGAGCCTGGGCTGTTGCCCACCCCATGTCTTAATAGACTCAGTGGCAGCTGTGGGAGACAAAACCACTGACTTGACGCTTCTCATAAAGGAGTGTTTGCCACACCATAAACCCCACATCTTATTCAGAATTTTGTATCAAAGACGCCATGGGAGTTTCACATTTCTGCTGCAGCTCAGTAATGTTGACCCTCAGGCAGTTTCTATAAAGTGAACATTGTTTCACATTAACTTCCAGTAGATGCTTGAAACATTTTTCCTACAGAAAACTTACAGGAGAGTGTTGAAATCTTTGGAAAGGATTTAATGCAGCACACAGACTTGTGGTGACCTCCAGCACTTTGGCATCAGTTATTGGGAGACCAGATGCTGCTGGGAGGCTCTGTATTTGAAGTGCCTTTCCAGCAGAGAGACGCTCACTGTGGACCATGCTGCCTCAAGCCCATGAGCTTTTCTTCATGCCAGGGAATGACTGGCTTTCCACCTGAACATTACAACCTCTAGTCTTTAAAACACCTTTAACAGCCTTCCTCTCAAAACTCATTACCCTGTGATCCTGAGGAAAACATATGAGTCCTGAAAAACATTGTCACAAATATTTATATAGTGCATCTCATGCCACCCAAAACAAGGAAGCTGGAGAAACTCAAGCCCACAACTAAGAGATGCTTAGGGATGTGGCAACTAAATGCAATATGGCATCTTGTATGGGCCCCTAGAACGACAAAAGATATTAATTACAAAGAAAACCTGAATAAAGTATTAATGAAACTCTAGGCTTTAGCTAGTAATGACGTGTCAAGATTACTTAAATGTGGAAAGTATACCATATTCATGTATGGTATAACAGGAGAGGGCCATAGAGATGGCGGAGGTGGCTATTGTGCAAGCATGAGGACCTGTGTTCGAGTCCTCAGAAGCCACCTAAAAAGCCAGGCATGGATGCGTGACCTGTAACTGTGCCATTGGAGGATGGAGAAGGACAGATCCTTCACGCTTGTGGGCCAGTCAGCCCAGCCAAAATGATGAGCTGAAGAATATGGACACTGATGCCATCCTCTGGCTTTCACGTGCAGTGAGAACAAACATGTATCACACACACACACACACACACGAAAACACACTTCGCAAAAAATTCCATAATAGCAGAGCAGAAGCATCACACACTTCTAAACACCATTGCTGATACTATAGGAGAAGTTTAGCCTGGAAAAATAGGTATCCATTTTAAATTTCAAATACTCAGATTCTGTGTACCAACTTAATTAATCCCCAGGTATAGAGTATTATAAAAAAATCACATAATATAAACAAGTACAATTGTAATAACTTCTATAAGTTCTAAAGGTACTTAAGACTTTGAAAGCTCTATCTGATGTTTAAAATAACAGAACAATATAAAATTCATTTGTAACAATTGGGATACAGATATCCAATGCTCCAACAACAGCAACAACCAATAGTAGAATGAAAATTAAAAAGGGGGTAGGTTACTCTTGTTAAATTTTATTCTTTTTTTCCTATACAGTTTTAAAAATTCCTTATGTATCTCTTATTTTTATGTGTGTGTGCGTGTATAGTTGTGTGAGTTTATGTGCCCCATGTGTGTATAGAATCCTGCCGAGCAGATGGAGGCATCAGATTCCCTGTTACTGTACTTACAGCTGGAGGTGCGATCTGACATGTAAGTGCTGGGACTGGACACAGGACCTTTGGAAGACCAGCCGGTGCTCTTACCCTCTGAGCTCTCTATCCAGCTCTGTTGTTTCTTAAAATAGAGTCTCACTCTATAGTCTAACCTATAAGAAGGTAGTCCTTCTGCCTTAGGCGCCCAATTTCTGGTAATATAGGCGTGAGCCATCATGGCTTGCTCTCATACAGTTTTTGAAGTTCATCTTTAGTTATAGAATCTCAATGGTATATTAAGTCATGAAGCCAGTGAACTTCAAAAGAAAAGCAAAATAAGCAATTCTGTTAGCAATTTCAAGACCTCTTAAGCCCTGTGATCTGAGAGCAAAGGGAATTATTCCTGTTGCCTATCTGGGCACAAGAAATCAGCTGGGCTTTCCGGTGCTAAATGTCTCCCCTGTCTCCTCTGTTGCTTTTCTTACCCTGGGGATTTTCTTCTTTCTCCACAACTCTATAGAATTTACAAGAGGCCACTGACTCAGACATTTACCCACCAAATAAACCACCAACACGCTAATGGCTTGAGTTAGGGGTATTTCTTTGGGACCTGTAAACTAATTAAAGGTCCTTTAGTCAGTCATTTAGTCATGATATAGTGTGGGGGAGGGGTGGGGAGGGACAGAGAAGGAGTGACTCTCCTATCGCCAGCCACTAAGTTCCATCTATTTATATTGCTCCAGAGCTTAACGGCTCACTTAGGAATGCTGAATATCAGACTCGGAGAAACACTCTAGTGAAATCCTCACTTGGCAAAGCTGAAAGTCTTCAAGGGCATGAATCATTGATTTCTGCGCTGGATTCTAAAGAACCAGCTGAGCTCTTAAGAAGCACCCAAGGATTTAGAATCTAGTGCATTTTTGATGAGAGGTTGTTTAAGGCCGGTAGAAACATGGCTACAGCTGACTTTCAGTTTTATCAACAGTGTTGCTTATACATGTCCGTCTCTCCTTGGCTGGCTTCCATGAGTGGAAAGCTGTTTGTCAGTTCTTATGACATACAATTGAGGGAAGGGATGGCTGCCAAGGATCACAGTCGAAATCCTTCAATTTCTTTATGGCCCCACATAAATATAAAATGAGGTCATACTTTAGAAAGATTCTTGATAACGTGCCTTGACCGAGGCTGACCTCTTAAGCCAGCTTTTAGTGACACGAGGCTGACTTTCTGTTTAAATGTAAGAAAACTGGAAGGCTAACTACTCAGAGTCAGGTGAGAGTCCCGGTTCAACAAAATCGGATGGATAATAGTCTTCATTTAGGGTTTGTGAACATGAGATAAAATAGACATCTGTGCAGAACTTCACCTTAAAAGGGAAAGACCATGTGCATCCAAGAACCATCAAGCTTGGTCTCTGTCAAGACGGTAGTTTGAAGGAGTAAATAAGGCATGGGATTCTACCATTTTAAAAATGAGATGCAGTTTGTTACACTAAGGGGAAGTTACTTACGTGTCCATGAATTAGCCTTTCAGCTAGAGAACATGTTTCCTAAACAATAATAATGATCAACAAACATTTATTGAGGAATATGTAAACTGAAACACTGTCCCCTATATGGGCAGTAAGGAAGGAAAGCATACCCCAAATATTAAAGTTCATTTCAGTCTTCCCTTGTGATTGCTTTTAAGTGCTTATATCTGGAATAAAAATATTGTTATGTGGAAAGACCTCCCAGCTCAGTCCTGATGCAACTTGATGAGCTGGGGTGGATGGAGAGGGAACTCTCCTTTTCTGAGGAAAAGGAGGAGGGGGAGGAGGGTAAGGCTGGGAGGGGAGGAGGGAGAAGGCTACAACCATGATGTAAAGTGAATAAAAAATTTAAAAAATAAAAATATTGTTATGTTATTACTGTTTGTATTAATAGTTAATATTTTTCTTTCCAAAGCATATTTAAAAAAAACACAACCTCTTAACAGCTTCCAATAGAAACTGGAAAATCAAAGGGCTATTGTCTATCAAGATTCCAAAGCACTGACAGTTAGCTACAGTTTGTTATTCTCATCATTTATATTTATTCTGCTGCATTTAATTCTGTAGAGCCCCACTATAAACGTTTAAATTAATTGCATGTTGGTCTGGAAACATTCAGTGAATGTTTGCTGTTATGTTCAAACACTGAATGCATTCTGTCAGTAATTGCGCCTCTGTGGTGTTTCCACTGCCGTGGACTGTCAGATCTCCTGCCGTCCTCCACAGTTGCCCAGAAACAGTCCCCATTGGACAACCGTGGCTTCCAGAGCTGCAGATGGAATGGTCTACAGCAGAGAAGTTCCTCACGATGATACTGGAAAGAAAATAGCTTTTGCTCTTAGCATCTCCCAGAAGTGAAAGAAAGCAATTAATGAAACACCTCCTCGGTGAAAACAGAGCCATTACTACTGCACAAGTTTTGCTTCCCAGGCTCTGGAGGACGTGCTTGCTTGCCTACTTTCCCATACTTATGCATGACTTTCTGTGCTAGGCTCTGTATTAGGTGCTAGGGAACAGCTAAGCTTGAGGACATTGCTGACCTTCCGGGGCATCGTGGAATGGCCAGATAGCCACACACAACACAACAAACCTTGACACCCTAACACAGGCCTCTGTACTGTGAGAGCAGAGACAGGGCCAATACTGCCTCACAGGGACAATGCAACAGACTGAAGATGGAGAAGGAGAGACTTCAAACAGGAAGAAATGCCTGAGCTGTCAAGTACCAGATGAGAAAGGTGTTTGCTTATGTCTCAAACAGGGGAGTAGGGGAAAAGGAAGTTCCACACAAATCTGCTTGTTGTTAAAAAGAATCTGATTTTAAAGGTTGGAGTAGAGGGCAGCAGCAGAGAGCATGCTTAGGGTGCATGCATTCTGCCTTTGACCCAGGTCTCTGGGAAACAGATTTTAGGTGCAGCAGGGACTGCATCCTCTACCCATTCTGCAAGAGAGGGTCTCTTGCTTCTAAGGACACTGCTCTTTTTTTTTCTCTCCAGGGCCTACAGCCCTCCTTCTGTCCCAGAAGATCCCAGGAAACTGTGAGAAAAGCACGCTGTGCAGGGTGGAGGATGGCATGACTCAGGGAGCTGGCAGGGAGTGCCAGGTGGCGAGCAGGGCCGGGGGGCAGTGACTCACCCACAGGGACTGGCCTCCCTACGTGGTAGAGGCTTGAGCAAAGGTGCAGTGAGGCAAGGTGGGTACAGGAGTCTCTTGTTCACTCTGCTCATTTTAAAATAAAAATGTTTTCCCTGCTAAAGGTGGTTTATCTGTTCCTGCGTGCTCATAATAAGCAGGCCTCAGAGGGGCTGGAAAAGTCCCTCAGCGTAGCTTTCCTGCTCTGTGGTGGAAGCACCCTGGTTTTTCTTTTCCAGAGCTATCTTGGCTCTCCATCTCTGTGAATTTTTGAAGCCAATGCTATCCACTCACTACAGAGAAATCACCACCCACCCAGGCAGAAAAAGACTGTATTCCCTTGGCAACAGCCATTTAACTCAGGTGCGAGCATGCCACCCAAGTCAGGCCAGTCAGAAGCGTCCCTGAGACCCCAAACAAAGGCACACTGCTTTGTAGGGATTAAGCTGCATCTGCTGGGATCTTACCATGGTGTGGGCCTCCTGCCTGAGAATGAAGCCGTCACAAACACAGAGTTAGGAGAAAGACAGATGTCTACCCTAGATATGCCCCTAGACGTAGCAACGAGGTGAACTACAACATTCCCCTTTTGCTTTTTAGCCAGATTGAATTTAGATCTTGGCACATCGCCCAAAGAATTTGGCTGAATGCAAGCCTTTATCAAGACCCTGCATTTTCCACACAGAATGTGCAATGGCTGCTCACAGGGCCCGATACCTTGTTTCTTACTTTTCGCCACTCTCTAGGGTACAAAACGGCCGTGAAGTTGCTCTTGCCTGAAAGGTTGGGTTGCTTATCCATCCTTCCTCCTAATCACTAAGTTTGAAGTGAAAATTGGATAAAGATGTTGCTGCATTAAATATATGGTATTTTTCATTTTATAATTTTCTTTCTATTTTTCTTTCAGGAATGAACACTTAAAAGTTAATAGAGAGTGGTGGGCTTACTCTATGAAAATGTAGAAGAATTCCACTTCTGATGGAGAATGTGCAGCTCAGCCTCATGGGAAACAGATAGTCACTAGAGGCTTACTGTTATGAAATATTAATGTTGTGGCCAGGGGAGTACCATGGTGAGCCCATGCCAAGGTGCACCCTTGAGAAATTATGCCCATGCAACAGATCTTACTGGGGGAAGAGGGAGGAGGGCCTGGAAAAGGGGTAGAGACAGCAAATGAGCCATGAGGGCAGAGAGGGGGGGCAGGGAGGAGGAGAAGGGGGATTGTCTAGAACAGAGAAAGAGAGAGAGCTGGAACAGAAGGAACACAGAGAAAGATCTGGCATGGCGGGGTCCTCTTATCTGGCATTTACCTAACGGCTGCAGGTGATGACTTAAGACACTGCTAGGTTCAGACCCAGTTTCTCTGCTCACTAGTTTGCTTGTGTCCATCACGGCTAAAATGTGGCCTGGACCCCACGGTCCCACTCATTTCCAGATTGGCTCTCCAAGGCCAAGTGTCTCTCAAGTTTCAAACTCCATGAAAGAATATCTGACTGGTGGCCCGGCTTCTCACTTGGAATTTAATCAGATGTGGCCAGCTAAAAGGGTCACACAGATTGTGTGACAGCCCAGTGCAAGCGGGGGTGAGTGGTAGACAGACGATCTAAGAAGAGAGTATGGGGGAAGGCTTCCACACCTTCCACACAGCCTCTTAACTTCATGCTTTGAGAGGTAGAAATTACAATTATTTCTATTTCATATAAGACAGGGTTGGTATGATGGTTGATATTATCAGCTTGTTAGAATCTGGAGTAGCTAGGATTCTGGGCATGCCTGTGTGGGATTATCTAGATAAGGTTAACTGAGGTAAGAGGGCACCCCAAAAGTAGGCAGCACCATCCCCTAGGCTGGAGTCCTGGGCTGCATGGAAAGGAGGGAGTGAGCTGAGCGCCATCATTCTCCTCTCTGTGGGGGCAGTGTGACCAGCTGGCTCAAGTTCCTGCCTCCATGACTTCCCTGCTGTGACACAGTGTAGCCTTGAGCTCTGAACCAAACAAGTCCTTCCTTAAGTTGCTTTTGTCAGGTGCTCTATGACAGAGATGGGGAAGGTAACTAAGTAAATAGTCCATCTGAGGCTGTGCACAGAGCAGATAACAAACACAGGACATGGTGACATGGTCGTGTAGAGGTTTGGCTGAGGCAGCAGTTCTCAACCTTCCTAATGCTGTGACCCTTTAATACGGTTCCTCATGTTGTGGTGACCCCCAACCATAAAAACTACTTTCTTGCTGTAATTTTACTACTGTTATGAATCGCAATGTAAACATCAGATCTGCAGGATATGTGACATGTGACTGTCCCCCAAAAGGGTCGTGACCCACAGGTTGAGAACTGGTGACTCCATTCTTAGTTGATGGGTCTGAGGGTAAGTACCACCAACAGAGTGGCGGTGCTGTTTATAAAGTGTCCTGCCTGGTTATTCTGTGTGTACAGATGACTTAGCATTAGGTTGACAGCTCATGTCCCCATAATCGTAAATGTTTCCACTCGTCCTTTGAACTGGGGCTTGAGGGAAAGGAGCAAAAAGTTCATTCATACACTCACAAAAAACTGTAAGATTCAGATTTGTCTTTGATGTGGCCTGTTTGGGAATCTTTTTCTAAGCCCAGTCCTCCAGGAGTTCTGAGATTTCCCAGGGTCTGTCACAGATGCATGGTCGCTGGTCCTTGGCTGTAGTGTGACGCTTGCCATATTTTTCTTTTTTTATCTGTCTGGCTCCTTGGGGATTATCTTTGGTCTCTACCACTGCCAAAACTAGCTGCTCATCTGCTGATACCCACCAAAGATGCCACAGATAATTGCTTACGGCATGGCTCTCACCGGCCCTTCGAGGCAGGCGTTTCCAGCCTCTGTTAGGCCTGTGCCTGGACTCTGCCTGCCTCTCCCACCACCAGTGAGCTAACTATGTCACCTGGCCTGAGGCAAATTGTTTTTAATAGCCTTGTATTCCTGAGCTTCAGACTCAAGTATATCTAAGACGCCTGGATGCAGGGACGATCAGAAAGCTACGTTATTCGGAGTTAGGCATGCCTCGCTCACAGAAGCTGCTGCTCGTGATGGAGCCAAGCTGACGGCTCTTTCCTTGCTTCCGCCAGGTTGAGCCCATTCATGTTTCATATGAAAAGACCCTGGGGACTCAGCCATGGACAGTTGTGCTTATAGAGTGTAATGTAAATGCTCAGATGTGAGGAGGTTGGCACCTTCTGCCAGGTTTTCCATTGTTACCAACAGTGTCCCATGTAACCTTACCACTGAGGCTGACTAGTTCCCAAGGCACCTTTGAGAGACACAAATGAAGCCCAGGACACATGCGGCCCTACCCCAGCTCCAGTGCTTCTGGACTGGGATGATCTGGACTTGGCTTTTAGATCTCTTGAGGGAGGAAGGGCCATTGCTCTTCCAATACAATTGCTTATTTTTCACTTTCTGTGTCTTTGCAAAAATAAAATATTAAATGCCATATACACGTGGAATGTAAAAAGCCTTAGTTTCCTTAGTTTTAATAAGAAGCCACGGAGGCTCAAAAAGCCTAAGTGATTTCAACATTCATTTAGGTACAACTACGGCATTTTAACAGTGTGACCGGCAGTGACTAGGTGATGGGTCAGGATATAAAGCTGGTACCTGAATTCGGACCCTCGGGTTTCTGTTCTGTGGCGATGAGTACAAAGACACCTCACGGCCCAGTTCTTCGGCAACAGGATTACAGGCAACTCCATCTCAACTCCGACCCACATCCAACTGACAACATTGACTTAAGGAAATAGCACTCCATCTTCTCTCCCCATTTGTCCCAGGGAAGGCGGGGGGGGGCATTAAAGAGGAGAGTTAAGCTGAGCCAAGGTTCTGCACACCTTGATGAAGGGGTGCCTTGGTGGGTACTCGGTGGGGAGGGGTTCAGGGGTGAAGTCCATAAAAACCTGAGCTCTTGGCTGTGCTCTCTCCAGGTGAGTTTCCAGCCCCACCCAGAGATAATTTGTTTTAGGGCCAGCCCAAGCCACTGGGCTGAAGTCAGTGCTACCGGCATTTCTGTTGCCTAGGACATACGGAATTGGGTTACCCTGGCCTGGGGGTGGGGGAGTAGTGGCTAGCCGCAGACCCTCCCGCCCCTCTAGGCTCTCTGTTTCAACTGGATTAAAAACCTTTGTCTTCAGAGAATTCTCTGGCTCTGGGCTTTTGTGCTTTTGATTGGAACAGCCTCTCCCTGGTCCTCAAATTTCAGGTGAGGCAGCTGGTATGTAACTAAGGGATAAACACGGAGGGAAATGGAAACCCTCCATTACTTCTGGGGAGCCAGGTACGTGCACACTCACACAGCAAAGAAGTGCAAATAAATCTAAGAGAAAATGTGAACAATTATTACTCCCAAGAGGCTGCTATCCATGTTTAGAAAACACAAACATTCCACAGCTCTGTATGTTGTTTTCACTTAAGACACACTTTTATGGTCACTGGGGGAAACTGAAGAGCTACATCCCTTCAACAGCCTCTTGTTGGCAATGTTCTTCTCTTACTGCAAATCATCTGGGTGGGGTAACACAAGCCCCGCCTTCAATAATGCTGTCGGTGATACCTGAGCTTCCGAGTGCAGAAACCCAGAAACATGGAAAATCATCCTTCGTCGTCATCCTAGCCCTGGGGGATTTGCTGCCCCAGATACAGTGTTTTTGGGTTACAGAGGAAAAAGGGCTCCGAATTGCAGGGTGCGTGATGAGGAATACACTGTGATTTGTTTGCTTTTAGACAGGGAACGTGAAGTTAGTCTCCCAGTGAACTGATTTGGATACACTTGGACAAAGGTCAGTGTAGGAGAATTAGAACACTCCACACACATGGTTTCAGGGCTGACAAGCCCACGCTCAGTTAGTTTCCTCATGCACACCTTCTGTCCTTCACAGACAATCGTCTACTGTTTTCACTAATGACTCTTCACTAGGTCCACACTTTACAGTAGCACGGCACATGCAACTGTCTATCAGTTTTAAAGGAGGCTGTTCGTATTCTTGCTTCCACCCATCCTCCAATATATTTACAGAAAATTCTGCAACAATTCCTATTTCATTTTTTTGTTTTGTTTTGCATTTTGGCAATTATCTATTATGGCTAAGCAGTGATATGGGTGTATTTCTGTAAGTGTTCACTGCTTTCGGTTTTCTGTAGCTGCCGGGACACCATCACCAGCTGTATCTAATGTTTAGGAGCATGAACAGAAGTTGCCTAGTGCTCTGGTCAATGGCTGTCTCCATTCTTTATGTCTCTACATCTAGCTTGGTTTCCTTTGGTGCCTGCCCAACCTCACTGAGCTTCGGTAGGTGAGGCCCCTTCAGAGCTTGGCTTTTTAAGAAGGATTTAGTAATAGCAAGAAGAGAAAGCATGCTTGGTGTGTGAAAGCTAAAGGTTAAAGGATCTTGCCACCAAACTTCAGGACGACTTGAATTCTAACTCCAAAAAGTTGTTCACTGACTTCCGCATGTGTCCTATAGCATGTGTGCATCCACAAGAACAGGAACACACACATACCACTTACACCCCCCACACCATACACACACACACACATCACATACACAATCTCCCACATACACACACAGAGTGCACACACACAAATAAATGTGAAAGAAAAAGCATTTGAATGGGGATTGCTTAAGAAGAGTTAGAGAGACTGCTCTTGCAGGTGTGAATGCCAAATTAGGGAGTAGCTTCAGAATCACAGCTGTGGAATTCTTTTCTCTTTATAAATAAGCGGCGCATGTGTGCAGCCTGAAAACTGATTGTAGACACCTGTAATACTTAGACCCATCCTTTCCATGCTCACTTAGCAGGTCCTTTTGCCACTGGTTGAAACAAAAGGAGCAACTGATAACACTTTGATCCAGCTCCTACCCCCAAACCTCAGGATGCGCGGAGCTTCCTACCCCTCTCGTTTGTGCCTCTGAAGAGGGGAAGAAGAACACACAGTCAAAGCGTGTGCACAAGTACACCGCTACCCTGCTGATCTCCCTGGGTTTTTGTTTCTCTCTGATCCTTTTAAGACCTTGAGCTCGTATGTTGGAACATGTTTCAACCTTTGAGATGAGAAGATGTGAGAAATCTCCCTTGCTAAGTCCTAATTTGCCAGATCTTGCTTTTTAAGATCCTTTCTAGGAGCATGAGAATATTCCAGAATGGCTCCTTGGTTTGCTGGTAACAAGAGAAAAGGAAAAAAACAAACACAGAAGGTTAGAGGTACCGGAAGGAAAGGAACCACAGAAAAGCCTGATTCCTGTTGTGCCCCTGATTTCAAATCCTGAGTATAGGAAAACAAACATTCTTTATAGTTGCCTGTCTTTTCATATACTAAACTAAGGATTTGAATAGAAAAATGCTGGGTACTGCCTACAATAAAAACTGAATATTATCCTGTTTTACCTTTTCCTATCCTAGAGGATGACCGTCAAACATTTTAACTGGTATGAGCATCCCAGTCTGCCTTGCAGCTTCGGCTCTTACTACAAATGAGTGGGTCTTCCATTGTGCATCAGTTATTTGAGAGGTGGGTTTGTCTACCAGAGGACTAGTGTTGTGTGACACACAGATAAAATTTAACCAATTATTTTATAAATTTGAGGTGGTCCAACTAACTTACTTCCTTTTGCCCTCGCAAGCCCATTCCTGTTATTTTCAGAGCTTGGGGAAAAGGTACAAACGGGAAATTTTAGGCCCAAGTCTCAGCCTGCTTTCCTTTCCACCAAGAAGTCTTCCTATCACATCAGGACAGATGTGAGAGACAGACCAAATGGGATCAAGCCAGAGCTGACATTAGCTCTAAGACCATTTGGTGATGGTCTGGAGGACAGGACTTGATTTCTGGTGGGAAAATCACCTTTGTTTGATGGCTTCACGGTCTCTGATTGAGGGTTTGGCTGGAGGAAAGCCAGAGAAGGCCCAGGCAGGAGACCTGCTTGCCCGATCCTTATATTGATGCTGCCCACTTAATGGTTCTTTCCTCACTCGAAGACCCCACAAGAGCCATCACCGCCTCTTCAGGTTACATTGCTGTCATAGTCCTTCAGAACTCTAGTCATTTCTTCCAGCATCTATTTAGCCAAATCGTGGTCTAATGGGAATTTTGATGGCAGCCTCAGGGCTATATGCAAAGAGATATCTTGTCTGAAACTACCCTTCAGAACTAGAAATAACTTCGGGGATCTCTATTAACATTTATACAGGCTCCTCAGATTGCAGTCCGGGGGTCATAGCCTCATTTGTTTTAATTACATGGTCAAGGACACAAAAGACTTTACTTAACCACTAATGGAAGTTCTTTAATCTGAGCCTTTTGGCCCAGGAAAAAAAATATCTGAGTGTCGGCAAATGACATTCAAATAGCTTCAAATAATCTAATCTTCCAGAACTCTGTGTTTGACTGATGGGAATGAGAATTGGAAAGGAATAAAGTGGGACCTACTTTCTTATAAATGTGCTTTGGGGCAGAATGGTTGCAGAGGGGATCACATTTTGTTCCAAGAGATTTCACTGCACAAATACTCCGTCTGACCTTGCTTACAGAACTGTAAGCTGTAGAGCGCTGCATTAACTGTAGGGAAAGGGGGATTTTAATCTGCTTGTCCAGCTGGCCTACCATCTAGATTACACCATGAGGAAAAGAAGAGAAAAATAGAATGTAACACAGCAATTTCCTGCTGTCCCCTGATAGAAGATGCCTTAAAATTAAATGGATGGGAAATCTGTGCTGACAAAATTCTAGGTGGGACAAAAAGCTGTCTTTTCTTCATAATACTAAAATGGCTGAAAAGGTGTGGCCAGAGAAAACATTGGCCTTTCAGCTGTTCATTTGACCCCATGCCAATTATTCATTTGGCAAATATTGAAGTACCCATTTAATATATTATATAATATAAGCCATTGCTCAACGAGCCTATTTCTATCGAATTCTTGTCATGACCTACTGTCCTTGTCCTTTTTCTTTTTTATTATTTTAATTTTTAATATTAATTACAGTTTATTCACTTTGTATCTTAGCTGTAGCCCCTCCCTCATTCTCTCCCAATCCCACCCTTCCTCTCTCATCTCCTCCTATGCCCCTTTCCAACTCCACTGATGGGGGGGGGGACTCCTCCTCTCCTTCCATCTGACCCTAGCTTATCAGCTATCTCTAGGACTGGCTTCAATGTCCTCCTCTGTGGCCTGGCAAGGCTGCTGCCCCCTCAGGGAAAGATGATCAAAGAGCCAGCCACTGAGTTCATGTCAGAGACAGTCCCTGCTCCCCTTATTAGATCACCCACTTGGATACTGAGCTGCCATAGGCTACATCTGAGCAGGGATTCTAGGTTATCTCCATGAATGGTCCTTGGTTGGAGTATCAGTCTCAGAAAAAAACTCTGTTCCCAGATAGTTTGGTTCTGTTACTCTCCTTGTGGAGCTCCTGTCCTTTCCAGGTCTTACTATCTCCCCCTTCTTTCATAAGATTCCCTGCACTCTGCCCAAAGTTTGGTTATGAGCCTCAGCATCTGCTTTGATACCCTGCTGGGTAGAGTCTTTCAGAGGCCCTCTGTGGTAGGCTCCTGTCCTGTTTCCTGTTTTCTGCTTCTTCCAATGTCGGTCCCATTTGCCTTTCTGAGTGACGATTGATCATCTTACCCAGGGTCGTCCTCCTTGTTTAGCTTCTTTAGGTGTATAGATTTTAGTATGTTTATCATCTTTTATATGTCTAGTATCCACTTATAAGTGAGTATATACCGTGTGTGCCTTTCTGCTTCTGGGATACCTCACTCAGTATGATCTTACCTTGAACATTCCCGATCTTGTCTGATCTTGTCTTTTTTTTTCTGTACCTTTTTTTCTTTAACCTCCCATCACCATGGTGGCAATGGTAATCTTGCATAAATGGTTCACCACATAGTAGTGTAAATGTTAGGAAGTTACTTCACATCTCTGAGCCTTGATTTCTTCATCTGTGAAATAGGAACAGTGTCAGTGCCTACATACCAGTAAACATTCAATATAAATCATAAAAAGAAAAATAGGGCAGTGGTGGAATGCTTTCCCACTATACTCAAAGCTCTAGCATAGTATACAGACATACAATAAAACAAAACCTAACCCACCCTGACGATTGCTTCATGGACTGCTGAAGATAACTCAGAAACCACCTTTAGGGGGAAAAAAGCTGGAAATGAATCTAGTTTAATATTTGTGCCTCCCAAGGATTTATATTTCTTGAGCATGAGCTGTGGAGCGTAGCAGAAGCAGCTCACAGGGATGGGTCTTTGAGGCCATCTCTCTTTCTCCCTCCCCATCTCCCACATCCCTCCCTGCCAGTCATAATCTGAACGGAGCTATCCCACCATGCCTTCCTGCCATGAGGAACTAAGTCCTCTGAAACCATGAATAATATAAACCTTTCTTTCTCTGAGTTGATTCTGTTGTATATTTTGTTACAGTAGCGAAAAAGTAACTGGTACTCATCTACAAAGGAACTATTTGTGGACTGATGCCTGCCCAAAAAGATTCCTCTCATGCCAACTGAGAGGCACACAGAAGCCAGAGTAGCTCGAGCAGGGTATTATGAAGGTGAGTCCAGACTGCTGATCATAAACACTGGAATGCAGGATACAAGAGAATGCCGGGGTGCGGCCCATTGGCAGAAAGCTTGCCTACCATCTGCAGGGGCCAACTTCAATCCCTAGTTTGAAATAGCAACCGTAGGGGAAAGAGCAGGCAATTGCTGTGCTGTTTCTATGCGGAACTCCTTCCTTCAGAGTACAGATTAAGCCTTCTCTCATTGGAAAGACTTCACTCTTAATTGAATTTCTAGATACGGCTGCCCAGCTGGTGGACTGCTGCTAGGGGAAGGAACAGCCAATATGGCAGAAATAAGAGGTAAGAGATACCAAGACCCAGAGATGCTGTTCAAGCATCTTGACCAGGCTCATTCTAGGTTTTCTACTCAAGCAAGACAAAATTCGCTCATTTTACCTTAACCATTTTGGATGTTAGGGGTTTTGTTGTTTTTGGCATTTACCTTCTGTTCTCTAAACACCCTCGCCCCCTCCCTCCTTTCTAACAAAGCCCTCAGCTGGCATCTCACTTAGGACCCTTATCAATTATGTCTTGGACAATTAAGTGTCTGGAGACTCTGAAGCTAAAAGGTAAGCTGCAGTCTGGGCTGGACTCCCACCAGCACTACTATATTGGCTCTAATGACACACAAACAGCTTTAGACAAAGATCTCGGCTTGAGTGCTTTTCCTTTCGTACCGCTCATCTTGGTAGCCTGTGGTCCCATCCTGCAAGCTTGTTGTTAGAGCCACCTTTGATTTCAAGCACCGCCATGCTGCTGCCTGCAACACCTGACAGAGGATCAGTTCTGTCTCCCATCTACCTCCGTGTCTTTGTCTGGCCCCGAAAATATGCTGCAATCCAGGCTTCCTGGATCTTCCTCATCTTTTTATTCCTGATCAGAGTTATGACAAAAACATGCCCCCAGCAACTAACACCTCCTGCCTGGAATTTAGAAATAGCTGGTGTTTGAAGGGTAGTGAGGCTGGGCTAACAGCTTACCTTGACTGAAAACAATTTATGCTGCAGAATCTCTCTCTCTCGCACACACATACACACACAAACCCTTCTGTTAACTGCACTGTCCTCCCTTTTCTTCCCTGAGAGGCAATCTAAGGGGCTAACTGATGGCAAACCTCCGCATTCAAATAAATGAGTTCTGAGAGATTATTGCATCCAGATGTTCATCTTAGATGTCATTTAGCAAAGAGGAAAACAAGCAATATGATTTAATGGAGTCAAGATGTATATAAGCAGGGAGCATAGAGGATCAAAGGCTGGCAGACCATGGTCTGGGTTATGACTCCATTTATGTCACTTAATAAATATACGGCCCTGGGCAATTGCATAATTTCTGTGTTCTCTTCTGCAAATGTGATTAATAATAACCTACTCCATCACCCTGAGCTGTGCTGATGACCAAGCTGGTTGGTGTAGGGTTGCTTTGCAACCTGGATAACTACTATTTCTATTATCGTTATTAGCAAGTGACCTGGGGTGTGAAATCTGATGTTTTCCTGGAAGTTTTACAAAATACTAGTAAAGGCTAAAACTGAATGTCACTAAGAAACCCAAGTAGACTTCTTTATGAACAGACTCCATTTATTTTGTGGGTAAAGTAAGATCTGAATTTCTGCAGTTGGTTCCTTCTACTTTCATGTTTGGTGCTAACAACTATAACCAGATTAGGCAACAATAATGTAATATAACTGCATTCCTATAGTGCTATGATAGAAAAATGAACTAGAGCATAGAATCAAGTAGAAAAGCGAGCTGGATGATTAAACAGGGATAATCCAAGCTTGAGGGCTGGGTAAACCATTCTTTAGGCTTGCCTCTAGGACTTGAGCTCATTGTGTCTTGGTCAGCATGGGGCTTCTCCTCCCTCCTTTAATTGAGTTCAGCATTACCCAGACTCCTCATCACAGTATGGACCGGGAGAGGGGGCTTTATAGATCTGTCTCCTTACACTGGATTAATTCCACAGAGTTGCCTGTAGGTAGCCATTATGTTGACATTAGTAAAAATTTTAATCGGCTTCGTTGACTTTACTTATTTGGAAAATATTTAATGAACTTTCCTAAATGCCCACTATCACAAGCACAAAGGAAACCCCACTTGATCCCAGATGCAAAAGCAAACTAGGATCAACTGATGGCACCTTAGAATCAACCAGAGCAATGGCAACAATTTAGGAGTCACGTGTATTCTTTACCAGCAGATACTCCCAGCCATGGGTTCCCAAACACCATCATGTAGACAAGAGCTCAGATAAGAAGGCACAGCACATCTTTGGGAGTCTGCTGTCATGAGTACAGGCACATGCTTTCCTCCCAAGCACCAGCTCATAGGCCCTGAGTTGATAACACAAAACTCAGGAGGAACTGAGACAGGTTCCCCAGATTCTGAGTCCCCGGGACTCTTCTATCTTATTTCATCCTTGAAGACAACTCAGGTTTACTAATGACTTAAAACAAAACATTCCACCTTCCAGATGGAACTGGGAGGAGCTTGAAGGGGAAATGAAATAAAAGCAAGTAAGGAGAGGCAGAGCGACCGCTCTGAGGGATGCCCTGCACTTGGGTTTGGGGCTAGAGAGGAAGCTGAAGCTAATGGGCAGTGCCTCTGCATTCTCACGGATCAGAGCACATTCTACAGAGGATGGGTCACTGAAGTGTGTACATCTGTGTGGCGTTTGGCTTGTCCTAACACCAAACTGAAGTTTATTTTGCATTGTTAAGCCACTAATAACTGGCAGGCTACAGCTATTCCAAAGGCAACAGATGACACTTCAGAAAAAGCAGGGTTAGAGGTTTAATTTTCACACCAAGCGGCCACAGAGCCACTGGATCAAAGACCATTTGCTCAACAATTCGGTCAGCTCTCAGATTTTCATTTTCTCCATATAGCACTCCGACTGTCCAATTATCACGTTAAATCTACCAGGATCAGAACTTTCCCTTTACTCTAGGAATCCATCTCAATCTTTCTCTCAAGTTACCACGGTTATTTTACTTATGTGGCAAGAATTTATTTAATACTTTCTGAGTGCCAGTCATCACAGGCACAAAAGAAACTTCCCATGATTTTAAGGCAGCAGCTGCAATACTATTGAAACCTCCAGCTCTGTCTCCTGCCCCTACTAGGGACCCAAGCAGACTCAAACAAACTAAGGGAAGGTCAAAAGAGTTTTCCAGGATCACACAGCTAGGAAAGTTACAGAAGACTCAAGCTTAGGGTGACGTTCA
This sequence comes from Pachyuromys duprasi, assembly GCA_028658305.1. Classification (NCBI taxonomy): domain Eukaryota; kingdom Metazoa; phylum Chordata; class Mammalia; order Rodentia; family Muridae; genus Pachyuromys; species Pachyuromys duprasi. The sequence goes on from CM053766.1 coordinate 56,506,467, forward strand.
AATGTAGACAGTAGCTCATCAGCAAGCCATTAGTTGACGCCCCTCCCCTCCCCTTTATAGTGTGAATCTGAATCTCATAAAGGATTTCACTGGAAGGTCAAGTTCATGAGGGCTGCTCACCTCCCCTGTGGCTGTATGGGATGGAGTGTCTACCCACAGTAGAATGTGGGTGAAAATGATATTTTTAATTTCTAATTCTGATCCCACCTTTACCCCTGATGTCCACTGTAGTCTCTTTTCTTTTGCCTACCAGGTAAATGTTGATGAGCTAGTAGAAGACTCTAAGAAAATCAGGTGTGAAGAAACAGGATAAAAGACACGGAAACCCCAAATAATTATATGTAAATCACTCCAAATAACTCCCAGTGGATTTTTATTATGAGAGCAAATACAGAACAAAACCAACCAACTAAACAAACAAAACCAACCTTCATTCTGTTAAACCTGTCTCGGAAGTTGAACTGCTATGACAATGTATATGTTCCGTGGTGGTGGTGGGGTTCAAAGCTCAGTGAAACATGCAGAGACATCACATCAATGGCAATTATTTTTGAGACATCACTGTATTTGTGGACGTTCTCCATTCCATTGACATAGGGTCAGAGCCCTAAAAGGATCAGGATGGACCTACCAAAGTGTGATGATTCTACAAGAGTAAAATACCAATGAGCTGGCCAGTGTGGCACACATATTTAATCCCAGTACTCAGGAGGCAGAAGCAGGTGGATCTCTGTGAGGTAAAGGCCAACCTGGTCTACAGAACCAGCTGTTACACAGAGAAACTCTGTCTTGAAAAACCAAACAAACAACAAAAACTCGTGAAGAAATTGCCACACCTATACCAAAAGGCAATCCAACTGAGTCATCACAAAAATCTGACTGGCTGAACATCTTCAGACCTACTTTGTCCACTGAAGGCACAGTTATCACCTGCAGGATTTCCCCTGGGTCTCCCTATATTGCCCATTCTGGCTGACATTCAAGATGTTCTTGGGGGTCTGAGAGTTTCTTATTCGTTTCCCCTTTGGATCATCATTTGGAGACAGACTTTCCAGTGCAGGAGACTTCTGTTTCGCTTAGTAGCCTTTATTTCCTTGAGATTTGGAAAGTTTTGATCTCCGAGAGTTCAACTCATTCAGTTGATGCTGAATTCCCTATAGACCTACAATACAATCTTTGAATCATTTGCAAGATGGTGTCCACCCAAAACAGCAAAGAGCAGTGTTGTTTGAGATGGAGTCTAAAACACACAGTTTTAATGGTGCCTGCTGTCCTGCCGAGGACAAGCCAGCCCTCCAAGGAACTCAATGTCCCCATTGGTGGGCCCTTGGCACAATTTGGGTATGATTTCCTGCTCAGTAACTCACTGAAGGCCTGCTGAAGTAGTCCATTTAAGCTGCCCTGGATGTGGCTATGTCCTGTCCCTGATGAGATGCCATGGCACAGTCCCTCAACCTAGGAGACTCCTTCTTCCATCCCAGTGACCTGGTGGCCATTTACACACACACACACACACACACACACACACACACACACACACACACACGAACATAAGTCTGTTGCCTCTATGCCACTGCCCATCAACAAAGCACAAATTTAAAGGTAAGATTATTGGCTGGGCTTGGCAGTATTTGCTTGTAATGTTAACACTGAGGAGGTGGGGAGGAAGGCAGATGGCTTCTTGGGCTTCCTGGTTGGTCAGCTTAGACTGATTGGTAAGCACCAGGCCAGTGAGAGACCCTGACTCAAATAAACAACTCCCCAAAATTGATGGCTCCCGAGGACCCATACCAAGGCTTCTTTCTAACCACTGAATGCACGTACACATATAGATACATACACACATGCACATGTGTCCACATGAGCACACACACACAACACACACACACACACACACACAAACTAATCCAACAAAGATAAGATTATTAAGAATCTCAAGACAGCAACTGGAGAGCATTACACTTACTTACTGCTGCCCCTTCCAAGCAGGGGCCTGACCTCTGCACTGGTAGCAGAGCCCGGGAGCCATCCTTTATTAGGGAGCATTTACTACCAGCTAAGTACTAGAACACATGGCAGAACAGTTTGCATTCTACTAGAGCTGATAAAAGATGCCAGTAAGCATGCCGAGGGGCCACACTTCAAGAGCTTAGCTAAGGGAAGGGATAAAGGCGGCCTTTGCACTTCCCGTAAAGATTGGCGCCCTGGACCTCATCCTTCCACTTTCATCAGCGGCAATTGCAACACCGGGCAGTTTGAACTCTGCGCCAGACTCATCCATAAAACAGAAAAGGAATTAGTGCTTGCATAGGCAAGCAGAGCTCGCCCGTCCTGTCCTTGCTTCCCAGTGCCAAGAAGCCGTAGTTTGAAAGGCTGAAGATGGAAAGCATGGAATTGGGAGGTGGAAGGTGGAAAGCCTGCAAGAGGAGGAGGTTCTCTCCTCGGCCCTTTGCAAATGACTGAGCCCAGTTCAGGGTGTGCAGCTGAATTAGCTTCTGTGCTCTCTTTTTGTTGACTAGGCCAAGTGACCCGTGCGGGGCCAACATAAAACTCTAATCGTATGGAGTTCTTTTATTTTGTTAAATAGAACAGGTTTGGAAGTTAAGAGAAGTGCTCTTCATGCTTGATTGTCAGAGTCAGCAGGAGAGGATGGAGTGGAAAGGACCCCATGCTCCACCGTGTCAGGAAGCACTGTACCCCTGGGCTCTGGGGCATCCTGTGTGCTCTCCGGAGTTGGCTGGGGGCAGCACTCTGTCACATTTCCTACTGAAATATTTTTCAGGTTAGGTAAAATCCTGACAATACTATCCACATAATGAAAAGGTGTTTGTTCCAGGATGAGAAAAGGCGATGTTGAAGCTGTTTCCTGCTTGAAAATCCAGGAATTGTTTGCCGTGTTGCTGGGTCTCTCTACCTCTTGAGCATGACCTTCCAGAAAGGCATTCATACTGGAATGTCCCAGCATGCCTTGCCAAGAATCAGTGCTGGGTTACTAGAAAATCGAAACAATATGTGGTTCCTATACCTGGTCAGTAATTCCTCTCTCTGCCAGTCTCCCGCATGACCTTCAGACCTTCCATGGGTTCTCTGTTGAGTAGTCCTCCCCAGCTGGAAAAACATCTGCATTTGTTGTAAACAAAAATAAACTCCTTACCTTATTTGTTTTAAAAAATCGTCCTGAAAACAGTTTTTACATTTTCTTTTTGGATGCATTTATTTCATTTGCTTTACTTTCCATGCTTATTTCTTTATTATTTTGATTGATTTTTAGAGCTCATCATGCAGGTCCCTCAGTGTCTACCTATCTGGTCTCTCCCATTACTAGGAGCTGCCCAGGTTTAGATAACCTTTGTCTCCCTCTACTTTCTTTTCTCCCATTTCTGTGTGTGAGATCTTAGCAGCATCAAGGATGCATATTCAGAAGCACCGCTCTCTGTTTTCTTTTTTAATTAATTAATTAATTTTTATTAATTAGTTTATTCACTGTAGGCCCTTCCCTCGCCCCTTTCCAATCCCATCCTCCCTTCCTATTTTCCTCCCATGCTTCTCCCCAAGTCCACTGATAGGGTTGGTCCTCCTCTCAGGTCTCATCAGGACTGGCTGCATTGTCTTCTTCTGTGGCCTGGTAAGGCTGCTCCCCCTTCAGGGGGAGGTGATCAAAGAGCCAGCTACTGAGTTCATGTCAGAGACAGTCCCTGTTCCACTTACTAGGTAACCCACTTAGAGACTGAGCTGCCAAGGGCTACATCTGTTCAAGGGTTCTATGTCTACATGTAGAAAAATGCAAATAGATCCATACTTATCACCCTGCACAAAACTAAAGTCCAAGGGGATCAAAGATCTCAACATAAAACCAGACACCCTAAACTTGTTAAAAGATAAAGTGGGGAAGAGCCTTGAACTCATTGGCACAGGACACAACTTCCTGAACAGAACACCAACAGCACAGGCTCTAAGAGCAACAATCAATAAATAGGACCTCATGAAACTGAAAAGCTTCTGTAAAGCAAAGAACAGTGTCATCAGAACAAAACAACTGCCTACAGACTGGGAAAGGATCTTCACCAACCCTATATCTGACAGAGGGCTCATACCCAGAATATATAAAGAACTTAAGAAGTTAAACAGCAACAAATCAAGTAGTCCAATTAAATATGGGGTACAGAGCTAAATGCTCAACATCCTTAGTCATCAGGGAAATGTAAATCAAAACGACCCTGAGATTTCACCTTACACTGTCAGAATGGCTAAGATCTAAAACTCAAGTGACAATACATGCTGGAGAGGATGTGGAGAAAAGGGAACCCTCCTCCATTGCTGGTGGGAATGTAAACTTGTACAACCATTTTGGTAAATCAATCTGGCGCTTTCTCAGACAAGGAGGAATAATGCTACCTCAAGATACAGCTATCCCACTTCTAGGCATATATCCAAAAGATGCTCAAGTATACAACAAGGACATTTGCTCTCTGTTTTCTGAGCATGAGTTCTTTGCTCAGAAATCATCTCAAGCTGCTGCCAAGGACTTTGCGATGCCTCTGCATAGGTCTGCTTGTTTCTGGGCTTTTGGGGAGTCTTTGGGTGCCCCGCTGAAAGCCCAAGATATTTTGGGCTGTCTTGTAAGAGAAACCTTCTCATTTCTGGAGAATGAGGTCTCTGCAAAGCTCTGGAAGATCCCAGGGTCAAGAGGGGAAAGGGCCTCAGTAGGGGAGGGGCAGAAAGAGTCTGGGAAAGGCCTCTGGTTAGCTCTAGGCTCTTGCCTTTCTGGGCTGTTACTTAATCTCTGCACCTTTAACTGGATCCTTGCAAGATCTCAGAGAATTCCAGGCCTCTCTCAGGAAGCGGAAGACTCCCAGAGTGAAATCATCCCTGGGAAACACATTATACAGAGGTAGGGGGGCATGTTTGACATATTTGATACTCTCATGTGTCTATTCAAATGATTTTCCACTCTCCTGGGCAAATGGGCTTCTTCATTCTTTGAGTTTACCTTGCTGGAAGGTAAACTCCAGTGACTACCCATAATCCAATGACCTAGATTCTGCTCAGTCTTGGATTAAATAGGTAGTAATTGTCAGACTCCATAACGGAATTTTCCTATTTCTTCAGGGAAAAATAAGGAAGTGACTCAGTTTTCTTTTTGTTTTTCTTTTTTTTTTCCTTTTTAAACTCCAGTTTTAAACAAGGCTCATGAGATCCACTGGTATTTTTTTCATAAAGGCTCAGAATGCTTAGCAGTCGGTTTAGCTGCTGTGTCAGTTCAGGACAGGTTTCGGGAATCACGGCCTGCTCCCCACATCTGACAGATATGTGCGTCGCTGTGCATGTCAGTGTGAGAGCATATGCACGAGCTCGTGTGAATGCAGACACACACACAAACACTTCAACACTTATTCTCATTGCTAATGCCATCTAGGGAGGCAGGCAGAGATGGGTGAAGTGGGTAGGAAGAGGCATGAGTGTGAGGAGGGGTATCTTACTTCCTCAATCTGGCAGAGGCAACTTAAGGGAGACCAGACTTGTTTTGGCTTATAGTTCCAGAGCACCACAGTCTATCATAGCACAGAAGGAATGGTGTCAGGACCAAGGGGCCGACTGCTTGTGCTACATCCATACTCAGGAAGCAGAGAGAGGGAGTGTTGGTGCTCAGCTCATTTTCCCCCTGTGTAGTCTGGAATCCCAGGGAATGGCGCAACCCACTGCGGTTAGGTCTTTCCACCACAACCTAATCACGATGACCTCAACAGCCATGCCTGGAAGCCTGACCTCTTATTCTTTATTGACTACACTGTCAAACAAGTTCTTAACCATCTGTTGGACAGAGACGTCACCTTCCTCCCTGAACTTCAGGGTTTCTAGGTGTCCATTGCCTTCTTTCACAGGAATGAATTTGCTGTCAACAACAGTGTTGGGGAATCTGTATTCTGGTGCTTATATACTTGACAATACTTGTATTTGATAGTATTTGTGCAAGTGTTTTTAGCTGCTCATATCATTATGAGCCTACCCTCAATTCCTTGCCTTGAGAGAACTTCTACCACCCAACAAAATCGCTACCACCCCAACCACCATTACTACCATCATCATCTCCTCAAACTACCACATCCACCATCACTATAACCACCAGCACAAACCAATTCCACTGCCACCATTAACAATATCGTCACCACCATCGTCACCGCCCTGGCCACCACCACCATCACACCATCACCATAACCCCATCATCACTACCATTACTGTCACCTCCACCACTATCTCGGTTAGAGTTTCTATTGCTGTGATAAAATACTGTGACCAAAAGTAAATTGAGGGGGAAAAGGTTTATTTGGCTTACATTTCCGCATCATGGTCTATCATTGAAGTAAACCAGGACAGGAACTCAAATAGGGCAGGAACCTGAAGGCAGGACTGATGCAGAGGCCGTGGAGGGGTGCTGCTTACTGGCTTGCCCATCATGGCTTCAGCCTGATTTCTTATAGCACTCAGGACCACCAGCCCAGGGATGGCGCTGCCCACCATGGACTGGGCCCTCCCCATCAACCACTAATTAAGAAAATGCCTTTTAGCTAGATCTTACAGAGTCATTTTCTCAGCTGGAGTTCCCTCCTTTCAGATAACTGTAGTTTGTGTGTCAAGTTGACGTAAGACCAGCCAGCACAGACACCATCATCATCTCCACCCAGACTACCAACCACCATCCCACCATGTCCCCGCCATTCCACCCCCACGGCCACCATCATTATCACCAACTAAACCACCACTGTCACTGTGCCATGCTCTGACTAACACTTATCTTCAGGGAGTAGTTCAAGCATTACATCTTTTCAAGCCCAAACCTTGAGTTTTTTGTATTTTGTTTTTGTTGGCCATCAGCTATTTAGAGAGGGTCTACGCTGACTCATACGCCATTCTACAGTCTACAGTATTAAAAAGTCAGTGAAACTCCTCGTCATCACAGTGCTCAGGCAGCCAGCCTGGAACAAAACACAAAACCTCTGAGGTCTCCAAGGGAAAAGTTCCATGTTGGGAGCCACATCTTCTAAACGGTTCCTATTTGGGAGATGTGGAAACAGAGCTCTTTACACAGCGCTCATAGAAGGATAGATTGGAGTCATCCCATGGTAAGCAAGCATCTTACAGAACTTAGGTAAGTATGTCTGCATCCACCATTCCAACAATACACCCTAGGATATCGGGCAGGTGCATAAGGTGCATGCAAGAACGTCAATTGTAATGTTATTTGTAACCCACTAGGAAAGCAAATGGGCCAGTATGAAGACTATAAATGAGTGTTACACGGCTCACAGCAACAGCAGGTTAGGGACCTATACAGCAATATGGACTCTAGCAACATATGGACATATTAATGGTTAGTGGGAAAAGCAGAAAACAGAATAAGATGTTCTGCCTGACTATTTATATAAGTTAAAATGCACAAAAATATTATGTTTTGCCAAAACACATCCAAATAGAAAGATCCACAACTCAACATATTAAAATGGTTACGTAGGGTAAAATGAGAATAGGGGTAGTGATAGGAATAAATACAAATTTAAGTTTGTCTGGCAAATTAATTTATGAGTAAAATTGCAAAGACCAATGATGTTATCAAACAGAAAGTTAAAAAACAAACAAAAACAAACAAACAAAAACCTACTACCACCACTACCAAAATGTGCAAACTCTATTCCAGATCTTGTCTCCTGTTCATGACACTTACTTGCCAAGCTTGGCTGTCTGTGTAGCTACGTGCTGGTGTAATCTTTATGTGACATGGCTTGCAGAGGTGTTTTGGAATATCAGAAACTTGTTTCTCCCCTCATGATGACCCTTGCTCTACATTTCCCATGGTAGCTGTCTGTAGACTCTGAGTGCCCATTGTCTGCTCCTGTCCAGTTTCCTGGGGAATTTGGCAAGGGGTACCATCTCGGTCAGTGTGCTAGCTCCAGGCAGGCCGTCAGTTTCTGCCTCACTGTGTGCGCAAGCCTCGCCTGCTCAGCGGTCCAAGCAGGGCATGTGGGGAAGGCCCTGCTCTGCCAGCCATGAAGACAGGACCGTGTGACCCCTGCTCTCAGTCACATCAGTGCAGCTGTGGCCTTTGGCTGTCTGTGCAGGTGTCACCCTGTTTGGTCAACCTCATTACTGACACTCAGCTACAACTGCTGAGACAGTCTCCAGATCTCTGGCTTTCCTGAAGACAGCCCCTCAAGAGAAGCCACAGCACCCTGATACAATACGGGGTCATAGTGCCATAGTCAGTCAGGCTCTCCAAGTGGGGTTTGATAGAGGCCAAACTCTCCCATGTAAATCCGTGGGGTCACCGTGCCCAAGAGGCAGCCAGAATACATTTTGGGAACTGTACATTCTGAAAGCCAGTAAGTAAGCCTGGGAAAGCCAGGAGGAGGAAATGGGGGTGGGGGAGGGGTGGACAGGATGGAGTGTACTGAACAATTCCAACTTAGGACAGAGGTTGAGCCTGCCACAAGTCAAGAAGACTATTTGTCAGCACATGCTCCCAGACGGCAATACATTTTGTTTTTTGACACTTTAATATTTTATTTTTTATTAATTATAGTTTATTCACTTTGTATACCCCCTATATCTCCCTCTCTCCTCCCCTCCCAATCCCACCCTCCCTCGTCCCCACCCGTGTCCCTCTCCCAGTCCACTGATAAGGGAGGTCCTCCTCCCCTTCCCTCTGATCCTGGTCTATCAGATCTCATCAGGAGTGGCTGCATTGTCTTCCTCTGTGGCCTGGCAAGGCTGATCCCCGCCTCAGGGGGAGGTGATCAAAGAGCAGGCCAATCAGTTCCTGTCAAAGACATTCCCTGTCCCCATTACTATGGAGGCCACTTGGATACTGAACTGCCATAGGCTACCTCTGTGCAGGGGTTCCAGGCCATCTCCATGAGTAGTCCTTGGATGGAGTATCAGTTTCAGAGAAGACCCCTGTGCCCAGACTTTTGGATCTGTTGCTGTCCTTGTGGAGCTCCTGTCCTCTCCAGGTCTTACTATCTCCCACTTCTTTCATAAGATTCCTACACTCTACTCAAAGTTTGGCTATGAGTCTCAGCATCTGCTTCAATACCCTGCAGGGTAGAGCCTTTCAGAGGCCCTCTGTGGTAGGCTCCTGTCCTGTTCCCTGTTTTCTCCCTCCTCTGATGTCCATCCTCTTTGCCTTTCTGAATGGGTATTGAGCATCTTAGCCAGAGTCCTCCTTCCTGATTAGCTTCCTTAGGTATACAGATTTTAGTATGTTTATCCTATATTATATATCTAATACCCACTTATGAATGAGTATATACCCTGTGTCTTTCTGCTTCTGGGATACCTCACTCAGGATGATTTTTTTCCAATTCCCACCATTTACCCACAAATTTCATGATTTCCTTGCTTTTTGTAACTGAAGTAATATTCCATTGTGTAGATGTACCACAATTTCTGTATCCATTCCTCAACTGAGGGGCATCTGGGCTGTTTCCAGCTTCTGACTATTACAAATAAATCTGCTACAAACATGGTTGAGAAGATGTCCTTGTTGAATACTTGAGCATATTTTGGATATATGCCTAGGAGTGATATAGCTGTATCTTGAGGAAACGCTATTCCTCATTGTCTGAGAAAGCGCCAGATTGACTTCCAGAGTGGTTGTACAAGTTTACATTCCCACCAGCAGTGGAGGAGGGTTCCCTTTCTCCACAATCTCTCCAGTGTGTGTTGTCACTTGAGTTATTCATCTTAGCCATTCTGATGGGTATAAGGTGAAATCTCAGGGTTGTTTTGATTTGCATTTCCCTGATGACTAAGAATGTTGAACATTTCTTTAAGTGTTTCTCTGCCATTTGATATTCCTCTACCGAGAGTTCTCTGTGTAGCTCTGTACCCCATTTTTTAATTGGATTACTTGATTTGATTCTTGAGTTCTTTATATATACTGGATATTAACCCTCTGTCAGATATAGGGTTGGTGAAGATCCTTTCCCAATCTGTAGACTGTTGTTTTGTTCTGATGACACTGTTCTTTGCTTTACAGAAGCTTTTCAGTTTCATGAGGTCCTATTTATTGATTGTTGCTCTTAGAGCCTGTGCTGTTGGTGTTCTGTTCAGGAAGTTGTGTCCTGTGCCAATGAGTTCAAGGCTCTTCCCCACTTTATCTTTTAACAAGTTTAGGGTGTCTGGTTTTATGTTGAGATCTTTGATCCCCTTGGACTTTAGTTTTGTGCAGGGTGATAAGTATGGATCTAGTTGCATTTTTCTACATGTAGACATCCACTTAGACCAGCACCATTTGTTGAAGATGCTATCTTTTTTCCATTGTATGGTTTTGACACTTAAATTTTTTACCTTATATAAAAAGGAGTATGTAGGCAGGCCTGAAAAATATTCTGATAAAGTTTAAAGAGAAAATGTCATACTGCTTTAGATTATGTTCTATTCTCAGACCACCCTGTTCATAATGCCCTGAAATGAAATTTTACCATAGGTCTTATTAGTAATAATTTCATGAATTTTAATGGTAAAGACATAGACTTATTAGATATACACTGATATAATAAGTTACAAAATTTTGTAACATTCTTTTGCCAATTCTTTGGAAGAAATATATGTATGAATGTGTGTATGTTGGGGGATCTAAAGTAATTGAAAAGATAGAATTGGTTTGAAAATTTCAGTCCTTGAGAGGCCTCTGGTAATAGAGACCCACATGGACACATATACACACATTGACACACATATAAACACACACAGAGACATTCACCTTTCATTTCTACAAATAGAATCAGAGGATGGAGATTTTTTTTTTCAACTTGGCAAAATTACAAACAAGCATTCATCCTTATCCATGAACACAAATCACAGATCAATCTTCGTACATAACGGCCTCCTGGCTTCCACTGTGTAGTGTACTGTACTTGTTTATCAGAATTCCTCCTGCTACTGTTTCAGTCATGAACTTGATGGCTGACTCTTTGACCCTCCCCCATACAAGCCGGGAGTGACAGACTGGCTAGATCCCAGGGGAGGACATTGCAGCCAGCCCTGAGGAGACAGGATGAGCTGGGGTTGGATGGAAGGGGAGGAGGTCCTCCCCTGTTGGTGGACTTGGAGGGGGCGGGGAGGAGGGAGATGAGGGAGGGAGTGGGAGGGTGGGAGGGAATGAGGGAGAAGGCTATACCTGGGATGCAAAGTACCTAACCTGTGATTGATATAAAAATAAAAATAAATAAATTAAAAAAAAGAATTCCTCCTGCTAATTATTTAACTCAGCTCCACTTTTATAGTAATTAGCATCCTTGTTGTTCATTTTAGCCTATTTTTTTCAACCATTTTTTAAAAATCCTTTTCTGTAAGTTATATTTCCTTCAATTATATCAGCTTACACTTTCATTATAAAGTTGTCTGCTAGCCAACCCAAAAGAGGGTTTCTCACCCCTGGTGCTGAGGTTCTTGTTAGATGGTCTTTAGCTTTTGGAGAGAGCATTGTCAGCTCAGATGGGAAAGTTTAATTTAAACTATATATGTATATTTATATACTGAGTTATGTGTATTATAGGTGTTTTTAACTAGATAGCTAATAGTATGGTTTCTTATGACTATTTCAGAAAATATTGTCATTGCCCTTGGTTATACTCAGAATTGGGAAATAAGTCCCTCTTGCTGAAGAGATTATGTACCTTAGATACAAGGCCTGGAGGCCCCTGAGATGGAATTGAACATCGATCTACTTCATGAGGACTAGAAGGAACCATTAGCGTTAATTAATATAGTACCAGAAGGTGCCATACAAGTTTCCAAAGTGGGAAGCAATAATTCTACCCAGCTACAACACCCATAAACCAGGACAATAACTGTCATAGCATGATAACCCTAAAAGTGGAGTAGTGCATGCTTATCTCTTCTGTAACCAACAGCTCTGTAATTGGACTTATGAGCACTCAAAGAAAAGGGAGGGAAATCACGCCTGGTACTGCAAACCTAGCCAACTACCCAGGAAGAAGAACCTACCACCACCATTTTACTAAACCAGCATAATCCCTAAGTATATTCTAAATATTTATCCTTACACTCACAGTCAAGTGTAATCCTCATGTCTCATTAAGGAAACTTCTCTTTGCAACAGAAAAAGACCATTACAGAAAACCATGACTAATCAAAATGCAGAGTTGTGGGGTTCTGTTCCAGCAGATACATCTACAAAGCAACTCCTGCCTCCAAGGCTCAGGGAGTGTTATGGAAGTAGAAGAGGATATATAATACATATTTAATATATTTATTGACATGTGATAAAAATTTTTCTTATATCTTGATACATTAATGAAAAACGAGGTCATGAATTTGAAAGAGAGCAAGGAGAATATATATGGGAGGGATTTGAGGGAGGAGAGGGTAGTGAGAAATGATGTAACTACGTTATAACCTCACAAAAGAAAAGAAAAATTTAGAACAGCTCTCTGGACACCTGGCTTGATGTCATTGAACCCTCCCTGGGTAATAGTCTTGATTCCTGCCCTCTGACACAGGGCTCTTTGCTGAGAGCCTGGGCTCTGTCACCAGTGGCGTGGTCTCTCCCAAGTTAAAGAAACACCTTATTATGTAAATGCCTGGGTTCCCATTTCAGTGACAAATCAACCTTTCCTTTAAGTTGTTGAATGTTTGGTTTTTTCCAGCCTACAAGGTTGAACTAAACTTCTCTTCAAGAGTGTGTGCCTGGAGTTCTGGTTTGACTGTCAGGGAGAGATGGATTTATTTCCAAGCTGAGCTGGGCAGAGTGAAGGAAGCATGTGGTCAGGGACAACCTCAACTGGACAGTCATTGTTAGGCTGCCACTGAACGGCACCCAGGTCACCCACCACTCCTCTGATTTATCTAGAAGTTCAGCTAAGCAAACCTGCCTATATTCTTTAAGATCTGTTAAATCATACTATTTTGTGTCTCTAAGATTTTTCATTAATAACTTATCCTACTGATATCTAACAATATTGAAGTTTTTGCTGCCTCATTTTCCCACTAAAGTAGTTTTAAAATACTTACAGAAATTATGACAATTTCCTAGGAATAGTGAAGTTATAATTTACAGTTATGTCCATTGTTAGTAACCTAGGTGTTACTGCTGTAAACATATGCTTTCATGCACACGTGTAAAACATAAGGAGGTTTTTCTGTCAGGAATCTTGTGTTCTCTATAGAGTTAATCTTCTATCCCTTACTTTGAGATGTGTGGAGAGGCAGGGCTCCTAGCTTCCTCTTGCCACTTCATTGATTTGCACTTGGCCTTTTGCCAGTCAAGCATGAGGTTGAAGTTCAGTCTACTGAAACTTTTTGCTACTATTATGAATCATAATGTAAATATCTGTGGGTTAAGGCCCACAGGTTGAGAACCACTGTTAGAGACTGTCTTGTTCTTCACAACAAGTGTGTCTTTTTAGCCTGATTTTCAAGGGAAAAGAAATTTGCAAGCACTGTTCAACCCATGTCTTTATGGAGTTATTCTTTTTTAAGATAAAGTTTGTAGGTATCCCTTAGCTCAGCTTACTCTTTTTCTAGATTAAGTTTGCTAGATCCTACGGTTCTAAGAGTCACAGACCAGGGCTGCCCCACTTTGCAGAAAAGAGCCTAGCTGCCAACAAGAGATAAATCAGGTAAACATGAGTTGATTGAAACAAATGTTGAAGAATATTCTCTGAAAACAAGATCTAGGATTTCAAACGAGGGGACATGGAGTAGGAGCGCTAGCTTTCTAACTAGGCAAAATTCATCCAAACCCATGTTCTAACCTCAGCCCTATTATTTTTCTTTTCTAAGGCTCATTTTGGTATCACTTGAAATGTTAGATGAGCTAATAGGTCTACAGTTCTTAATACAGCACTTCCTGAATAAACTACTCACTAATTGGAGTTGCTAGTGTGATGGATAGAGACTTGGGGGCCAGCTTTTCTTCTTTGATATCAATCAATATACTATATTTCAACACATTAGGCAAACTAGAGCCTACAGAGCAAATACAAGCCTCTGCGTATAAGCTAAGAATAGTTTTTATGTTTATAAATGGTTTCAAGATGATCAAAAGAAGGCTATTTTGTGACATACGCAAATAACAGGAAATTCAAACTTCTGTGTCCATAAATAACATTCTGTCGTAACTGGTCATGCCCATCAGCTTTGCTCTGACTATGCTCTGGCTGGGTCACAGAGGCAAGAGTGGATAGCAGCAACAGTGACCAGATGGCCTGGCCAGCCAAATATTCTATCTGGTCCTTTACCAAAAGTATACAGGGCTCTGCTTTAGGGAGTCGTCAGGCATGGAGCAAAGATGAGATGTCACTTCTCTTCACAGGAGCAGAGAGGATGCAGCTCCCTGTCCCTTTCACAGGTGGTGTGTGGCTTCTGCTAATGGGACCATTTACCTAAACAGTCCCCTCAACAATGTGGGTCATCTTGACAACCGTGCAGTAGTTAATGCTCGGGAATCAGCATCACGGAAGGAGAAGAAGGCCAGTATGTCGTGTCAGCTGATTTTTGGGTTTAAACACTTCCACCATGGTTGATCTGAAGTTTGCCAAGTTTCACGCCAACCAGCTTTAGAAAAAAAACTCCATATGACTTTGAATATTGTCTCTGGTGAGGTAGCCAGGCCCACTGTGCTTGGTCTCTGCCCACAGCCTTGCTACTGTTTGATGCCTGAGCTCCAGGACTGTGAGTCAAAAGGAGTCACCTGATTAGTTGATCTTGATTTAATTTGCTCTTCTGTCAGAGGCTTAGCTCAGAAAAGTGGGGGATGGCACAGGGGGAGGAGGAGTCTGAAGAGACAGACTGCATCTCTCTCCAAGTGATGGGGAGGTGACCATAAAAGAAAACCTTCCCTTCAAAAGACTTTGCACTCCATCTGTAACCTTCAAATCAGCAGTCAATTGGTCTCATGCCCATGCCCATCATTCTTCCTTATCCTTTTTCTTCTGCCTCACCATGTCACCAACTTCTCTTTTCTTTCTTTTTTAGCTGTTTGGTTCTTGTGGTCTGTGACTTGGTACCGAGGCCAGCATAGCCTCGAGTCTGCATGCTGTGTAGTTACCCCTTGGCAGGCTTCCCAAGGTGAAGGCCAGACATGGTAAGAACTTATTTTGGATGGAAAGTGTGTTGAGTCAGAAAGATGTTATTTTTACATTTCTTGTTTTTCTTCTTGTAACCGTACTCCAGAAACATACTTGGCCCAAAGCTAGAGCCTGGTCCACAAAGGCCTACAGAGGACTTCCAGCACGTCAACAAAGCAAGGAAACTTTACACTATGTTTTCTCTTCTCCCTCTGAGCGAAAAGCAAACTTTGTGTTGTCCTGGGGTTCATGTGTCCCTTAATTTGCTTAGAAAACTGCAGCATGAGGGAGGTGGCCTGGCTTACCTGGACAGGCAGCCTAAACCAAATGTCACCAGTTGCTTTCTCACTCACTCCCAAATCAGGCTCTGACAGGGCCGGAAAATGAAGATTTTTTTTCATTCTTTACCTCCGCTAATTGTGTGTGTGTGTGTGTGTGTAATCAAGCTGCAACTGATGGATCAGGGCTGCAGAACAGACTTGAGAGCTGAATTGCAACCTTGAACTTCCATTGTATGTACAGTATATTTAAAGGTTGAAACCACAAAGCAAGGCAGAGCAGGGTGGGCTGTAGCATTGTCCAATCATGTTTTGACATAAGGCATTGAGCAAGGGAGTTTCCACCAATCAGGATCATGTTACTGGACCTAGGAACATGAACCTTAGTTTGACTCTGACAGCAAGATGGAGAAATTGTCTTGAGATGGCTGTGCTCAGACAACTGTCTCCTTAAAAGTTGTCTCTTGGATGGCTGAACTCAGACAAGGGCCTCCTCACAACAGAAGCTGTTCAGCTATTGAGATGCCCTCAGTTCCCCTAGAGCCCGGGACCTTGAACTTAGTTTCCCCCTATGATTAAATGGAGTCTGAAAACAAAATCAAAGCAGCTAGTACAAGTTCTTTTGCTTGTTCCCAACACTTGTTCACATATGAAAGCCTCTAATATCAGCATTATCACCAAATTCGATCACATTCCATAATTTGATTCATAGCAATGTTTTAATTTCTGAAGTAACACACAAAATTACTGTGTGTGACAACCAATGGTAGCTCAGATTTAATACCAGGGTATCTGACAGTACTTGATCCGTGCCTGCAGCCAGAAAGCCCAAGTATACCTAGTCCCTAGAGGTCGTGCAGTTGAGGTGTCCCTTTCTGAAAGCCTATCTACGTCCAGTCGAGTTTTACTGTCTATGTGGTTGTGTTCCTGTGTTGCACAGTTAACATCCACTGAGTTCTCACTGAAGCTGGGCCTTATCCTAAGCATTTTCCCATCCTGTAGAGTAGGTGTTATCATGCTGTTTTGGGGAATTCCAAACAGCAACTGCACGCATTGTTGAAAAAGAGAAGGTAGAGAGAAAGAATTAACTAGGAATAAACTAATACACCAAGTAAATTATCTTATTGCTTTCTATCACTGTGATAAACACCACAACCAAAAGCAACCTGAGGAGGTAAGGGGCTATTTCATATTACACTCTACAGTCTGTCCTTAGGGGAACCCAAGGCAGGAACTCAAGCAGGGCAGGAACCTGGAGCCAGGAACTGAAGTAGAGGCTGTGAAGGAGTGCTGCTTATGGGCTTGCTCTTCATGGATTCCTCAACCTGCTTTCTTATACCACCCAGAACCACTTGCCCAGGCGTGGCACCACCCACAATGAGCTGGGCATACCCACACTACAGTCATCAATCAGGAAAATGCCTCACAGACTTGCCTGCAAGTTAATCTGAAGGCATTTTCTCAACTCAGGTTCCCTCTTTCCAGATGACCCAACAAAAAACTCACCTGGACAGCAACCGAAGGAATAAAGGAGGCTCTAAGCGTCCAAGAGGCAGCAGCTACAGGCAGCAACTTCCACCTGTAGGCTAGGGAAATGAGAGAAAAATGGAAGGATTATTAAAACTCAGAAATGGATAGGCAGGGTGGCACACACCTAACATCGCAGCTCAAGAAGCTGAGGCAGGGGGATTGAGGTTCCTGGCCAGCTTGAACTACAGAATGAGAACTTGTCCAGAAAGAGAAAGAGACAAGAAGAAGTCTAGCAAGTGTGCAAGGCAGACCACAAGCTTTAGAAATGTAAAAAAGATGGCTCTGGAGCTGAAGCCAAGGCTTCTGTTGGATCCTGTCTAGGGCTGTGGTTTTCAGCCATCCTAAGGCTGTGACCCTTTAATAAAGCTCCTCATGTTGTAACGACACCCAACCATAAAATGATTTCCATTGCTATGTCATAACTGTAATTTTGCTACTGTTATGAAAATATCTATGTTTTCTGATGGTCTTAGACGACCTCCTGTAAAAAGGTCATTTGACCCCACCCCACCCCCACCCCCGGTTCCAAGGGGTCACAACCCACAGGTTGAGAACCACTGATCTAGGGGGAAAGAGGGGTAGAAAATCTGGCTCTTAGAGTGTTAGGGAAATTGCCACTTGGATTTGAGGCTGCTGCTGAGACCCCCATATCTATTGCTGCTTCCCTGAAGATGATTTGTAAAGGAAATGATGCTCTGAGAAACTAGGTGCTGAGGAAGAGGAGGAGGAGTAACTTCCTCCACTGTCTTTCTGTTTTGTAAGCAGGTCCAGGTAGCCAGTCAGCAAAGTAGAAACATGCCCAACAGAGTGGCAGCCAGGAGGTCTCATGATGAAGAATAATATTGAAGGGTGACTGGAAGATAAGAGAATAGAAGCATTTGCCAGTCACCATATCCTGTTTTCATCTATGAAGAAAACCTAGACATAAAACATGCTAAAAATAATGAATATATCTTCCAAGGTCCCATGACCCTGTGAAAAATCCAGATACAAAACTAAGACCTGAACCCAGGTTTCTGAGGCCAGACTCTAAGCACTTGGTGACAACACAGACTCCTCCCCTCTCTGTGGTCATGTGTTTGTTCCCTTCACTACTTGTTCATCTGCTCTGTCCTAGGTCACGTACTTGCTCTGGGAGAACCATCAGCAAACAAAAACAACTGTGTTACCCTCGGGAAAAAAAATGGCCTTTCATTTCTGTGGTATTTCTTTCTCCCTTGGTCAGCGTGTCTAATGATGTGAGCACTCATTTTTCCCTGTCATTCAATGCTTGCCCTTCTTGCCCTTCTGTTTCTGGTACATTTATAGCTTTTGAACCACCTTGGTTCTTCTCACATTTCATGTCTCCTTCTTTTTTCTTCTTTAGATTTCTCTCCACATATATATATATATATATATATATATATATATATATATATATATATATATTGCTTTTTGAAATAGGGCCTCATGCACCTCAGGCTGGCCTAGAACTCCTGATTTTCCTCCCCCTATCTTTCAAGGGTTTGGGGTAGAAGGCCAAGATATGACCTACCATGCCTGGTGCCACAGTGTGGTCCAATCTCTGAAAGTCTTTGGTCGCTAAGGGAACCAGTCTAAGAAGCTATATTACCCAAGGTTACTACAAACTATCCAGAGGCCTGTGACATACTTACACAGCCAGTTTTTTCAAGTAATTGTTGGCAGTCACAGATTAGGACCTAAGTGTCTAGACATGAAATTACGTCTCAGACACATCCAGACAGACTAATAGACGGGGCACTACAGAGCTGGTAATCTGAAAGAGCTTCTTGTGCCCCGAGTGAGGTGCCCCTGGGACTCCTTAGGCTTTACTGCTCTCTGCTTTGTCTTATGCCCCAGTGAGCAGTAGCCAGCAGCAACTCTAGGGACAGCAGACACAGAGCCCTGGCAAAGGAGGTAAGGCAGGAAGGAGGAGGTGGAGTTCCTCAAGAATGGCCAGCCAGTGAGAGTGAAGGCAGGAGCTTGTCTCTTGGGCTGCCTGGCTGGGCTTTGGGAACTGAAAGACCAAGTGGAGAGGCTTAGAGATGGCTGTGCTCTCTGAAAAGGACTGCCAGTCAGATCAGCAGGCCATTGGTGTCAGGAGTCTGGCCAAAGAGTGGCCCAGACAGCTGTTTCTGGGCCTCTGGCCAGGGCCTTGGTGGCACAAGGCCTGGATCCTCTTTGGATCCCGGGAGGCCTTTGGTACAGTGGCTGGCGAGCGCCCGGCCCGGCCCAGTCTGTTGCTGAGACCCACAGGGGCGCTGGTACTCTACCCCCTGACTGTCTCTCTCGTTCAGGAGGTAAGCAGGCTGCAAGCAAGGTAGGAAGGCTGAGGAGCGAAGGCCCAGGGGAGACACCTTCACCTTGCAGTGTGTGGCGAAGCACAGGACGCTGTGGCACGCGGCAAGGAGCTTTTGACGCTCCCTTCTCAGGACCAGCAATGGTGCAAGGTCTTCTCACAAAACTTAGATTAGGGCTATGAAAGCAAACTCTTCTTTTCTTTTTCTTTCAGTTTTAAAACTGTTTTTTTCTCCAAGGGGGGGAGATATAGAATACTCTAATTTGTCTGCTTTAGACTTAAATACGTAATCACAGAGCTCCACAGAAAGATATACTGACATGTATTGTAATGCACTATATATTTATGGATTTACTTCCATGAGCCAGATATTAGGTTAGATACTGGGAATCAAAGAGAATCCTAACATATTTTGTGAAGGCAGTTCCTAGGCATTGATGGTCCTTGACAACACTCATGGTTCCTCACCTGACAACGAAATATTGCAAGAAAATGTAACAGCAATGCTCTAAGACCACTGAAAAACAGCCACATGTGAACACCGGGGGTGGAGTCTCAAAAGATTTATTTATATCTTAATCTTAAAGCAAATTGAGATTTATCAAACAAACAGAAACCACAAAACAGCTAAATGTTGACTGAAAAAAAACACTTCACGGAAAGAACTTACAATGTCAATGCATTGTGTAAATCCTAAAAGCACACCATCAATTACACACCTAATAAATATTATATATATATATATATACACACACATACATATATATATTGTACTGGAGCACACAGATGCAACAAAAGAATTAAAAATATAAACAGGAAGAAGTCAGGCAACTTTAAACAGTGGTGATCTTTGGGAATGAGATGAGGAAATAATGTGGAAATAAAATAAGAAAGAGGTTTCAAAGGTTCAAAGGCCCCATGATTCCCATCTGTCATCTTTATTTCCTTATTAAAAACAGAAATGAAATAAATATGTTAAGAAGCTTAACAGTCACTGGATTCTGCTGGTGTGAAGTAAGGAAATTTGTTGTATTGTTACTCATAATATTCAAATGTTTCATAATAAAATAGAAAACTAAAGGAGGCAAAAAAAAGAAACAAAAGAAAAAAGAAATAGACAAAGTTTTTTTTCTATTCACAAACCAGGCAGTTCTAGCACCAGGAACCTGGAACTGTTCCATGAACTGCCGGGGCCTGAGCTATTGCTTCAAGATAGGAAGCGCTAGCACTTGTGTGCCTGGATTAGTGAGTTTATTTATGCCTAAGCTACCTATTTTTTTCCTACTTGAACTTATGTTCTTCAAAAACAACAGAGCCTTTTTGTCTCACACTTGGCTGCCCCCCTCCCAACCCCCCACCACACACACAGGAGGAAAGGCCCAAGCACCCCAGAATTAGCAGTGTCTTGCTCAGAGTTGGAATTCACTAAATGTGTATTGGAGAAGGGACGGCAGGTCCTGTGCCGAATGCTGTCCTTTGTGGCACTTTTGGACTGGGAATGGGGGAGGGGACTCACAGATGCTTACCTAGACAAGCCTGTCAATAGTAACAGGCCTGTTTCTCTTTGGGGCAGGAGATCATTCACCTTTAATGGAGACTTGGCTGAAATAGGAATCTCTGACGTGAAGGGAGTAAGTCATCCTGAATCATCATGTTATCAGGTTAAAGTTATCAGATTGGCCCTGACACTTGGCCAAACTGGGAAAAAGTCAGCTTGCTAGTGTCAAAGGATGGGTCTGGGACAAAGGAAAAGTATGATCACTCAGGTAGAGGCTGGGAAGGACCATTTGAAAGGCTTGTAAGCTGTCCACTGGAAGACACTGAGTGGGGACATTCGGAAAGGGAATAGAATAGCCAATAAAAAGAGAGTGGATGGGAGGAACAGGGTTAGGACATAGGATACGGATGGCAAGCCTTGGCTGATTCGCAAATCCAATCGCAACTCAATCCAGCTGGGACCATTTGCAGCTCTGTGAAAGGCATCAGGATGACAATGGAGTTTCTCCCAATCTTAGCAAAATGGAGGAGCACAAAACATCAAGTCCGGGGCACACATGCATAAGATTCAAAACTGCTCTAAGGAACCTGTGAAAACCACAGTGTTGCAGAAAGGCTGCTTGCCACTTTACACAAAGAATTTTCCGCAGGGGTATCTGCCCAGCAACCGCCCAGTCAACTCTGGACTTGTTATTGATCCTTCTAGCCAAGGGTACTTGTTTCAAAACAACTTATGTAAGCTTCCTCAAGCCTCACTGGTTGCCTCAATCACTCTGGACATGCCTCCCCCATCTGTCATTAGACACATATCCCAGATTAAAAATCTTCTGTTCCTTCTGGGAAAAAAATGTGTTTCTTTGGAGGGCTCCTCTGTTTGCTATTTTGGGTAAACAGCTTTTACAGTGTAGGACACAAAACAAAAAAATTAAAAAAATTTTTTTTCTTTGTGCCCAGGAAAGGGGTAGTGGTGTAGAGGCATCCTGAGGCAGCTTCGAGCTTCAGCATGCCTCCCGTGAGAACAGCTGCAGAGCTGTGGGACCTGCCTTTGCCTCCCTGGCGCTGTTTAGGCTTGGATTGGCTGTTCTCGTCGTGATTTCAGTTTTTCATAGCTCCCTCTTCTAGGTGTGTAAAAGATTGTCTTGCTCACAGGCTGGGTAAAAGCAGCTTTGGTGAGGATGAGCTAGAAGGGAATGATAGCTCAGGAAATCCACACATACCCAATTTCTTTTTGCCTGCTCTTAACTACTCTTCCAGACTCGGAGTTACTGGGATGTGAACTTTTCCTCAGAAAAAACATGGCTGTGTCCTTTTCTTCCTGGGCTGTATTGAGAGGACCCTTCCAGGGCTCTCCATAGAATGTCTTTCCACTTACAGCCCTATGTGTCACTCATCTGATTGTGTATCTGTTTCTCTGGTCACTGAGAACATGGAGGTCCTTCCCCAGTTACCTGATCTAAACAAATGTTTCTCAACCTGTGGGTCACGACCCTTGGGATGCTAAATGATTTTTCATAAGGTTGCCTAAAAACCATCAAAAAAAACCCCACAAATCCGCAGATACTTACATGACAATACACAACAGCAAAATTACTGTGATGAAGAAGCAACAAAAATAATTTTATGGTTGGAGGTCACCACAGCGTGAGGAACTATATTAAAGGGTGGCAGCATCAGAAGGGTTGAGACCACTGTGCTAAGTCCGAAGGTGATGTTTACAACATGGCTGAATGTACTCAAGCCAACAATAAGCTCTATGCATTCTCTGCATAT
Source organism: Pachyuromys duprasi (assembly GCA_028658305.1). Classification (NCBI taxonomy): domain Eukaryota; kingdom Metazoa; phylum Chordata; class Mammalia; order Rodentia; family Muridae; genus Pachyuromys; species Pachyuromys duprasi. The sequence goes on from CM053766.1 coordinate 56,528,930, forward strand.
TACACTTAGGGCCATTTTTCTTTTCCTGTGTTTTGTTTTGAGCATAAGCAGCACCAGAAACCATCTTCCTTATATTAAAAAAAATGCAAGTAAAAATATGGGGTAAATGACAAGAGCCCACATGCACTCCCTTCTCCACCCAGGCTCCCACAGAGGCAGCTGAGGTCATGAATTGAGCCGTATCCTCTGCATTTACAGAAAACACATTGATTCCACATTTTCTTTTGTCTCCTACCAAAGTCAATGCCTGACCATATAACCTACTGAGTTATTTCTTAATGATGGCTTGGCTTTGCAGAAAAACTAGGGAAAGGACTGGAATTGCTTTAAATGAAAAAAAAAAAAAGATGATCTTAGAGGTATTACTTAACTCAGAACTCATGGGAGAGTAGAAGAGCCCAACCCACGAAGCCAGGAGCCTTACTCAAGCTCCCGAGTGTATCTGGAGCAGGCAGAGCATCGTTAGAGAAGACACTGCGGCCTCTTTCCCAATCTCAGCAGGGCTGAACCCCCAGAACTCCTCACAGGCTGCATCAAAGGACGCAGATGCTTGTGCCCACACTTACTAGCAAACACCTTTTCCCGTCAGCAGCCTGCTCCTGTGGCTTTGTCACGGTCTCAGTCACTGTTCCACCCTTAAGGCTCAAATCTTGCTAATCCAGTGGCATTACATCAATAACCAGCCAACCACTCTATAGAGAAATATGTCTTGTGCTGACAGTGACTGTGAAATAAGCACTCGGAAACCACCTTCTTTAATTAGGCTCCGGTGGCAGAGAGAGGTGACGGTAGAGTTTGCTCTCTTTTGCTGCTGTTCTAGGGACAGTGACTTCAACAGCGTCTCAGGACCTCTTACAGGCACTAAAGTTTATTGACAGAAACTTAATAAAGTGGCAGGTGTGCTCCTGAACTGATATCTCAATATCATAGAATTATCTTACAATAAAGAACTCTGCAGTGTAGATAGTAATGCTGAGTGTCCCTCTGATAAACCCCACCCCTTGTACACACACATACAGACACACACACACATAAACATACCCCCCACCCCCACAACACAGCACACATACATACACACTCATGTTCAGATATTCTGGCATATGACTTTTCCGATGTGACAATAGGAACAAAAGCTCAATTTTTTTTTTTGCAGTTTTTTGATGACTTCCTACTGTCATGTATTTACATCGATGAGGCTTTTCTGAACCCAAACTCAAAGGCACACCTTCAGTGGGACATTGGGAAGATGTTTCTTGGTTTCACTGGTCTTGAGCTCAGTCACTGGGCAGAGGTGAACATTTGTTCTTAGTTTATTTCGCTGTACTGCGCACACCTTTGAGTCAGACTCACTTAAGAAAGCATCTGTTCCAGCCTGGGTGTGGATCTTTCGCAAACACTTGGCATCTCCCAAATGCTTGGAGACAAAGACAGTGTGAGAAGACTGGGAAGGGAAGGGCCCAGGGACCGGACACCCGAGGAAGCCATTGTATGGAGGATAGTTTTTGGAAGAGTACACTAAGAGAATGGATTTGTTTAGCTGTGCCCACGGGCATCTCCTACGTTAGTTTCTGGTGGTCTTCCCTCTGGAGGCACAGTGGCAGTATATTACTTACTTCCCTATAGCACTGGGCTAGTCATGTGCGCTCTTGTGCTTCAAACCTGCAAAGCCTTGTGTGTAGGTATTACTGTAATCCCTGTATTTTATAGATTCAGAAAGTGACCTGTTTAATCAAATTCTAATTCAAACTCTCTCTCTTCCAAAGAACACACTCTCTCCTTCTCCCTCTCTTTGTGTTTCTCTCTTTCTCTTCCTCTCTTTGAAAATGGATTCCAGGGGACTCATGTGTGTGAGGCAAGCTCTCTACCAGTGATCAATATTCCCAGTTTTTTCTCCATTTTATTTGATTGATTTATGTATTTACTTTGAAGCAGCGTTGTTGCTAAGTCTCCAAGGCAGACCTGAAACTCACTCTGTAGCCCACGGCAGGCCTGGTACTTTCAGTGCCGCCTCAGCCTTGGAAGTAGCTAAGATTACAAACCTGTGCAATCAGGCCTGGCGTGTGTGTGTGTGTGCGCGTGCGTGTGTGCGTGCGTGCGTGCGTGCGTGCATGCGTGCGTGCGTGCGCATGTCTTTCTAAGGATACATGGAATCATGTACTTAGAGATTATTTCACCTGACAAAAATTTGTGAGACTTGTTAAGATGCAAATATTGGGAGAGAAACAGCATAGTTATGGCTCCTAGGAGCACAAAGGTTCATCACACTTTCTGGAAGTTGGAGTTGCTGAGCCGAAAAACAAAGACAGCCTGGTCTAAAGAGTCCTTCATGGTGCAGAAGGGAGAGTGCCGTCAAGGAAATTTGGGGTTTGGTGGATATACAAATGGACTCTTCTCAGAGATTCTTGGTCAAATAAACTCACAAGCAGAAATAAGACCGAAGAACACACAGGGCCGACAGGAGGTGGCCTGGGCTAGGCCAAGAGGCCAGCTTTTGAGACAACCCGTGGGAGAAGGGTCCACAAGCAAAGGAAACAGGAGGCACCACTGGGTCAGAGATGCACACAGCTGCTGGACTAGGCTGCAGGCGTCAGGTGTACCAGGGCCTCTACCTCTACAGCGCAGGCGCACGGAGCCAACGTCATCTCCCTCGGCTTGGTGGGCATCTAGTTTCTCCTTTCGTGGCAATTCCTTTCCGTTCCTCCTACCTCTCCAGTTTCTGTCACAGAGCCAGCCTGAAACAGGTTTGAGGTGGTGGGCCAGGTTCCATGAAGGAGTTGTATTAACTCATGAGCTAGGCCACCCGCAGGCAACTCATCTGCCTCGAGAGGGAAGTACAGTTAAAGCAGGTTCCCACATGAGTAACAGGAGCAGGCTCACCTTGAGCAACACAGAGCCTTCAAGGCCAATTAGATGGGAGGAGGACCTCTGTGGCCCCATCTTCCCACGGAAAAGGCCTCCCTTCCTCGTGGAGGGCATATGTTCAGTCTGAGGGCTACACTGGTCAATCTGAAGGACAGGAAGGAGCATCACGAGCTACAAACAGAAAAGCACATCACGGGGCCTTAAGTTAAAAAAAAAAGGAAAATCGAGAACATAATTATGTTATCTCTTTTCTGATGATGAACATATTTTTTCTCAATTTGAAGAGAATTAAAATAGTTATAATTCTCGTTCGGTTCCACATTTATGTTTCATACAAACAGCATCTTCGGGTAAGTCCGTTTCCCCTCTAAAGGGGAGAAGGAAGCAGTGCGATTGGCCCCTGGAGTGTCTGCGGGTCTTAACACACGGCGCTCAACAGCTCTTCTTTCGAGCATAAGTTGTTTCATGATTTTCCTTTCCCCACCTCTAGCATTCCCAGGAGGCTTTCAGCTCCCGCCTGGTCCAGCTGTGTTCTCATCTGTTGGTTAGAATGGGCTCGTTGATCTTTTTAACGCTCTCTCGGATCTTTTGGTGGGCCTGTGGAGTTTTTCAGGGGCCTTCGGGCTTGCTCACCCTCAGCACATCCCGCACTGATTGCTTTTCCCTCTTCCCCGAAGCCCCTGACACTTCTCTGCTTTGATGTTACTGCTCCTGTTGCCAGTTACTCATTTCACAACACTCAGGGCAGGAGGCCGTTCAGTGCTTAGAAGTCATCCCTCTCTAGAGATGTCTGAAAGCAGCTCTTGCTAAAATGAGTGTGAGCAACTCTTCCCCTAACTCCCTTCCCATCCTCCCTCCCGGAAAACCAGGTGCTCCATAAAGGGAAACAACTAGGACTATGGAAAAGGTGAGAGGAAATGAACTGCAATCCCACAATTCCAAGCTGCTCAAAGGCACACACACACACACACACACACACACACACACACACACACACACACACACACACCCTTCACCCCTCAGAAAGCAGCTAGGTGTCTATATTCTGACTGACAGCTGAAAAATCTAGCTGAGCTGGGTGGGGGGGGAGAGTACACTGTGTCAGGGAAGTCCTCAGTGGCAGAAAAGGAAAAGAGTATGTGGATCTTGAGAGAAGACAAGGCAAACGTTAAGGACTGCAAACGAACAAACTCCAGTTCTCCCGGCTTTCCTGATTTTGAAGTGGTCAATGGCATTGGCTAAGGCATATGGGGCTTCTCAGAGGGGCACTTCGTGCTAGGAGAGAACTTTTAAAAGTGTGATGTACTGTATGTCCACTTTTAAGAAGTGCAAAAACTAAATCTGAGGATGCTGGAGGAAGGGAGGCATACAGCACGTGCCCTGCATGCCACTGATACCAAGAACCAGAAAGATAGAAACAGTCCAGAAAGATAGAAACAGTCAGTTAGAAAAGGCTGTTGAAAAAGAAAAAAAAAGAAAAGGCTGTTGGCAAATGTCAACAAGAGATGAGATGGACTGGAATTCGCTGATAGAATTTTAAAGCAGTCATCAACAAGGAAAATGCTATAGCAAGCAATTATGTACACACTAAAAAACAACTACAAAATAGAAAGTTTGAGGAAAGAAATAGAAACTATTAAGAAGAAAAAAGGGGGGAAAATCCTTAGAATTGGAAAGTGGGAAAAATAGAGCCCTTCAATTATAAATATGAAAATGAGATGAATAGGCAGTCTGTTTCAAAAGAACAGACTACAAATGGCCACTAACATGAAAATTTACTCAGCATCACCAATTATGAGGGAACGCAAGTCAAAACCACAATAAATGTCACACTCCTCTAGTTGGGATGGTTACTCCCAGAGCAACAGAAAAGAACACATATTGGTGGGTGGAAGAAGAAGGACTCTCACGCATTGTTCATGGAAATCAACAAGCACAGCCATTGCACAATGTGGCGCCGCGCCGCCGCAGGCCCCCCTGCCCGGTCTGCAGCTAAAGGAACCGAGAGAAATATATGAGTAAAAATCTGCACCCATATTTTTACTGCTGCACAATTCACAGTGCCCAGGACATGGAATCAATCTCAGCGTTCACCAAGAAATGGACAGAGAAAAAAAAATGTATAGACACAATGGAATACTACTTAATCACGAAAGAGTGAAATGTGTTGTATGGAGCAAAACGGAACTGAGGGTGATTAGGTGAACTAAGCCAGTAGTGGAAAGACAAACGCTGAGTACGAGCTCTCACTTCAGCGTGGATGCCACGTAGCTGATCTCAGAGAAGCATAAACAAGAACAGTTGTGACCAAAGCCTGGGTGAGACTGGAAAGGACAGAGAGGATTATTAACTGGTACCGGGGCGAACCTGAGTAGAAGTAGCATTTAATGTTGTACAGCACGTGATCGCTTCTAAAAGATAGCAGTAGGATAATATTCAATGACTCATTGAATATTTCAAAACAGTAATGTACTCCCAGCATGAAAGTAAATCGGTATTTGAGGCGACGAAGCTGCCAGTTATCCGCACCTGATCATTACATACTGTACGAATATATTGAAATACCACACTGCATCCCATCGATCCTTGTAATTACAGTGTGCCAATAAAAATAGAATTTGAAACCATTTAAAACCCTTCCTGGATGTAATCAATAATTGAATCAATAAAACATAGGAGACAGTCAGAGAACTTGAGACAAGGAAAATAGAAGTTGCCTCACTTGAGCGTTGAGGAGCCTTAGCAGTCTGGGCACAGTGTGACAGGTTTAACCCTCACACAGCGGGTTTCCACAGGCAGAAGAAAAAGAGTGTGGAGAAGAAAAGCTATTCAAATAAGTAATGGTCAGAAACCACCCCAAAGTGGAGAAAGGCATGAAATTACAGATCTACACAGTCAGTGTACCTCAGATGGAGGAATTCCATGTATTTGTCGTTATCACATTCAGTCAGGCTGAAGATGAAGGGAACCCATGAGCTTTCTAAATTATATTAGATGGTTGACTAAATGGCTTCAATCTTATCTAGTGTGGCTTTTAACATAAGCGATCGATGAGAATATGAAAGGTGATCTTTCTATAAAGGGGAGTAGAGAAACTGTAAAAAACCCTTTTTTGGCAGATTAAATTTATTTGACATTCATACACGTATAGAGTACATTCTGTTTATTCTCACCCCCTACCTTTTCTCATTCTCTCACCTCTGCCATTATCCCTATCTTCCTTACAAGTCCCTGTTCTGTATTCATGCCTTTTTGCTCTTTTTTTTTTTTAATGACCCACTAGTTTTAACAGGACCCTCCAGGTGATCATGGGTTTGGACCTAGACAGGGGAGCTTGGTGGGATCAATGTTTGGTACGTAACTGAAGACAAGGACTTTCCCGCCCCTAGAATCTATCAGTCATCAATGGTTCAACAGGGAGGGGTGAAGTCTTGTGAGTCCCTCCATGTTCATCATTAGTTGCATGACAGGCCCCATCTTATGCAAACAGCCATAGCTGCTGTGCAATCGTGTTTGCAATGACTGCCACGAGGATAGGATTTTTGCAGTCCTTCTCCCTGTTTCTTGGCTCTTACTTTCTTTCCACACCCTCTTCAGCAATGAGCCTTGAGCCTGAGAGCAGGTGAAATGTCCTGTTTAGTGCTGAGCATTGGCCCACCATTATTCAAAGTCTCTTGAGTGTGGTCGTGAAACCGCATCCATTACTGTTTACCATAAGGAGAAGCTTCATCAAGGGCAAGGGAAGAGTTTGTATACGGTTATTATATAGCATTAATATTTAGACTGCAGTTTAATGCTATGTCAATTTAGTGAAGCCACATGAATGAGTTCTCTTCTAGGGCTTATGACCACCTGAGCTATGGGCTTTTGATCGGGTTATACATTTCCTCCTATGGAGTGGGCCTCAGATTCGTAGAGTAGTTGATTACCCACTTCCCGGTTGTGCTTCTACTACACCACTGGACACATCTGGGGAATCACGTTGCCTTTTAGTGTATAGGGCTCACAGTTGGGACATACCATGTCTGCTTTACCAGGAGCCTATGAAAGCTAACCAGCAGGAAGGAAGCTGGATTGGAGCTTGCTTTTTCTATATCTCGCAATGAAGCCATGTTGTGTCTTCAACAATCGAGTCTTGTCATTTAGTTCTGGAAGAAAACCAAGAGGATAGAAAGAGTATAGATTGTTTGGGGGCCTCTTAGGCTCTAAGGCCAATGACCCATAGGGGAGTATCTCACACTAGGCACTGGGATTTTTATTTGATAAACAATGGCTTCTTGGAGTGGTATTATCCAGGGAATGTGTGAGCAGTCTTTTCTGATTATTTTATTGACTTACAGTTTTAATTGTCTAACAAACTAGCAGGTTTCCACGTGGGTTTTTAGAAACAGACCCTTCCCTTTGGCTAACCCTCTCTCTCCGGCATCTTGTCTCCTCCTCTTTGCCCTATTTCTGCTCTCACCTTCCTGCCCCCAAATATTCCCCATCTCCTCTTCTATACTGCATGTTTTTCTCACCCTCTCAATGGCCCTTTTCTAGTGTCCCACATGTGTTTCAGTTTAAATGTGTAAAACAGAAGATTCAGAGCAATAACCCAGATGTGAAAGAGAAGATGCAATGATTGTCTGGCTTCCCTCACTCAATGTAATCTTTCCAATTCCCTCCACTTACCTGAACATTGTATAAGTTCATGTTTCTTACAACTGAAAAAGTTCCATTTCATATATTCTAGATATTAATCCTATGTCCAAAGTATGGGTGACACCTCTTCCCTTGATTGACACTTTCGTTTGCTTTACAGATACTTTTTAACTTCATAAAGTCCCATTTGTCAAGTGTTGGTTTTGCCTCATGAACTACTAGCATCTTGTTTAGAAATTCCTTACATATACCTATGTATTATAAAATATTCATCAATTGTTCTTGTAGCTATTTCAGAATTTTAGTTTACATTGAGGTCCTTGATCCCTTTGGAGATGATTTTTGTTTATGGTTAGAGAGGAAGATCTAGTTTCATCTTTCCACATTTGGGTGTCCAATTTTTCCCAATGTGATTTGTTGAAGAAGATATTTTGCCTTCAGTGGCCATTTTTTAACCTCTTTGTCAAAAGTCAGGTGGCTGTAGTTTTCTAGTCCATTGAGTTATGGTGTCTAGTTTTGTGCCAGAACCATGCTGTTTTTATTATTGTAGTCCTGTAAGATAGCTTGAAATCGGGTAAAGTAATAACGCCAACTGTTTACTACTCAGTATTACTTTGTCTCTGTGGTAGTGTTTTATGTTTCCAGAATAATTTTGGATTGGTTTTTTTCTCTTGTTTCTGTAAAATACTAACTCTCACTGATATCACACTGAATCATAGGTTACTTTCAGTTGGATGACCATTTTTACAGTATTAATTTTGCCTGTCCATGAGCATGGGAGGTCTTTCTATCTTCTAATGTAATCTTCTAATTCTTTGTTAGTGTAACTAACAAAGTGTTTTCATTGCACTGGTCTTTTGCTCTGTTTCCATAGTGTAAAATCTCAGCACAGCAAACTTATTGAATAGATGAGTAAGAAGAAGTGGAAATTGACAGTAGGGTTTTTTCCCCTATTTTATGGTATGTTTAGTTGATATATGGACTGGGACAGTCTCTTATAAAAGCAAGTTTGTCAAACTGAGACAGCAAAGGGGTCATGAGCCCTGCTAACAAACATGGGGTCTTAAATGATGAGCAGACTGCCGCCTTGCTTAGATTGATGGCAGGTGAACAGCCATTACTTTAGAAACAAGTGGCTTTCACGGGAATGCCTTGAGGTGAGTGTCTTCATTCAGCTGAATCTGATGGCAATCCATCACAGTGAGATGTGTTCCGTGTCATTCATGACCAGACCCGCCCAACAAGGCTGCGAGAACATACTGGTAACTACGAAATCTACTACATTAGTTCTTGCTGGGAGCAAGAATACTTTAAGTTTATAACTAATGTGTGGGTTTCAAAGTCATATAAATAAAAGAGAAAACAAGGTACCAAAATTGTTCTTAAAGTCTTTAACCCCAACACTTGGGAGGCAGAGATAGGTGATCTCTGTGAGTTCTCCGTTAGCCTGATTTACAACACACATTCTAGGACAGCCAGGGCTACACAGAGAAAATCTTGAAAAAAAAAAAGTTCTTTAAACCATTCATAGTTTTGTATAAACAAATATGCTTCATAGTAAGCTCACACACTATAAGTAATAACACTATAAATAATAACATCCTGGGATTTTAGAGGACAGTAGAAATTGCTTTTACTTCCTTATTTCATGGTCACTGAGAGGGATTCGTATGTCTTTTAGATCACAAATATCACCCATGTTATTGAACAGATATAGGAAGGCGCAATGTACACATGGTCTCAAGCAGGATGAACAAATGTGGACCTCCCCTCAGGGCAAGTCCCTAAGCATGTTTCGGAGACTCAGCTGCAGTGCATGCCTCTTGTGGTCAGACTGGGTGCAAATATGAGAAACAGTAGAGTATGCAGAGCCACGGGCCCTGTTTCTTCTCCGTAAACTCACCAGCCACATAGTATTTTCTTCAGAAGGAAAGAGACGTGAGTGAGAAAAGCGAGCAGGATAATTACTCTGACGCTCAAGTCTCTTAAACTCCGGGTCACGACCCCATCATGAGGCTAAGTAACTAAGCATGAGTCTCGTGAAAAACTTGACACTGGTAAAAGCTTCCTGAATGTTCAATGAGCAAAAACTTATTCAAATTAGATGCGTAATGAAGCCCAAGAGTTTGTGGCAGCGTTCGCCATGTTGCATTATGAGACTCCGTAGCAGCCTCTGTTCTGAACCCTGGGTACACCTCTCACCTGTCCCTCCACTGCACACAGCACTTCCGGCACACTGTCACACCACTGAATGCGGCATGACACATCCGCCTCAGATTCAGGGTGGTCGTGTGCTATGGTTGTGGTGTTTTACTAGACTTGCAGTATTTCTGCTCTTACAGAAATACAATGGCCTAATCAGATAAAATGAAGACTCTTAAGATATTCTTTCTGCTACCACTCTTAGCATGTAAGTACCAAGTTATTGTGTCTTAGACTAGGTTATGTTAGAATATTTGAGTCACTGACTTGAATCTTAAGGAGTTGCTAAATGAAGTGTTAGTCAAATGTCCGGACAATTTAGTCAGCCCTCAAACTTGTCCTTATATCGTTCAACTAATTCTGTTTCTTTTTTCAATTAATTCTTTAAAAATGACTTACTCAAATATAGACTACGAGAATTCAGAACCAAAATATAACATTCCAGAATGAAAGAACCAAGTGTTCCTCTAGTACACAATGTCTTAAAGTTTGTCACTGAAAGCCGCTTTCTCAAAAAGAAAAAAAAAAAAAAAAAAGGAAATCATTTTCAAAGAGCAGCTGTATGTGGTAGCGTACAATTGTAACCCTAGCACTCAGGCGCAGAGACCTCAAGTTTGAAGTCGGCTTACGATACATAGTGGACCTGATGAGAAAGAACGAGAAAGGGAGATAAGGATCGGGGTGAATAGAAAGAGGGAGAGGATGGCAGGAAGGAAGAGGGCCCTTTGCGTTGGCTGGTGGGAGGGTGCACTACTTTCCGTTCATACCCCAGATAGATGAATCATGGATAGGTCTGTGACATTCTTTGTGCCACAGACATGGAGAACAAGTGGCTGGGAGAGCTGATGTAGGGAGGGCTTGAAGGGAATTGATGTTCCCTTGCGTGTTTTGGAATTTGAAAAATTATACATTGAAGCTTGTAACAGATGTTTGAATATGCATAAAAATCAAGGTGCAAAACACTAAGCAAAGGTGTATGGTAATAAATTAAAAAACAAACAAACAAAAACAACTAAGGCTGGTGGTGGTGGCATTTGCTTTTGATCCCAGCACTCAGAAGACAGAGTTAGGCAGATCTCTGTGAGTTCGAGGCCAGCCCTACAGAACAAGTTCCAGGGCAGCCAGGGCTACATAGAGAAACCCTGTCTTGGAAAATGAAAGGAAATAAAACTGTTGAAGAAAACATGATGAAGGGCTACACTATGCAAGTTAAACAAATTTGGTGACCTTGAGATTGAGCTTTTGTGACTCTGTATGGTGGAAATGACAAGCTTCGGCTGCTACCAAGACCTTTGAGAGGGTTCAGGTAAGATACAGATAAGGAACGCCAGGCGTTCAAGTCAGCTCTTATGCCTGCATCAACGAGAGCAGTAACCTTTTATTTAGCTTCTTTTTTGAGCTGCCATGTAAGACCACACTTGACGATAGACTAAAATTGCCTTAACAGATAAATGCTTGAGAAGAGCTGGCTCACATCACTGCAGAACACCCTCAAAGCAGTCATCAATAAACCACCCAGCGTTTATCGCTGCTTTCTGCTGTGTGTTTTAGGCAGGCTGGGGATGCGCCGAGGAGCAAACACTGCTTTGGGCAGTAGCCCTGACAGGTAGGAAGATGTGGGGTTCTGGTGAAATAACGGGGCTGGCCCTCAGAGCTGTCACTGGACAGATTTAGGACTATGGCTTGAGGTCCCGAAATTGAAATATCAAGAAAAGAATGTTTACAAAAGGAGAAGTCACATACCCAGTGAAAACTGTGAGGAAAACTCATGTATGTAATAGGACTATATGGGGAAGAAAGTGATCTTTAAATTTCTACCTGAGGGATGTGGCTGACCCCTAGCATAGCAAATAAGTGTCAACAAAAGCCAACCAACCCAGGGATAGGAATTGTCATAACATAAGTAAAAGTTTATTGCAATACAAAGCATAAAATAGGAGTTTATATACATAGGAAGTTAAACCAGAGAAGAACTGAAGGAGTGCGTTCCAAACATGAGGATGATTAGGAACTTCTTGAGATGGTCCCAAGTTCATATAACTTTCTCTTTTTACCAAAAAAAAAAAAAAAGATTCATTAGAGGAGTGAAAACATGATTCGGTTTTATAGTCTTATGAGAATTTTCATATAAAAATAATCCCCAGGTTTTTTGGAGGACATGGGGTCTCTTTATTAAACTAAGGGCTGGGAATTAGTGAAAACATTATTAGTTTAATCTCTTCTTTCCGGGGCCACAGCAGCCCAAACCCTAATAAACAAGAAGAAACCTTAATGTCCTTCTGTTTACAAATGTCTGTCCTTGAGTGTCGGTGCTCCCATGAGTCCCAGTGATTCTACAGTAGTCTCCCTGACTCCCATAGGCCCCGCGGTGCCCCGCCACACCATGCCGTGATTCCATAGGCCACACAGTGACCCTGCAGCCTGCATCCGAGAGAGGATGGGGAATTCAAACACAGAACTACTGAGGAAGGTCTTGCCGTAGCGGGAGTTAGGACATAGCTGAGCCAAAAACAAGCTCCAAGCCAATTCTAAGTTAGTCAGAGGCAGAGAATGCAACAGACCAAACTTGGAAAACTTTCGTGTTGGTCGTGTGCACACATTCAGCAGCATGAGAGCTCGACAGCCCTCATGCTCAGCTGCACAGCTGACATGTTCTGACAGTTTATTCTTGTAAAAGAATTGAATAGAAATTGCGGTTTTGTGACAAGACAATTTTTCAAGATATAATTCCTTATTCCTCCTGCCCAGGTAAACTGATTTTCAATATTAATACTACATGGATGTAATTTATTATGAGCCTCAATGGACTGTGATTACCAGTCATATCCATGTTCTAAATCAGGTCCTTCCTGACATGATTGTCTATATGGATACATGAAATATTCTCAGCCTGCTTTATAAAGAGCTGTATTTCAAACCAATAGCAGGTATCATGATTAGCAGGTTTTGTAGTTATGACAGAATTTAGGCCCTTACACAGTGTGTGATTATCACTGAGCCTCCCCATCAGCACTGCAGGGTGACTTCTACAAGCATTTCTAGCCTACATGGGGGCAGCAGACAGGCAGCGCCGTCATTCACAGCAATTAGACAAGAGAATTAGTTACAAAGATAAAAAAAATTACCAGGAACCAACCACCATGTTTTTAAGATAACATGATTTCTATAACCGTTTCACCTGACTAGCTAAGCAGCCCTTCATGATTGTGTCCCCAAATCTGGACGTTGAATGCCAAATGGCTGCCTGATGATAATTAAGTTTATGTTATTTATAAAGAGGAAGAAAAAGTTGATGTTTAAATTATATGTGAGGGCTCCCAGTCAGAGTTCCTTTTACCACACTTGTCAATGACAACATAAACGTTAAGTGTAAGTGGTCAAGCATCCTATATCAAACTTAAGTTAAATAATTCCACCCATTTACAGAAGAGGAAAAAGTGGAAGAGGTAGAAAATGGACACTGGTTTATAATCTATGATGCAGTAAAGGCTGATGTTCCATGTTTGAGCCTGTTATTGCGCTAAGTGGTAAAAACAAGGCTGGAGGGACGGCTTAGTGGTCACATGTCACATGCTCTTGCAGATGACTTGGGTTTGGTTCCCAGCAGCAGCATCTGTAGCTCCTAGGTTCTAGAGGACCAAATATGTTCTTCTGTCCTCTGTGGGCATCAGGCATACACGTGGTGCACATACAAACGTGCAGGCAAAATACCTAGAAATAAACAAATCTAGAAACATTTGCAGAAGCAATCTGTAAGGAAAGACAGTACTAGCAAGAGGAAGAACACAAGCTGCCCGTCATATTTTACCTACAAACCCGTGCAGTCTGTGCTTTGTCTGAATCAGTTTTCACTTGGGGAAGAGGTTCTGAAGATGCACCGAAGGCATTCACTCATGAGCTGAAAGTCCTCTCCAGAGAGAACTGTGGGAAACAGTGCGTGCAGTGTGCAAAGGCAAAACTCTTTCAGCTGTGGAAGTGATAGATAAAAAAAATGCAGAAATGGAAGTTGGTGCAATTTAAAAATGCAGAAATGGAAGTTTATTTGGTGCAATTTAAAAATGCGGAAATGGAAGTTTACTTGGTGAACTAAACTTGTCAATTTTAATATTGTTGTTATGCCTGAAATAAACTTATGTGGTGGTCTGATAGAAAAGCAGAAGAGCCAACCAGGTGCCAGGTACACCACCTGGTGTACTGGTGAGCTGCTTATCTCATTTAATCTATACAACTTACTGATGAAAAGGAAAGGTGAAGCCAAGAAAATTTAATTCAGACTTGTGGCAACACATCTAACAAGTAATAGAGTCAACACTCAAGCCCTGACAATCACTCTTAATTATCACAGTATATGAATTTAATTGATAGATTTATACTGAGTGTCTATCACCTGTCAGGTCAACTGGCATTAGGGACATAATAGGCATAGAAGACATAAAACTCTGCTTTCCTGGGGTTTATAATAAGTGAAAATTAAAAAAGATTGATTTTGAAAAGAAATTGTAAAGTTATAGTGGGCAGTGTGGAAGGCATAGCTAACTCACAGAAACCCACAAAGTTTTAATGTGCAATTATAAGACCATCAGGTGGTTCATAGCTGGAAGGAGAATGGAATGATTGTGCAATCCATTCTGTCTTCTTTCCTATGTGAGCCTTTTGACCGTCATTGGGATGAGAAGGGAATCATGGCAGCAGGAACTTGACTGCAGTCGGTTGGCCGTGGCAGAGGCAGATGGCAATGAGCGAGTACAGGCAACTCAGAAGGAATTTTATTGCTAAAAGTAGAAAAGAAATAATGTTGCAGCTAGGAAAAACAGAAACTAAGTGGTCTCCTTGTTCTTTGTGAATGAAACAGTATGGTTAGGGACTTACAGAAACCATCTGGTAAGAAGACAAAAATGAATGTAGGAGACAGAAAAGGTATTTCCTGGAGTGATGTCTTTTCAAGGATGAAAGGGAGTGGGGTCAACACATATGTACTTAGTAGGTATGCTAGCTAGTTTTATGTCAAGGTGACACAGCTAGAGATACATCTGGGGAGAGGGAATCTTATTTGGATATAGAAGTCTGCGTAAGACTGAGCTGCATGGAAGCCTGTGGTACATTTTTTTGATTGGTGACTGATGTGAGTGAGCCCAGACCATTGTGAATGGTGCCACCTCTGGGCTGGTGGTCAAGGGTGCTATAAGAAAGGTAAGCAAGTGTCTTAGTCATTGTTCTGTTGCTGTGTGGAGACACCATCACCTTATAAAAGAAAGCATTTAACTGGGGGCTTGCTTACCAGTTCAGAGGTTTTAGTCTATTGTCATCATGTTGGGGAGTGGATGGGGCATGCACAGTAATGAAGCAGTAGCTGAGAGCTACAGCATAATCTATTGGGAGAGAGAGAAGACAGAGAAAGAGAGAGAGAGAGAGAGAGAGAGAGAGAGAGAGAGAGAGAGAGAGAGAGAGAGAACAATACTGGAACAGGTGTGGGCTTCTGAAAACTTCATAGCCCACACTCCCAGTGACACACTTCTTCCAACAGGGCCTAATCCTTCTAATCCTATCAAAGAATTCCACTCCTTTGGGACTAAGCATTCAAATAGATGAGTCTGCGGGGTGCCCTTCTTATCCAACCACCACAGCCAGCTAGCCTGCTACGAGGGCAAGCCAGAAGCAGTGCTCCTCCATGGCCTCTGCTTCAGTTCTTGCCTCCAGGTTTCTGCCTTGAGTTCCTGCCTCCTCTTCCCTTCAGGACCGAACATCATTTGGGACATGCAGGTTGAAAAAGTTGGGAGAAATGAAGAACGCTTCCATATTCTTAAGGAATTAGAAGAGAAAGTCATTTGTCTGGGTCTAAGCATGGGGAAGAAAGTTTGCTGAGAACATTGGGTGAAAGGAGAAGGGGGAAATGTAGCAGTTTAAGAAAATATGATAAACAGACCAGAAAAATAAAATATAATGAGCTTGCCAATTGGTGTTTATGTCATGAAAGTAGAGTGGGGGCAATCAGAGAGTTGGGGGCTTTCCTTCATCCAGAAGCTATTCACCAGTAGGTGGAGGCTTAGGTCTAACTAGTGTTCCTTGCTCCTCTCTCTCCTCTTCCTCTTCACTGGTGTGTGTGTGTGTGTGTGCGCGCGCGTATTTGTGGTCATAAGCACGTATGCATGCATGTGGAGTCCAGATGTTGGTATCAGTGTCTTCAGTCACTAATTTTAAGGAGACAAGCTCTCTCGTCGCATTTGGACTTACTGGCTAGAGAGACCTGGGGAGCCACTTTCCCCTGCCATCCCCTATTGCTGGGATTATGGATGTAAACCATTACAACTCAACTTCAGATCTCCAAGCTCTGGCAATCACCTTCCTTACTAACGGAGGCCTCTCCCCAGCCAGTGTTGCCAAGTTAGTAGAGAGTTAGAGAGTGAAGCAGAGAAGTTAATCACCCAGCCATGCTGACCATGACTGTCAGGGACTTTTAAGCAGGGGGGAGGAAAGAACTGACAAGAATTGGGGAAAGGTACTGCGGTCAATAGGCTAGAAAGGCTAAGGTCAAAGCGTTGAAATTGACATTAGAAGTTAAGAGGTAGGGGAGTCAAACTGAGCTAACAAAGGATTGGTGAATATTAGTAATAAGAAGATCACCGAGTTATCAGAAGGGTGAGGGGCTGAGGTAGACAGAACTGTTAGAGAAAAAGACTGCAGAATGCAGAAAGATCTGGGAGTTGGTAGGATCATGATTATGTATGGTGAAACTACCAAGAATTGTTAGGAAGGCTATGCTACGTGATGGAGGCTTTTGGTTTAATCAAAGTCTTTTCATCATAAACCGTGAGCCATGACAGATGCTGTGTTGGCAAACATATTTTGACACAGTAGTCTCTATATTAGCTGGTCTTCAGAGGTCTTCAAGGTTATCCTGCAATGAGAAGCAAAGGTTAATTTAGGAAAACTAGCTGCTGGCAGACCTCCCACGATGAGTACTAGCTTCCAGTAGGGAGGGGCCATTTGGCCAGGATCCTGAGAGAAACTGAGGTGAAGGAAATGGCTGGAGTCCAAGGGTCAACCCATCTTATGTCTGACAAGCCTAAGCTTGCACCCCAGTTCCTAGTCTCAGTGGGGAGGGGCTAGGCAACCCCACCTGTGTGTGAATGCAGAGGAAGGGAGGGCGCACCTCATCACTAGAGGAGACATTGGTACCTCCCAAGTGTGAGGCACCAGTTGGATTCTGAGTGTTAGGTCACTACACTGTCCCAGAATGCAATAGCAAAGGAGGACCCAACATCCATTGCTCTTCCTGTCCATCTAAGTTTCTATGAATAAATATTCTCTCGGGTCTAGGGTATGTGGCATCAGGCCTGCTACACTGTGTGGGGTCCTGTCACCAGACATGATCAAGTTCTACTCTCTCTTTCTTTCTTTTTAACTTTATATATAAAGAAGGAAGGAAGAAAGGAAGGAAAAAAGGAAGGATATCATTTTCCTTCACCATACATCTAGTATTTATGTTTTGGAGTTTTTGTTTGTTTTGTTTTGTTTTTTGACAGAGGGCCTTACTCTGTAGCCCTGGCTGGCCTGGAACCTGCTATGCAGATCAGGTTGGCCTTGGACTCACAGAGATCTACTTGCCTCAAGCTCCCACGTGCTGGGATTAAAGGCTGTGCACAATGCCTGGCAAGATCATGTAATACTGTATCTAATAAAGGTTTAAAAGAACTGCCCTGAGAAAGGCTCCAGAAGAGAAAAACTCAAAGGATTAAAGTGCCCATAGCACCAGCAGGGGGTGGTCAAGGCAAGGGTGGCAAGCGCTTAGTAGCCCATGCATCCATTCTTCATCCCCTCAAAGTCAGAGCTTACACGTCATAGCTATGGTTCTGCTCATTCATCCCAGATTTGTTTCTGGGATGTTAACATTGACGCTCAATGCCCTCCTATGGGGAGTTGTGACCGAGAACACTTGATCCACATAGCTTAAGAAGGATGGATCTGGGACACCCAGTCCTCACAGCGAGCCAGTGAAGCCTGCAGGAAACCTTCCTTCAAAGACCAAGGACAATAAACATTTCAAAACCTGTTTTGTTTCTCCAATAAATGCAGGATCCAATTCCTTATTGTTGCTCTGGTTCATTTCTGTTGCTGAGGTAACCAGACACAACTTAGGGGAAGAAAGGCTTAATTTATTCTGCTCCCCCCTCCCCCCAGGGTACAGTCCCTTCTTCAGGGAAGTCAGGACAGGAACTTGGAGAGAAACTTCAGAAGAACTCTGCATACGTGATCTGCATCATGTTTAGCTACCTGTCTTACCCAGCCCAGGGCCACATGACGAGGGAATGGTGCTGTCTACATTGGACAGGGCCCTCCTACATCAATTAACCACCAAAACAATTCCCCACAGACATGTTCATAGACTAATCTGATCTGGAAAATCCTTTCAGTGAGACTCCCTCCTCAGGTGACTCTAGTCTGTGTCAGGTTGACAGTTAAAGCTAACCAAGACAGTTACTGATGGTATCTGAAGCCGAGCATAATTCAGACCATAGCTTTATAATGCTGAGCTCTGGCATGGAACTGAGCCATTACATGATTGCTGACAAATATGACATTTTATAGCATTCTTCAGGCTGGTGATTGTCAGCCAGGCAGGTGTGAATTTGTACCAGTTATCATCTTGTTAAAGACAGGTAGGGCTCAGAATCTCTCTCACACAATTTCTTTCTAGAGAATAGTGATGGCCAATAATGTTAAAAATAATTTTGAGCTACTGTGAACATGTAATATTAATATACTACTTTAGCATAGAGGATAGAATTGAATCAATGCCCAATTAATGACAATTACTAATATGAATATATAAGTGTCTTAGAGCGTCTATCACTGTAATAAAACACAATGACCAAAAGCAACCTGGGGAGGAAAAGGTTTGCTTCATCTTACAGCTCTCAGGTAACAGGCCATCACCGAAGGAAGTCAGGCAGGAATTCAAGGCAGGCACCTGGGGTCAGGGACTAAACCAGAGGTCATGGATGAACACTGCTGACTGGCTTACTCCTCATGGCTTGCTCAGCCTGCTCTCTTATAGCACCCAGACCATCTGCTCATGGCAGCAGCACCCACTTTGGGCTGGGCCTTCCTTCATCAATCACTCATAAGAAAATACACTCCAGACTTCTCCTATAGGCCAATCTTATGGAGGCTTCTTCTTAACTGAGGCTTCTTCCCAAATGACTCTCTTGTGTCAAGTTGACATAAAACTAGCTAGGATAATAAGCTACAAATGAACAATATACACAAATCCTGGTTAACTTTTCCATGGCTGGGATGAACTTCTCTACTCACTTATTGCTTATTGCTTGCCATTAAAGAGAAAAATGAATCTTCAGGCAGCTGTTTTTATGTGAATTTCTGATCATGTGAGTCACTGTTTGAAAGTCTGGATTCCACAACCAAAACTTCAGTAGTTTTGAAGACTACTTCAGACATGGGCAACAGTATTTAATTTTCTTTTCCTCTTTTAATTGAAAAATAGATTAGGGACTTCTGTATATTCCTACTATACTTGGTTTCTCTGTTTCTTATTAACGGGGGATCTTTTAAAGGAAAGAGATTGGATTAGCATTCAACTGGAGACTTGTGTCCCTATCTTATTATTCTAGGCTCCAAGCAAGAAGGGACACTGTTCACATATTTCTTTTAGTGCCCCAAACCTCTTAACCACAGGGTTATTACTACTGCTTTGGAGCAGTGTGTGTGTGTGTGTGTGTGTGTGTGTGTGTGTGTGTGTGTGTGTGTGTGTGTTGGGGGGCAGGGGCTTTCCTAAGCCACATACAGAACCGTAAAGAATATTTCAGCTTCTTCCCATTGTTTATTTGCCAATCTCCTACAAGTCTGTTTGACTGGCCAAAAAGCCTAGTCCTCAGTAAATAGCAACTACACCTATTACTATACATTATTCACTAGTGACTGAATAATCAGGGGGAGACAGCAGCCATTTCTGAACCGCATGCTCATCTCTTTTTAACATCATTCTCTCTTTTTCCTGTCTAATGTTCAGTAAACACAAATCGTATGTTCCAGTTCCTTGAACATTTTAAAGCATTGTCTGGAGTACCAGATGTCTGCATCTTTGGACTCGAGAGTCACCTGAAGAGTGCTGATTCGTCTTAAAACTCTCAGAATAAAAACTACGTTGGCAGACTTGAGATAAATAAATTCTCTTCCTCGGATGATCTGTAGCTGGACACAGAAGGACATGTGCAGTGGGACAATTGTCATCTGCTAAATGTGTTTGCTTCACGTTGTCTGCTTTGTGTAATGACAATTTTAGAATTTTGGTTTCTTTAAAAAACACAGCAATATTGTAAGAATGTATTTTCATTTTAATTGCATGTGCGGGGATATGGAGCTGCTTTGCAGCAGTTGATTTACCTCGTGCTCTAGCAGAGATGTGGTTTTGCCAGCTACAGATAGTTTCTATGTTTGTAATTCTGGAGACTTTTCAGAAGGTAAATAAATGCAAGGGCCCTGTGAGGTTGGTTGTTGGTGACTGTTAGTTGCTGTTGGTCAGTGTTGATAGCCATTTATTAAGTAATTGTGCACAAAGAAGAAACAACAACAGAAGTAACAGATATCCTGTCAGCAAAGACCAAGTTTTCCCTAGGGAGCTCCATGCCCCTAATCAGCAAGAAATAGTCTAACGATAACATCGCCTCCTTTCTGGCCCCTGATTTTTATTCAGGGGTCTCTATGGTCTCCTCTTTATCCTTTTTTTCTCTCATATCTAATGATAGGGAGTTAAAAGGGAAGAAGAAAAGGGGTGAAGGGTGGAAGAAAGAGGAACCCATAAAAGAGCAAACACTGGCTGCATCTTTGAATATTTTGAGTTTTGTTCTTTAAAACTTTAGAATGATATAGTTTGTTGTGTTTTTTTAACATTTCCTATGATATCTTCACTATTTTTCTTCACCTACCAGTTTCCCTCTATGTTCCCTCAATAGCCTGCAGCTTCATTTTCTTTCTCACTTTATTCTTTGTGCAATTGTGTACAGGAATGCCCAATAAGTACAGGTGAGATAAATCTGGATTTCCCAAAGGAAGGGGTATTTGCTCCTTAATGTCGCTGCACCTGATTCTTCAAGCTTCTTTAAGCTTTCTTGACATCAGTTTTCCTAATCCTATCTGCCACACTTCCATCTTGTTATATAGAGAAAACTGCAGATTCAGAAATTGAGGGGTTTAGAAATAGTAAGGTAACCTGGCAGACAGTGACTAAGGTGACTATCTTGGGACAGTCAGCATATATGAAGCTGAAGAATCTCCTTTCAGGTCCATCTTTGGATAAAACATAAAAATATATGTATATTGGTATATATGCATACATACATATATGCAAAAATATATGTATGTCACATTCCTTTGTTTTAGACACCATGCTAGGGCCAGACATATGACTATAAATCAGCTATACTTCCAGTTCTTTAGGAACTTACTGTGAAGTGCAGGAAAACAGGCAGTGCCAAATATTTAGAATCCATTAGCTGTGCGCGTTAAGGAAGGTAACACAAAGCATTGTAGGAAGACAAGTCAGGTCTCTGGTGAAAGAATAGACAGCTGTAATGGACTGGGTATTGCTGTCAAGGCTTCCTGGAAGAAGTGATACTTGAAGTAAAAGATAAAAACTGTTTACTGTTTACGAAAAGAAGGGAAGAATGTCCCCCTAAAACAGAACAAAACGAAACCAAAAACTATGTGCAGAAGCTCACAGCAATGTGTGGTTAGGAAATAAGCGATTTAGGGCCAGGTGTTGGGGTGGGGGAAGAACTGAAGAAGGGTTCAGGGGGCTGGGGGCTGTCAGTTTCCCAGCAGGTGAGAATCAGCTCTATCATTAGGTTCTCTGAACTAATGGATGCTAGACAGGCAGCCGGAGGAAGACAGATGTTTTAAAATCTGGAAACTAGGGTTGAAGCTTGGTAATATCATTTCTTTGCCACCTGACCCCAAGCATCAGTTGCTCCAACAATAAAAAAGAGAGAATATATGCTCAAAAGGATTACCATTAGGGCTAAATGACATAATACGTGGAGTCCCCTGCACCATGGGTGGTGCCATGTTAATCCACGGTAACGATTATAGAATGAATTGCTATAATCAAGAGTAACCACACAAGTCCTTGAGTCACATTCTCAAATGAACATAAACAAGACACTGTTGCCTCTGGTTACCAGCAGGAAGACACTTCTCCTGCCTGGACCTGTTTGTATCCTTGCATTTGGTCTCTTTGGCTCTGTGTCTTTAATGATAACATATATTTTTCACAGTTTGGTGCTATTTCACTGAGTAACAAATGAATTGTTTGGAGCGAATTATTATGTAATTAGACTCATACTTTTCTCCTTTTTTCCTACCAGAGAATTTTTGAGCTGACAGAGACAGAGTTCACCTATGGAGTTGGGGACGGGACAGGCCCTACTCCCAGGAAATATTAACTTTTTCAGAAACAGTTGAGTTTTCATGAGTAATACTCACACTGCTTGTGAAATTCAAAATTTGTTTTCAAAATGAGACAAAGGATGGGAAAGGGCTTGGAGGTTGGGTGCAGCTGACTCAAACGCTGGCCTTGACAGCTTGTTAACTCGATGTGAGTCCTGGGTCTTGGTTTCCCATCCACAAAAACAATGATGTCCCCACCTGTCTTGTGAGTTTGTGGTGAAGTGTGAAAATGACGTCCTTGCTCATCACCAGTAGTCCTGGCTTCCTGTGTTGATTCCAATGGTTTCTTTCTTCTTTTAAATATTAAATGTTTCTTCCTATGTTTTTTATGAATTAGGAAACTAAGTCAAAACAATGAAGTTATGGCCTCTGAATAAGATGGCTCTAAGACAGATGTTCTCTGTGACAAGGAAGCCAACATTCCGCTGTGTTGGAATTATGGAGTATGAGGCCTAACCTGGCTACTTCTAGCACCTGTTCTGATGGTCGGACTCAGTGTGGTAGGCCAGTTAGACTGTTCATGGAAAGCATCAGAGTCCAGGCTTGGGAAACTATACCTGACCTTAATCAAAAGCCTGAAAAGGTCTAAGATTAATTTTTTTATGTGAGTGTCTGCACAGTTCTGGGTCTTCCACCAAGCCATGTTCCCAGTCCTTTGGGTTTGGGCAAGAACTGGGTAAACCAAGCCCTAGGACAGCCAAGCAGAATGTGTGGGCTAGACCTGCAAGATTATATCTGGCAGGACTGTTCTTTTGACTTTTACTTTTTTTTAAAATACATACATATATACTTTATGTACATGAGTGTTCTTTCTGCATTCACACCTACATGCCAGAAGAGGGCATTAGATCACATTATAGATGGTTCTAAGTCACCATGTGGTTGCTGGGAATTGAACTCAGGATCTCTGGAAGAGCAGACAGTGCTTTTAACCACTGAACCATCTCCCCAGCGCCTTTACAAAAACAAAAGAAAACAGCCAATAAATTCTTCCCCCTCTCTCCCTCCAGATAGACTTCTTTGGGATAGTTTCTGGAACCTGAATATGCTTGTGGATTTGAACACTCAGTCCTGGATAACGGCTTTGAGCCTGACAGTGTAGTCTTTTGTTGGCTCCCATCTTTTCCTTTTTCTCTACTGTCTCTCACACTTGGAATAAAATCCCTATTAACGTAGAAGGACTCTAAGTATGTTGCCTCTGGCTCTGTTTTCTGAGTAACTCAGACTGAAAAATACCACAGACTTCCCCCAAACAGCATCACTCTAATTGACTCATCTTTGGTAGCTTTCCTCACTTATGAAGACTTTCTATGTCCTTAGTCAGTTATATCCTGAATGAGTAATGAGTCACTTTGGAAAGTTATTTCCTGTGCCTCATATTGTATAGGTATATGTGTACATGTGTGTGAGTACAGATTCATAGACATGTGGGCATCAAAGGACAGTGTTGGGTATGGGTCCTCCTCTCCCACTTTGAGACAGAATCTCTCTTATTGCTCACCAATGTTTACATCAGGCTAGCTGACCTTTCATCTTTCAGAAATTCTCTCTTCTCTCATTCCTGTTTCCTGTCAGAATGTGCTGATCTCGGGCCTCTTCTGAACCTCTGCTAAGTGTGGACTATCAGCACCTCTGAGCTTCCACACAACTGGGAGTATGGGAAGGGCCTGTTGAGTGGCCTTCTGCTACCGTCTCCACATGTTAGCTGCCACAGCATGAGGAAGCATGACTTCGTCTAAAACGAGGCTTCTGCTACAAGCCTGCATCCAGAGGGCTGGCTGGCACTTTGAGGAATTTCCTTCATGATTCCTATTTCCTCCACAGTGTGGCTCTTTTCTTCTAGCATAAGCAGAGCCAACTAGGAGATATTCTAAAGGAGTGACTCCCCTACTCAGAGGAAGACAATTCCATTTCAGATATCCAAACTAAATTCCCTGGATGCTAACAAAGCTAACTTCTTATTACTTATTAGAATTGCACTATGCTTGGTTACACAAGGCAATTTCACATGTCTGTGAAAGTACTTTGAGCAGGTTCCTCCACCTTATCCCACTGCTCTCCCTCTTCTTGCTCCCTTCATTAGTCCCTTTGTTTCCCTAGACAATTTGATTCTACTTCTTTGTCATGTGTACATAGATGTTTTATGTAACTGTAAGAGATCTAGGACTCACAAATGAGAAAACGTGCTATTGGTTTTTCTGAACTGACTGAATTCACTTAATACTGTTATTTCTAATTGCATATATTCTGCAAATTATGTAACTTTCTCCTTTTTTTCTTTCCCTTCTTCTGGAGTGTGTGTGTGTGTGCACATGAACATATGCACAGGAGAGCACATGTGTGAAGCTGAATTATTTGAGTGGGTTGCTATGCCCCGTTGTGCTTTTAATCATCTCTTAGAGGTTTACTAGCTAAAGTTCTACTTTGCTTTAGACCATTTAGTTCCTGAAGAAAAGACACAGAGAGCTGTTAGATTTATAACCCGCTTTAGAGCACTAGAGCTAAGCAGACATTAACCCTCTTAGCTATTTTGCTTTTTCCCAGCCATGTCCCCCAATATTACTTGCCATATTGTTCCTGTCTAGGCTGCTTCTGCTCCATCTCGTCATCCGTCGTGGCCATGTGCTTATCACCTACATTGCCTCTTGGTGAATCCCTTCCTCTCCTTTTTCTTTTTCCTCTCCTTGCAGTCACTACCTGAGACCCTAAGCCTGACTATCTCTCTTCTGCCCAGCTATAGGCCGTCTAGCTTTTTAATCAATCAGAGATAATGGAGAAGCAAAGTTTACACAGCACAGTTCAGTGTATGTGAGAATGTGTCCATCTGGACTGCAAACAGATCTTGCCGTCCAGAATCTAGCATCTGCATACACAGGGTACCAGACCAATCCCTAATAGGTGCATGTGAGTGTGAGCATGTTATTGTGTTCAGGTGTTCATGAAAGCCACTAGAGTAGTCCTGAAGCTAGAGAGTTATCAGTGGCTTTGGGCCACCTAATGTGCCTATCACGAACCGGTGCTCTAGAAGAGCAGCAAACATCTGTAACCCACAGAGATGTCTCTTCAGTCCAATTTCATTCTTCTTTACGGCTGAAAACATGACATTGTCTACGTTCACTACATTTTCTTTAACCATTCTTCTGTTGGTGGACACTTAGGTTGGTTGATGGGCACATAGTCTAACTACTATGAAAATGCTGCAATAAACATTGATGAGCAAAAATCTCTGTGCTGTGTTGGTCTGGACTCATTTGGGTACTTACCTAGTGGTGGTCCAGATGGGGCATGTGGCAGGTCTGTTTTCGCTTGTTTGTTTTGTTTTTCAGGAACCTCCAGACTGATTTCCATATATTCCTACTAGCAAGACACATTTTCTTTCCAGCCACTAGCGTTTCCTTGCTAGCATTTGTTATTTGTGTTCTTAATGACTGCTATTTTGACTATCGTGAGATGGAATCTCAATGCACTTTTTAAAATTAAAGATAGATAGATAGATTCATTCATTCATTTATTTATTATGTATACAGTCTTCTGCCTTCATATATGCCTGCATGCCAGAAGAAGGCACCAGATCTTATTATAGATGGTTTTGAGCCACCATGTGGTTGCTGGGAATTGAACCCAGGACCTCTGGAAGAGCAGCCAGTGCTCTTAACCTCTGAGCCATCTGTCCTCAGTGCACTTTTAATTTTCGTTTCTCTGCTGTGGAACATTCACCTCACATGCTCATTGGCCCATTTACCTTTATCATTTGTGGGCTGTTTGCTCATTTCTCAGGGCAGAGGACTGACCTTTGACCTTATTGTCTTGCTTCAGTCTTCAGCAACAGCAGCAACACTTTTTGTTTTAGCAGGTCCCTGTTCTCCCCCAAAATCATGAGGAGCTTCTTCTTTCGAAGGTGGGAACTTGCCAAAGCATGGCGTTGACAAGACAGGGGAATGTATTAATACATCTCAAAGGAATGTGTGTCTGCAAGCAAATAATGAATTTAACTTCTCTTCCTTATGCACCAGCGATTATAATTTGCTTTTAAAGTTTTTCATAATAACCCTGTGGGGAAAGCACTCTTATTACACTTTTGAAAATGTTTGGTTCCGTTGTTAAGTGGTTGGGTCCAAGATTCAAATTTAAATTTCCCTTACCCCAAATCCTTTTCTGGAACCACCATAATTCCACTACGAGAAGCATAGTTCTGTGCACAAGAACTCACCTTTGGAGTCTTGGGTTGGTGACAGACAGCAGGTTGCATTGCTTCAGAAGCAGTTCCCAGGGCTAGGCTGTTTCTGCAGCCCAGCATGTGAGAAATGGCAATAACGCTGCCCACAGCCCTTGGGATTATTGTCAGCTTAAGTGAGATAAAACAGGAAGGGCATTTGGCTCAGAGTGTGGCACCTTGGCAGTAACCACTACCTACTGCTGGTAAGAAAGTGGCAGAGTGATATTACCTCCATTATCAGGCATAAGGTTTCTAAATCAAATGATTTTCAGTACCTGACATTCATAAATATTTAAATTAGTTTGTTACATCTTCCTTTCTTATCTCTTAGAAATTATCTCCTGTTCACCATGGGAAGTAAAATCCTGCTGGGATTGTTTGGGCAGGATTGCAGGTTTGTGTACATCCTGTCAGAAATGTCTTGGTTGCTTTGGTCTTTCTGCAGGTTTTGCTCCATGCAGCAGAAGCAATTGTTGCAGGAGAATATCAGGTTCTCAAAAATGTGGGTCGCGACCCCTCTCGATAACCCTCTATCTCTAAAACTATTTACATCATGATTCATAACAGTAGCAAAACTGCAGCTATGGGTGCTAGGAATTGAATTTAACAAGAACACTCTGTGCAAAATTACAATTCTGAAGTAGCAATGAAAATAATTTTATAGCTGGGGTCAACCACAACATGTGGAACCATATTAAAGGATCGCAGCGTCAGAAAGGTTGAGAATTACTGCAGGACATTTCCCTGAGCTGTTTTTCTCATCATTTCCATTCTCGGCACTGCTTTGCCGGTTTGCCTTTGATCACACAGAACGTCTTGCAGAGGAGCAAGGAGAGTGTCAGGAAGGTGCCAGAC
>CM053766.1:56556267-56584271 GCA_028658305.1 Pachyuromys duprasi
TCTCCCTGAGGTTCAGCTTTGCTATTTTTGCTCGCCTCCCTAGTATAGTGGACACCATGTTAAAATATGCTTCAGATGCCTCCACATTAACTGATCTATTACCAGAGTTCAGAGAAAACTTTTTCACGGGGTGGGGGGGGGGCTTTCACGCCTCTGCTCCCTCGGCATTGTTTCCAATTCCCTTAGAAAGGTGAACACAACAATATGCATGACGTGGTTGCAGGAAAGAAGGGCGTATTTCATTCTGTTCCTACACAATAAGAATTCGGAGTCAAATTCCTGTATTGAAGGCCTAATGATGAGTCTGTCACAACATAACCTCATTTTGAAATAGGGCTGCTGCAATGTTGTAACTATTTAATACGAATTCAAAGAACAGTAAGATGGAACTCCATCTAATGCCTGTTGTCCTTGAAAAGGGGAAAATGGGCACTCTCTGTCTGTCTCCATCTCTGTCTATCTCTGCCTGTCTCTGTCATTGTCTCTGTCTCTCTATCTCTGCCTGTCTGTCTGTCTCTGTCTCTTTCTCTCACACACACATAGCGGTGTCTATAACCATACTACCATGAATGTGCAGGATCTTATCTGATCTCAGAAGGTAAGCAGGATCAGGCCTGGTTGCTACTTAGGTGAGAGAAAAAGTGAGGTGAAGGTGTCCTATAAGGGAGCACAATGATTGGCAGCAACCACCAGCCACTGAAAGAGACGCTGGGAAGAGATGTTCTCAGAAAGCACCCGCCCTGATGGTTTTTTGGCTTGGAGTTCCAGCCTCCAAAGCCTTGAGGCGGTAACTACCTGCTGCTCAAGCAAATGAATACGGAAACAACTAGAACTGAAGCCTCCTCAGGAATATCTAACAAGGATGACTCTAAATGCATATTTATTCATATTTTGTCATTTAAAATTAAAGTTCTGTAACCAAAGGGAGATAAGCAGTTCACCCTGAAATTATTGAAAATGAAGACTGTAGATGGCATATGATCTCCCATGAGATTACTTAACACTTTTTTAAAAAATCAACTTCAGTTTTATTGGTGTCTATTCGATGTACCTAGTACTGGGTTTCACAAGGACATAAAATACATTGAGCAATGCTCGTTTAGATGAACAAATGGGATGGACATTGAATGGAGGATAAAACAAGCAACAGGACAGGAGCATACCAAAGAGGGCCTCTGAAAGAATCAATATAGCAATGTATCAAAGCAGATATTAAGACTCACAACCAAGCCTTTGGCAGAGGGCGGGAAGTAATAATAAAAATAGGGGAAGTTAGTGAGACTTGGGGAGAACAAGAGCTCCACAAAGACCAAGCTGAGCAGGGCACAGGGGTCTTATACGAGACAGTTTCTCCAACCAAGGACCATGTATGGATATGGCCTAGAACCCCTGCTCAGATGTGGCCCATGGTAGCTCGGTGTCCAACTGAAGACCCTAGTAAGGGAAACAGGGACTGTTTCAGTCATGAACTTGATGGCTGGCTCTTTGACCCTCCCCATACACAATAGGGAGTAATAGCCTGGCTAGATCCCAGGGGAGGACATTGCAGCCAGCCCTGAGGAGACAAGATGATCTGGGGTCAGATGGAAGGGGAGGAGATCCTCCCCCGTTGGTGGACTTGGAGGGGGCAGGGAGGAGATGAGGGAGGGATGGGAAGAGTGGGAGGGAATGAAGGAGGGGGCTACGCCTGGGATGCAAAGTACCTAACCTGTGATTGATATAAAAATAAATAAATTACATTAAAAAATACATTGAGCAGACAGCATTGCTCACCCTTGTTTTTTCTCCCCCCTCATAGTCTCCTTTGTTCCTCTAGAGTATTTGTTTTCACCTTAAAATATTTATTCATTCTTATTTTCAGTGTATGAATGTTTGCCTGCATGTATGTGCACTGCACACATGTCTAGTATCTGAGGAGGCCCAAAAAGGGCAGCGGATCCCTCAGAAGAGAAGTTACACATGGCTCTGGGATGCTCTTAGCCACCACGCCCTCTCTCCAGCAACACAGTTTTGCCTTGCCTCCATGACATAGTCATGATTTCATGTGTCTACAATCTAGGAGCCGCAAATGAAGGAATGTGTGTGATAGCTGTGCTTCTGACCATGACAGAATTCACTCAGTGTGTTGATCTCCAGTTTCACCCACTTTCCCGGCAACAGTGCAACCTAGTCCTTCTTTCTGGATAAATAAAACTCCACAGAGACACTTACACTTAAAAAAATAAAGATGACATTTTCATATAGTCTCTGGTTCTAATACAGGGGAAAAAATGTCACAAGCATAATTCTAAAATCTATGACCAACAATCAAACTGTCTGCCAAAATGGTATGTTATTGTTTTGCGTGTGTGACAAAATCAGTGAAGAAGAAAAAAACATTGTCTGTGTTCTATAATGTGTTCCTTTCTGAAATGGAAATCTGCACACCTGCATGAAAGTAGACCTCTCCTCACTGCGTGTCCCCAGGATGCTTTACCCACAAGGAACTATACAGCAAAGCCTCTGGCCCTGCAGAGTCTTAAGTGTGAGCGACCCTCTTCCTGTCACTGGTAGTTACATGTTTCCATTCAGGACATGCATTTCTTGAATGCAGCAGTACAGAGAGTAGGTGACCAGCAACGGTATTTTGCACATACTTGGAGATGAGCTTTTCAAAAGTAAAATGTTTGTAGGAGTCATGGGGCTGTCCACAACCGTTTTGGGCTTTCTCTTTCTGGGCATGACGCATTTTCCCTTTGGTTTGGGGAGCAAGTTTCTTGGTCAAGGTGGACTAAGCAGCTGGAAAGCTGCAGCAGCCATTCTGGCATCGTGAACGTTTCTAAATGAACTGAACCTTAGTTCCAAGATTACAGGGAGCACATTCCTATGTTGTCACTCAGCCCACATCCTGTGCAGTCACAGCCTTCAGCACAGCCTAGCAGAGGCTTTGCAGAGGGATTAGCCGAGACTATTCAAGTATTGCAGTAATGACATAGTTAGAGAGAGCTGCCAATATTCTCATATAAACCACCTCCCATTATCAAGTTCCTGAGGAAAAATTCCAGTCCAAAGGTGACGGTCCTTTCATAATAAAGTAAAAATCATGTAAAGTCCTATAAGGTTTATGTCTGAAATCAGGCTCTGGCTCTTTTGAGTTAAGGTTCAAACGAATTAAATTCCACCCTGATGCTTAGTCTAACCGTTACGTTTGCAATTTCCAGGCAGAATGGATTCTTTTTGGTGCTGCAGCTTTAGCTGTGTCCCCCGGACAGCTGTGGGGGTTGGGCGTCCCTTAAGGCCTCAGAAGCCTTTTTATGAGCCTTATAAGTCCTTTTTATGGGCCTTACTTTTCATGAGCCAGCTAAATAGTTAGCAGAAGGAGCAGAGGGAAGAAGCAAGAAAACCACCAGGATGGGCCAAAGCTGTATGTTGCACCATCTCAGTTTTCAGTGCCTACGATCACCAGCTGCCTCCCAAGAGAAAGGCTGAAAGAGATAAAGCCAAGGAGAAGGAGCCAGAGAGAAGATCTGCAAGGTTGTCTGTTAAATCTGCTCCTCAAAAACCCGAGTCCTGACATTGCAGCCAGCCCTGAGGAGTCAGGATAAGCTGGGGTTAGATGGAAGGGAAGGAGGTCCTCCCCTGTTGGTGGACTTGGAGGGGGCGGGGAGGAGGGAGATGAGGGAGGGAGTGGGAGGGTAGGAGGGACTGAGGGAGGGGGCTACGCCTGGGATTCAAAGTACCTAACCTGTGATTGAGATAAAAATAAATAAATTAAAAAAAAAAACCCGAGTCCAAGCCTGAGGAGGCCAGTGCAAAGAAGACAGAGGCGGCACCGAGAGAAGAAAGAGGAAGGTCTGCTGCTGACATGAGCAAAGCAATTTCACAGACAAGGGGGGTGACAATAAAATCCAGACACAGAAAACTCAGGGTGCTGGAGGGCTTAAGGGGAGTGCAGGCATTACCAAGAACTGCGTCTGCTGACTTTATAATTTGAAATTACATACATATATACATATATATATATACATATGTATATATATATGGCAAGGATGTGGAGAAAGGGAACCCTCCTCCATTGTTGGTGGGAGTGCAAACTTGTACAACCACTTTGGAAATCAATTTGGCATTTCTCAGAAAATTGGGAATAGCACTACCTCAAGATCCAGTTATTCCACTCCTGGACATATACCCAAAAGATGCCCCACCATTCAACAAGGACATTTGCTCAACTATATTCATAGCAGCTTTATTGTGATATCCCTCAACGGAGGAATGGATACAGAAATCATGGCACATTTACACAATGGAATACTAGTCAGCTATTAAAAACAAGGAAATTATGAAATTTGCAGGCAAATGGATGGAACTAGAAAATATCATCCTGAATGAGGTAACCCAGAAACAGAAAGACACGTATGGTTTATACTCACTTATAAGTGGATATTAGCTGTATAATATAGGATAGCCATATTAAAAGCTATAGATCTAAAGAAGGGAAACACTAAGGAGGACCCTAGGGAGGATGCTTAAATCTCATTCAGAATGGCAAAAAGGAAAGATACCAGAAGTGGTACAAGAGAAGAAGCAGGATGGAAGCCTCCTGTAGAGTGTCCTCTGAAAGGCTCCACCCAACAGGGGATCGAAACAGATGCAGAAACTCACAGCCAAACTTTGGGCAGAGCACAGGGTGTCTTACAAAAGAAGTGGGGTGGAAAGAAGGATACAGAGGGGACAGGAGCCACACAATGAGGCCAACAAAGCTAAAAAACCTGAGCCCAGGGGATCATGCAGAGACTGATGCACCAAACAAGGACTATGCATGGAGAGGACCTAGACCCTTGCTCAAATGTAGTCTTCATGTGGGTTCCCAAGTAAGGGGAGCAGGGGCTGCCTCTGTCATGAACTCAGTTGCCTGCTCTTGATCACTCGCCCCTGGTGATGCAGCCTTGCCAGGCCACAGAGGAAGCAAATCCAGGCAGTCCTGATGAGACTTGATAAGCTATGGGCAAATGGCAGAAGAGGAGAACTCCCACTTTCAGTGGACTAGGGGAAGGGGATAGGCTGGAAGAGGAAGGGAGGGTGGACTGGGAGGAGTTGAGGGATGGGGCTTCAATCAGGATTTATATTAAATAAATTGTAAAAAAAATAAATTATATACGTATATAAAAGAAATGTTATATATACACGTGTAACATATATACATGTATACACATATAATGTATAACAAAATTCTTCAAATATACATATACACATATATATAGGTACATGTCTATGTAGGTATATATATTTATATGTATATGGAAAATTTTGTTATACATTTAAAAAATTTTAAGTTGTTAGCACTCAGAACCCTTCATTGTTTGGGGGAGAGGAAAAGAACATGTGCCCTTAACAAAATGTCTCTCAATCTGGATTGAAGTGGAAGAACCGTCCTTCCCTATCAGTTTTGATAGGTATCTCTCGGTTGTGGGGAACTAAAAATATTTTTGCTTTAATGTACTTTGTATATTTTTGTGGCTAATATATATTATCTCATAATCAGGAGAAAATACCTTCCTTAATTGAAGAAACTATTTTTCTAGCCTGATAAGAGACACTTAGAAAACACACACATGCTTAGGAGAAAATGAATAGAAAGAACCAATATTTCCTCCTCCATCCTCCCTTCGCACATCTCTGTCTTGCCCAGTGTTTTTCTCTCATCTGCCTTCTCATGATAGTGAAATACATGTAGAAAGTGAGCAAGCAACCCTTCTACACAGCATGCTACTTCACTGCTACAAAAGCTACTTGGGGTTAACTCATAAAACACTGCTGCAGGTTACGACAAGAATGAGGAGACCACAGTGCTAATGGACAGTATAAAACCCACTGGCATACCAGGTGCCCCTCTCCCTCAGCCGAGACAAACCACAGGCACCCTTGTACAAGACTCTGTGTGTGTAATCCAAGAGGGTATAAGATGTCAGGTCCCTTTATTTTAGCAGCTGAGCGGTCAGAGGAGAATTCTTGCTTCCTGCGTTTTTTATTCTATGGTCCTCCTGGGTCCCCTGGATGTGAAGCTGAAAGATCAATGCCAGATGGCTCAGTGGGAGAGATGTCTAATGGTTCTCCATCGATCTCAATCTCGCCTAGCTTGCAGCAGGGCACTCAGGCTTGCCACATCCAGCAGTTAATGAGAGCCCTCACTTGATGCTCATGGTGCCCATGGTGCCGAGGAAAGTTTGTTTTACATGTGTTTTCTCATGAAATCATCACCACAGCCATGCCAGGTAAGCAGTGTTCTTATGCCAGATACACTGCACTCATTACTGCTGGGAGGAAATACATTTCCCTAAGTCAAGCAGCCTGGAGATAGCTGAGACTGGGAAGCCACACTCTTTAGATTTCAAAGCTGGTACTTGAAAGACAATTCTGACGTCTTTAAAGAAAGCCCCAGTGCCAAAACACAATGGCCTAACATGCCTTAGTTTACCGGTGAAGTCTATGACACCTCAGATAGAGCAATAAGGGTTCCCCAAGAAACTAAACTAAAAAATGATAGAACAGTAGCTTCTTAGTTTTTCAAAGATGATGACAGAGAACTAAGAGCATTCTAGGTGCAAAGAGCTGTGAATTTGTTAAGTACAGTGGGGGGGTCTTAGTGCACCAGGTTGCTCTCTCTTTGTCTCTGTCTCTCTCTTTCTTTCTCTCTCTTTTTCTACCCCACCTCTCTATTTCTACCCTCCCCCCACATCTTTGTTTCTATCCCAGCTCTGTTTCTATCTCTCTTTCTCCATCTCTCTCGCCTTCTCTTCTCTTCCCTCTCTCCTTTCTCCCCCCCTTCAGTTATTTTATACATATCTTGCAATCAGCAGCTGGATACCCCAGTTCCCCTAACAATGCTCAGAGGGGGCCTTATATTGATGACCAAAGGGTACACACCATGTTATACTGTGTTTTATAATATTTCCTGCTCAGAGCACAATAGGCTGCAAATACTAGTTGCAGTGACTCTGGGTTTTAGTTAAATCTCATTGCTGAAGGGTAGGTGGATCCTGAACTGGGAAGAGGGAAGGAGAGGTCTCTGCCCTCACCCCTTACCCTACTTTGCTCCCCTTCTTCTTTGTTGTAGTCTTCTTTGCTTGGTGGCCTTTTCTGGAACTCCTGTTCCCTAGCAGAGGGTTTTACACATGACCTCTTGTATTACTACAGTTGCTCCTACTCCACAGTTTAATTACAAAATATTTGTCAGTGGCAGTTCATATTTTAATGCATTGCTTTTGATTTTATAGTCAGGAGCAATGGAGCTAGGGTGTTTGGTTTGCACAGCAGCCTGGAAGGCCCAACTTCCTTTGCACTTTCTTTCTGAGATGGTCTCAACATGGCCTTGTTTTATTTTCATTTTTCAAAAGAGATTAACCTTAGGGGCAAGTGCCTACTGAGAAAGTCATTCCCTGAATGTCACTGCTCTTGACTAGGTATGACAATTTTGTTGATTCATGCTGGCTTTCATTTAAGCAAAACCAGCATAGTTGGCTATCAATAATTGTTTAATGTTCTAGAAAATTTCCTCGTGATGGCTAGTTTAAAGCCAAAGATGTCTTTCTTTTCCCCCAAGCAAGTATGAAATGTCTTAACAATAGTTGTGTTTTTGTGGAAAGAAGGGAAAAAGAAATTTCACAAAATATTTTCAAGGACGTTTGTAGGTTTACCCTCTAGACTGCAACTTGGCTCAAGACTCCTAAATACCAGAGCACTCGTGACAGAGAAAGAAGCGTCAGGTGGCATTCTGAAGCCTCTTGTTTTTTCACACATTTTGGCATACCTGAGAAGCAGTATCATATGTCAGTTCCAAACCCCACAGAATATGTGTTAAGAGGAACATTGAAGCACGGGTCTGCACTAGGTCCTCTGCATACATGTTATGGCTGTGTAGCTTGGTCTTCCTAGACTCCTGGCAGTGGGAGTGGGAGTAGGGATGTCAGACTCTTTTGCCTGCTCTTGGGACTCTTTTATTTCTACTGGGTTGTTTTGTCCAGCCTTCATGTGACGCTATGTGCCTGGTCTTACTGTAGCTCGTTATGCTACAGTCTGTATTATTTGGTTGATGTCCCTGGGAGGCCTGTTCTTTTCTGAAGGGAACCAGAGGAGGAGTGCATCTGAGGGAGAGGGGAGGGAGGGGAAACTGCAGCTGGGATGTAGTGTACAAGGGAAGAATACATTTTTAAAAAAGAAAACAGATTTTTTTTCATATAATATATCCTCATTACAATTTCCCCTCTTCCAATTCTGCCCATTGCCTTTCCACATGCTCTCTCATCTGGGTCCACCCCTTTCTGTCTCTTGTTATAAGAGGAACAGGCATCTAAGAAATAATAAAATAAGATCAAACGAAACCGAAATGTCAGAATACGACAAAACAAACAAAGAGAAGGAGAGAAGCCAAAGCACAAGAAGCACATACGGATACAGACACACATAGGAATCCCATGAGAACACCAAACCAGAAGCATAGTACATATCCAAAGGACCTGTGAGGGTTAAAATAAAATGCCCTAACAACAATATGAGACAAAGAAGCTCCAAAGATAACACTGAGTTCACCATTTTTAACTACTAGCAATTGTGATTAGAAAAATGTAACTTTTTTTTAAATTGTGGGTTTTTTTTGAATTTATGCAAAACATAACAAATGCCAGTTTTGTTATTAAAGTACACACATGCCAGAATAATTTGGTCACAGTGTATGAGGACAGGTCCTGATGCCAGGAGGCTGAAGAAATAGAGGCACACAGACCTAGGATTACAAAGAATGCAATTTATTGGAGGTTCATTGATGGAAACGCCATCCAGGGAGTCAGAACCAGTTGGATCTCTCCAATTTGGGACAGGGAGATAAGACAGTAGATTGGTCAGGATAAAAGTGATGTCATTGTAGCTGGAATGTATATGGATCATCTTAATCAAAGGGCCGGCACATACTAGGTGTCAGGATGCAGTTGCAAAACTTCACACATCACTCTAGTCATTCCTGCTATTTATGATTTGATGACACACTGCAGGGGTGGGGGGCAGGGGACAAGTGGGGTTACTCAGGGGTGGTCAGGGACGCTGTGGCTCTAGATGGATGTTACCCTGTGAAGCTGAATCCATATGACATAAAATCAAGTGCAAAGTCAAAACAAAACTGGAGCACGCACGGCAGATGGTGCAGATCTTTGGAGAAAGGAGGAAAAGGACTAGAAAAGAAAACTAAGATCTTGGAAAGAAGAATAATCCGGTAGGAATAAATGTCAACATTTGTTCATTTGGGTGATATTTATTGTAGATATTCATACATAAATTCAAAAAGTGACCTAAATAACCTTTAAAAAAAAAAGCATGTTAAAAGAGAGTATTAAGCCAGGCGCTGTAGTGCACACCTGTAATCCCAGCACTCTAGCAGGCAGAGGTAGGCGGATCTCTGTGAGTTCAAGGCCAGTCTGCTTGGTCTACAAAGCGAGTCCAGGACAGCCCAAGCTACACAGAGAAATCCTGTCTCAAACAAACAAACAAACAAAGAGAATATTAATATTCCCTTCGATTTCTAAAAGCCAACTTTGTGCTCATGGACATTCGTATTTGTAGAAACACTACGGTATTGTTAACTATCCTTTCCTGAGCCTATAGGCTCGAGCCACTTCCCGGGCTTCTGAGGTGCTTCCTACTAGATAACAACTGTTGTTAAGGGCTCCCTAAGTTCTCACTGGTGGGATAGCTTTCCAACTGTAGACTCTTCACCCCAGGCTTTGATGTTAGTAGTAGAACAGGAGTACAAAACAGCCAAGTAGAACTCAGCTTGCCTGGGCATGTAGGCACACCCTCCAGAACATGTTTCCTGCCTTCTGCTGACCTGTTTGGCGAGAAATCTTTGCCCAACATTAACGAATGCCTTTTATTAGAAACGACTCACTCCCTCGGCACAGGGAGGCCATCCCATACATTTGCAGAGTCTTTAGTTCTTTTTTTCAGTTTGAATTATGAAAAATCCTGCTGTGTGGAGAGAGATTTATATATCTGGTTCTATCTAGTTGTTCCAGAGATTATGCACCATTTAGAATGATTTTAAATTGATCTACATAGATTTAAGTTAATTAATAATAACACCATAGGGCAAATTTGATATGTAAATTATTAAATCAACTTGTCTATACCCCTTTTTTGTTTGTTCCTGACAATTACTTTTTCCAATCACTATCAGTCAGACAACTAAATTACTAAGGACCTTGTAAATAGTGTTCTGACCAAGGCCTAGCAATCAGAGAACTCTTCATCTACCAGGACAAGGAAAACTGTTTGGGGGGATGTTTTATGGACATAATTTCATTTAAATAACAAGAAAAATCACAGAGTTTCTTCATGATGTTTTGATATACAACTTGAACCACTTATTTATTTATTTATTTATTTATTTATTTATTTATTTTTGCTGCTGGTCTACTTTATAAGCATTCTCTTCATGACACTGACCCTTTTTACTCAGGAGACAGGGAAACTCAGACATGACATCAAGGAGATGTTTTGGGGGGGGGGGCAGGTCCTGAAGTACGAGGGGAATCAACTCAGGGTTTTTCTGTATCCATTTCTTGACTCAGAGCCCCTGTCTGATAGAACTGAAGCATGATCTGTAGTCAATGCCCTTCTTGCCTGTCTCCCTCTCCTCTTCCCTTACAGCATTCTAATGGCACTCAGTGCTGTTCTTCCTTCAATCTTGAGCAGTGCCCAGGACTTCAAATGCTACTTTCCATCTCCCCCAGGGAAACCCTACTTCTGTAGTGCCAAGCTCTGCAATGAAGCAGGGTTTGCTCACCTGCACCTGGTTAGTGATGACGTTCTTTCGGTCTCCTGAAGGGGCAACTCTGGAAGAGTTCCTGCGACTACTTCACAGCTCTCCTCATGCATCCTACCTGCCCGGGCCAGTTCTGCCCAGGAACCTGAGGGGCTGCTGGCTATTAGAGCAGATCTGGGCTCAATTCAGCTAGGGGAAGTACTGTGAATCCAAGCACATCTAGGTGTAGGAACTATGAGTGGCAAAGGACCTAAAGTGTGTCTGAAGTCTCTCACTGGGAACAGCATAAAATGAAACATCAAGGGCAGTACTAGCCAACTCTCAGATCCAAAAGCTGTCTTCTCAGAATAAAACCAAACAGTCACGGAACGAATGAGGTTAACTTTGTGTTCCTGAATATTTCAAAGAACACACCAAAAACAAAAAACAAAAACAAACAAACAACAAACAAAAACCCCCACAACTAATCTATACTATTAAATATATATTTCTGTGATTCAATGTTCAGAATGTCACAATAAATCTACCAGGCCTCCTGAGATTTGGGGAAGGAAAATACAAGAAAACCTAGGAAGTCACCTTTTTTTTTTATTCTGCAAGTGGTATCAGGCAAACCACCTCAATATTTTATGGAGAGTTACAAGAAACACTTTCAAGAGAGACACTGAAGGTTGGAACGATTCTTGTTTAAAAATTTTTAAATAAAGTGGATGCATTTCCGTAATTCAGAATACAATCCAGGTATCTAAACTGTTTGTTTTTTTAAGCTTCAGTTAAAGGTTTTTAGAGGCCTATCCCCATGAACTAAATCCAAGGTGAGTCCAGCAGGGAGAGGGTTATGCCGGTAAACACACAGGTGTCTGAACTGTCTGTTTTCCTAGAGTGGAAGGAACAAGTAGAGGATCGACTGATTCATAAATGAGCCTGAATAAAACTCTCCGTGATATTTTCATCTTGTCTTGAAATACATCTCTCTGAGTACTCCTGAGTGTGTTTATTAATAATTAATTGTATTAGTCAGCTTTTCATTATGAAACACCAGGCAAGCTACCTAGAAACAAAAGGAAACTGATTTAGCACACGGTTTCAGAGATGTAAAGTTCATGCTTGGGCAGACACACTGGGTCCAGGCCCTGGTGGAGGAGAGAGGTGAGGGCCTATGGGAGTATGTGAAAGGGAAGAAGGGGAAGGGAGGAGGAGAGGAGAGGGCAGGAGGGGACTGGGAAGAGAGAGGGAAGAAAAAGGAAGGGGTGGGGGGAGAGTCAGGAGGAGGGGAAGAGGGAGAGAGATTACATATCCAGATAGGGAGAGAAAGGGAGTGGGCAGATATTAAGTTCCACTATGTTCTCACAGTCCTTTATGAGAGAACACCACTCAAGACCTTGAACGCCCCTCTCGGTCCCAAAGGAACCACTACCCCACCTCCAGCACAACTTTGGGGACTAAGCCTTTAATCAAAGTGGACCCTGGTGGACACAGAGACATCAAACAAAAGCACCGATGTACAGTGAACTGAGCAAAGTATTTTTGATCTTACATGATGTTATTTACCTCTATTACAAAGTCTTAGCCACTAAATTCCCACTTGTAACCTTCCATTCTGCTATAGACACATGTAAGTGCCTAACACAAGTTGCCAATAGGGAACAAGGCCACAGAAGACAGGGAGTGGAAAAATGTTCCTCTAAAAACTGTCAGTTTAGTGTATTGATTGTTTTGAGAAATAGTACATTTAGGAAGGGCTTTCTGCCCCCCTTTTTTTACTTTAAATCAGTGTGTAAACTCCCCAAGGGAAAGGTGACCTTCTTGTACAAGCAAGAGGAGAGCAAAGATGGTGTGTTAATGCCAAGGTGATTCTGTTGGAGGAGGGTGTTAGAAAGATGGCTCAGTGATTAAGAGCACTTGCTGAGCAATCATACACACACCCCATGCATACTCTCTCACACACACACACACACACACCACCACCACCACCACCACACATATACACTTACACACACACAGTTTTAAAAAGATGAGTCTGTGCAAACAACCTTTACTAAAATGACCTTTACCTTCCGTTATTTCCCTCATATCTGTTCTACTTTCCCATACATTCTCACTCATAGCTCGAACTCCTTTCCTTGGCCTTTCCACATCTATTACTTACTGTTTTAGTTAGAACTGTGCATAAGACCTTGAATTATTGTCAAACCCACTGGAATTCTCACTTCTTTCTGTGAAGTACATTGTATCATCTAAAAATAATAATATCAAATCAATCTGTATTTTTTCTCTACTAATTTATCTTTCATCAGTTTGATTCCCAGGATGCAGCCACAAAACCTAAGAAGGCAATGAGTTCCTTTCCTATAAATATGAGAGATTTAAATGTGAGTTTCAAATTATTTCAGGAAAAATTTTCAAATAAGAAAATTATTAAATCATTTTTCTGTGCTCATTAAATTCTTACTTGAATAGGTATTATAAATTGTAAATAAACCTGAGGCCATCTATTTCAAAGGAAAGGGGACTATTTTTTCACGTAATTGAAAAGTCCATTTGGTTTTAGCCATAACTAGATCAAGCTTTAAAATAGCCATTGG
The DNA here is from genome assembly GCA_028658305.1 of Pachyuromys duprasi. Lineage (NCBI taxonomy): Eukaryota > Metazoa > Chordata > Mammalia > Rodentia > Muridae > Pachyuromys > Pachyuromys duprasi. The sequence goes on from CM053766.1 coordinate 56,569,642, forward strand.
CATTTGATATCCCTACCTTTCCCACTCATGCTACTCTGTTTTCTTCTTATTTAGTTTGCTCTCTGCCAGACTCCTCCTTGTGGTATCAAGATTATCAACAGCACTAAGCTACTGTCTCTAAGTATCACAGCCCAAGAGGAGAAGATAAATTCTATTTTTACAGTTGTCCATATTTGAGTCTCATTAAGGCAACATAGAATTATTTAAGTCCACTGTCACATCTATTGGGAAGTTAGTGTGTTGGCAAAGGGGACGGTGAGTGGCTAAATCTAGGTCACTTGCCATGCCCTGGAGCTGAGGGTGAGTCATCTCCACAAAACCCGCATGGAATGACAACAGTGGAAAACTGGTTTCTCAAATGAAAATTAAAAACCTACTGAAGGAACAAAACAAACAAACAAAAAGTGCTAACCAAGTGCCATCTTCCCACACACAGCCTAGCCACGTGCACCACTTAAGATCAAAAGCACATCCTATTTTCTCCCTCACCTTGTACCCAAGTCCCACCATATAACCAGTGCCACGCAGGGCATCTCCACCATTGTGGTTCTCCATGTCCTAAAGCATCGATACACAGCTGGGGAAAGTCAAGAGGATTCTGCAACAGAGTGTCCATATTCTGGTTCAACCTAAACACTTGAGGTTGAAAAATAAAGGGAATGACTCCATTCTTAAGTCACTGTCTTGATCAAAGAAGTGTCTTGTACCCTAAGGAGGCCCTCAGCCTTCCCTCCTGCGGCTCCCTGTTTACTGGACAGAGTCTGAGGCAGAGAGAGAGGGGTCCGGGTTCTCAGGAGGTCTGAGAGTGAGCTTCATCTTCCTGATCTCTTGAGGCCTGGATGTACTTCTGGCAAACCCCATGCCCTTCTGATCAACTCATGACTTGAAATATCTGGAGTAGTGGTTGTGGTGTGGCTAGTTTTCTTGTTTGTTTTCTTTATTCTTTTAACTTAAACATCCTTGACAAAATCAGGAAGATGTAATAGAAGCCAACACTGTGATATTTCCAAGGACTGGGTTACAGTTCGTGAAGTGTTTTTCATCTCTAGTAGAAATATCAGCTAGGCTGTGACCCCAGGAGGTACTCAACTGAGCCAAGAGTGGGTCAAGAAGAGAAATAATATCTTAATATAAACCTCTTTATTATTGTGATGTAGCTGGCCAGTTAATGTAAAGAGGTGAAGTAGAAAAGAATTTAAAGACATATATTGGATTTTTTTAATGTAAAACATTTAAAGGAATACGTGATCACTAAATTTTGTAACAAGAACAAACAAATCCTGTCTTTCCATTATCACATTAAATAGGGTCCAGAACAATTTTCTTCCATCTCCCACAAACAATAAAGCACTTCTGATTCCAAGTATTGGTTTCTGTAAATTCTGTTGAAAATTGAGAGATTACTACAAATTAAAATGAGTATAAATTCTAACCTGGAATTTTTACTGGCATATATTCATTGTCCACAGTGCTGAGTTTCATAAACACATCTTGAGGTATATGATATACCTTGACACATTCTCTCATGCCCTTTCTTCTTCCTCCTCCCTCCCTTTCATACTAACAGAATGCTACACTCTTTCCTTCTCCCAGTTTCCTGTCTGCTTTCACGTATCTATATAAAATCCAGGATTGTCAGATGAAAGAAGAGCCTGACATTAGTCACTCTGCTTAATGTGGGTGATCTCCAGTAGCATCTGTTTCCTCCAAATAACATGGCGTTTTTCTTTATGGGTGAGTAAAGCTTAGTGTGTGTGTGGTGTGTGTGTACACATAATTTTCTTTACCCACTCATGCACTGACAGACACCCAAAAGTGGTATGAATAAAACTCAGTGTGTGTGCACATCATTCTCTTTATCCACTCATGCACTGACACCCAGAAGTGCTTTAGCTAGATCATGTGGTAGTTCTACTTTTAGTTTCTAGAAGAACCATCATGCTGATTTCAGTGGAGGCTGAGATATCTTACATTTTCACCAGGAGTATAACAAGGATTCCCATTTCCCCATATCCTTGCCAGAATTTACTCTTTTTTTTTCCCTTTATGATATTCATTCTGACTAGGCTGAGATGGAATCTCAATGTAGTTTTAATTTATATTTTCCTGATGATATTGATTTTTAATGTATTTTTATGTATTTATTTTTTTATGTATTTATGTAGTTTTAATTTATATTTTCCTGATGATATTGATTTTTTATGTATTTACTGGACATTTGTATTTTTTTTTCTTTTTTCTGTTTGTTTGTTTTTCAACACAGGAATTTTCTGTGTAGTCTTGGCTATCCTAGACGTAGCCTCTGCCTCCCATTTCTGGGACTGAAGACGTGCGACCCTGTATTTCATCTTTTGTAGTGACTGGCCCGTTCTGCCCTGGCCCTGGAGACGTGCTACCCCGTATTTCATCTTTTGTAGTGACTGGCCCGTTCTGCCCTGGCTCTGAGGCATCCTCTAGTTTTCACTTGTGTATTTGGCCTTTATTGCAGCTTAAGCAGGGTTACAGACGAGTGAGTAAATAGTGGCGAGGTCCATGGCAGCCTGAGGAGGTCCGGATTCACCTTAGTTCCTTAAGTTTGGGTCAGGTGGAGTCAATTACACTGAAGTTTCTTAGCAAAGCACTTTCTCCAGTTTCCTGGGACAATGGTTTGGCAGCCTACATCTGTTTCAAGGCTGGTAGTAACGGCTTACTTCCTTTAAGCAGGATTTGTCTCTGCAAAAAACGAGTAAGGAAGACCCAGAGAGATGGCTCAGTGGCCGAAGGTGCCTGCCGACAAATCTGACATGAGTTCAGTTTCTGAGACCCACGATGCTGGAAGGAGAGAGCCAATTTCCACAAGTTGTCCTCTGACTTCCAAAAATTTGTATGCACACTCACACCAGAAGTTTCATTCTGTGGTTTAGAGTTACATATTCTTGAAATAATCCTTTGATTAATTATTAATAGAGACCATAATGAGACCATGTTCTTTTGTTAAATAGCCTTTCTCCTGCATTTTATAAATTAATATATTCAATTATTTGGGGTTTTTTGCATAATTTCAGGTATAAAATCAGAAGCCAGGCTGGTGTTATGTTTAACATAAATGACACTGACCGGTAGACCCAAAATAAATAATAGTTTTTGATGCTATTCTAGATAAAATTTGAGAAGCCATAAAAACATTTATGGAACAAACAAGGAGAAAGAAAATATCCGAGTCCTCACTGGGAGGCACAGTGAAAAGAGGAATCGGCGCCACCCTGTAGAAATGTGATAGAGAGTTATTCCTGATTTTATAGGCCCAGAGATTGGGAAAGCCAAAGCGAATAAGTTCTCGATGGCAGACCCCATCCAGCTTTAAATTTCTCCTTCTCATGCTGTTACTTTCCCCCATTAGATCGCTTCAGTGAGACTGACCACTTGTACTATGGCTACCTTTACGATGGATCTGAATGACTCTTTTAATTGATGAAGCATCATTAAGGTAATCAGAATAATTGGGATGCTCACCCGTAACAGTGATCACCCATTGATGAGTCCTCCTTTGATTTCCTCTCCCCTGACTGCCTTTCCAAATTCTAAAGAAAAGCTACAGTTAAATGATTGGGATGTTGGCACTAATCTTTTCCTAGATATACAAAACCCAGAACATAGTGATCCTTAGGCAACATCAATAAAGTCCTACCCATTCTCCCTGTTTACATAAACTAGCACGAACATGTAAACTGATGTCTGGGCTTGTGAGTGTGTGTGTGTGTGTGTGTGTGTGTGTAGAGGGGGAGGGTACAGGACAGAGGTGGATATCAGGTTTGCTCCTCAGTTGCTGTCTGCCATGGTTTTTGAGACAAAGTCAATTTGGCTGGACTGTCTAGCCAAAAAGCTCTAGAGATCCACCTGTCTCTGTCCCTTCAGTCCTGATGCATGAGCTTCAAACTTGTCATAACGTGCTGGCGTTTACTACTGCTCCTGCTGACATAAGCCCATCAGTTTTCTAGTTTTAAGTTTTAATCCCAGACTAGAAGTCAATGTGTGTCCAGACCCAGTTCCCATCCCACAGTTCTCCTTTTGTGAATAATTTAAGAAATAACTGACTTTCCACTGTGATGGATACAAACTAAAAGGAGTGAAATCCAAGAATTTACCTCATCTATATACTTCAATGCCTTTAAAAGACAAACCTGAACTTGGAAGGATTACAATAATAAAAAAATGCATAGTGTTCACTCATAATTTCCATGTACTAAGTACCTATTTTGCGCTACGCACTGTTAGGAACCAAATGGATTGTTGAGGGCAATTTATAGGCTGGAGACACCAACAAAGAGTGTTGTTATTTTAAGAGAAAATACAGAAATTAGTCAGAACCTATAGATCTCCAGTGGCTTATGTCCAAAATTCCCAATCAAAGCTTCAAAATGCGGGCTAGGGTTGTATTTCAGTGATCTAGCACTTGCCTAGAATGCTTGAGGCCTTTGGTTTGATCCTCAGTACCACAAAATTAATTAATTAAAAGTAAAGACCTCAAAATGCATAATTAAAAGAAGTCCTTGCTATCATCTACCCTTTAAAAACACTTTAATTACATTTTATTTTATTTTATTTTATTGGGGGGAGTGTCAGAGGACAATCTGAGGGAGTAGGTGCTCTCCCCCTCTACCAAGGGGCTCCCAGAGTTCAGATTCAGTGGTCAGTCACTGGGAAGCAGAACCTTTACCCTTGGGGCCATCTGTTCAACTCCTACCGTCTGCCTCTGTTCCCACCTCATCAAGATAAAGAAACTTAGAAGAGGACTTGCCTCACTTGGCAAGCAGTTTCTGCAAGTTAGTGCCTAACAACAGTTCTCATTAATTGATTTAGAAAACACTGTTCAAAAACTTTTTCCATAAGAGAAATTGTTTATTAAGTAAACATTGCAAAAAAAATGTCTACAATGTTCACGTAGGCAGAGATTATTTTAAGGCCATTTCATTGTTCCCCTCCTCGCTTCTTTTTTAAATAGTTGGCTCTTCTGTGTGTGGCTAAGTAGGTTCTGTTTCTGAGGAATTAGGCTCCCCTACTTTTGGTTCTTGGTCTCACTAATAAAAGAATTTAGAAATGAAAGGAAGGAGCAAGGAGAATTAGAATAGCAACAAGGCCAGCAAGCTTGACAACAAGAGATGGAGAAGGGGAGGAGAGTGGAAATGGAGGTGAACAAGCAGCCCTGTGTTGCAGGGACCAAGGAGCCTCAGAGAAAGAGCAAGGAACCCAGCATACCGGGAAAGGTGTGCTTTTGCTTTTGGCCAGTATCTGAAAGAAAAACACAGAAAGAAAATTTAAGAATGCACACCGGGGCAGAGGCAGGCTGCACTCTGAGTTCCAGGCCAGCCTGGTCTACAGACTGGGTTTCATGACAGCCAGGGCTACACAGAGAAACCTGTCTCAGAAAACAAGGACGCGAGTGAGGGAATGAGGGAGCAAGCAAGCCAGCCAGCAAACAGTAACACTTTCTCAGACTTGAGCGCTCAGACTTGGCAGTATGGCTATGAGGGAAGCTCTGTGAGGCTGCACTGAGGGAGGGGTTCTAAGCCAGATATGAACGCTATCTCATTAAGGGGTAATTATTCCACCCATCTCCTTAGCAGCTCCTTAGGTGAGTCAGATTTCAGGTGATTAACATGCCAGCTGGATTAATTCTTACACACAGACAGCAGTATGCAACCTTCTAATCTTTGCAGCAGATCAGAATGTCTTGTCTCCCCTCCAGAGAAGCTTAGAGTCTTTTTTTTTTTTTAAACAAACCAAGAGACCTAAAGAGGGATAGTTATGATATTTTATCTTTCTAGTGTCACTAAGAGATAGGGTACACCCCCCCACCATGGGGGTATGGTGGGGAATGTCCATCATCAATGGCCTTCTGCCCTGCCAATTCCCCAGGAAACCCTAGATATCTGCAGCAACAACAACCAGTTTCTATTTAGTCTTGAAAATCCGTTGCACCAGGCTGCTATCATCGCCCCTGTCTTCACTTTGCAAATGAAAAACTAAAGTCAGAGGCTAAGGGCCTTGGCCCCAGGCTGCAGGGCTTTATTCTTTCATTCTCATCCTTCTAATTCAGCCAAGAATTTGCCTTTCTTGCATTTTGTTTTGTTTGTTGTTTTTTGACCCACAACAATATGTGTATATTTATGGGGTTCACTGTGGTGTTTTGATACAAGTACATTCTGTGAAATTATCAAATCAAGGCGATGAACTGAAACTTAAACAACCAACAAACCAACAATGGTTTGACCTGATTATAATAAGCAAAAGCAACAGAAAAAAAAGTCCCTAATTCTTTTTTTCAATAACATGGCAACTTCTTGGTCCCTCTTCTCCATCCATTCCCTATTTTGCCATTGCAGAAAGATGACTAATAGGTTTATATGTAATAGGTATCAATAATAAATGACATGCGATGTTTCATGCTGACCTAGGCAAAGTTAGAATATCTACATGTTAGTGTATATTTTTTATAAAAATAAAAGACACTAATAGATTGATACAGCTCCGGGTAAAGTTCAAGTTATTGCTTACAGTTGTTATGAGGGACACTCTAAGATAGAAATCTTAAGGGTGTTGGTCCCATAGAGAACTAACATAACAGAAAACATCTTCACTCACCAAGCTTTATTCTGTGCAGGATTAATATAATGTGGAATTGTGAGATGGGCCTGGTAAGCAAAATCTTTGCTATTGGTCCATTGTGTTCCCATTCAAGTCTCTTCATAGTTCAAAACAGAGTCAATTAGGTATCAGGAAATAATTTTTCTCCTTTTGAACCAGGTCTTACTCTATTGCATAGGCTGGCTGGGGAGTTCCTGCATTAAGATTCTTTTGTCTAGACTTTCTGAGCAGCTGGGACTATAGGATGATTCACTGCACTCACCTTTCATGTAGTAAATAGAAGAATCCAAGTAAATGCGGCTTGTCGAGTGGGAACCTATATTCTTTGGAATCAGTGGAAAAGTATCAAGCACAGAACTCCGCACATATGTTAGAATTGGGCATCCACTTACCTTCAACCACATATAAATGAAGCAAACAGATGTGGCATCCTGGTCCATTCAACTGTTGTTTTTCAAACTTACCTCAAGATACCGTGCAGCATGCACATACAAGAGGGTAGAAGGAACTGCAGGGGACATCAGAGGAAAAAAGATTTATGAATATGTCAATTCCACTCAGCTACGACAATTGGTTTTAACTCTGTCTATTCTTGGCATTGAAGTATTAGCTCTAAATGGTGATTGGGTTCATCACTTTTAAAATTTCGGATACAATCTCCTCTGTGAAGATTAAACTAACAGGTATAATCAAACCTCAACAAGTAATAAGAATAACTATTCATAGCAAATAACAAGTAACATACAAATAGCAATCCTGGGCACAGGTGGAAAATAAAACAAAGTGATGAGGAAAAACCCTCTATCGCTTTTTGGTTGTTGTTGTTCTGTTTTGTTGTTGTTGTTTTTGTTTGTTTGTTTGTTTGAGGCAGGGTGTCTCTGGGTAGCCTTGGCTGTCCTGGACTCATCTCATAGACCAGGCTGGCCTTGATCTCACAGGGATCTGCCTGCCCCTGCCTCCCACCATGCCACCACGCCTGGTTCTTCTAGCCCTCTTAAGGTATAATTTTCAAAAGTTAAATCAGTCTCTAAGGTAAATATAAATTTAATGTAAGTTAAATTATGTTATGTTTCCTCCCACCAAGGAGAAAACAGTACCATGTTATGGCGGATTCAGAGAGCTTTTAAGAAGCTGGGAGCCTGAAAATAACCCCAAAAAAGTGAGGTCAAGATTCCTGGGCTAATGACACATAGGCCAGCCTGTGTAGCCTCTGTGTAGCCACAATCATCTTCTCTTCTGACTAAGCCTTGGTGACTAAATTACCCATCTGGATCTTTAATTGTGAAAACAAAACAAAAACAACAACAACAAAAAACTTTCCTCACACAATCCTTCGGTGGCTTGTTTCATATTAAAAGCCTTGATGCTTCCCATTGTGAGATTTTTGTTTGGGGCCTTCTTTGAGTAATTTTTTTTGACATGTTCTCTAATCACTTTGTCTCTGCAGCATCAATGATCTAAAGCAGTCCACAGAACAACACAGATCCTCTTATTTGACATGAGTTTGCATTCTCTCCGCTTGTTTTGTGTGTGACATTACAAGACCAATGACTTTCAAAGCTGGCTGTTGATGGTTCATGAAACGTATTTCTAATTGTTCTGTTTCCTGTTCCTATTTTGCACCATCCCATGGAACTAAGGAAATGCTGGAGATTCAGCTATTACATTTGAATATGCTTTGGTAGAGACCCCTGGAAAATGTTGTGAAAACATTCTTCAATTTTATCAGGGATAACCTGATAGCTCTCACGAGCTTTAGATGGTGGGAGACTATGGAATCCTTGGGGCTAACACAGAACCGATAGATTAAAAAAAAAAAAAAAACCATCTCCTCTGTGATTATTTATTGCTTTTTCTTTCTACGTGTTCCTTTCTCATTTGTTTGTTTTTTGTCTCTATCAAGATACAGCATGGTAAGATGTACCCACTTTTTAGAATCTTGATAGCTCCCCATTTTATAGTCTTTTATGTAACTCACTTAAAAAATAGAAAATAAGGGTCATTGAGATGGCTCAAAGAGTAAAGGAGACCCAATTTCGGTGCTTTGAAACCATGTGAAGGTGGAAAGAGAAAGCCAGATCCACAAAGTTGTCCTTCTCTCTCTCACACACACACATACACACACATATATACACACATACACACATTCGCACACACAAACACACACACAGGCAAATTTCAAAAAGAAAAGGAGTGTTGTTAGATGAAACTATAAGGAAAATCCGAAATCCTTTCTCAGTGTCCAAATAAAAACTCTTAAAACAACACAAAAATCACCCTCTTATACAAGTTACTATTTGAATATTTTATTACTCTTTAATAATTTTCAAGAAATAGAATTACTATATCAAAAATAGGAGCTCTGAGGTCAGATCTAGGACTTCATCCCTCCTCCTCTATCCTCTCCTAGCCTGGAAACTAAGTCCTGGCTTGGTTTGCTCATCTGTGATGTGGGTGTCATAGCATCATTAGTAATATTTAAAAACAAATTACCCCAGGTTCATAGCTCAGTAAATGGGAACAACCAAGAATGCTATCTCACCTCTCCTTGCTTCATCATGAAATCTATTTAGATGTTCTCGCTCCCTCCCCCCTCATTTTCAAGGTCTTTTGTAGCCCAGGCTGTCCTCAAACTTCCTTTGTAGCTGAGGATGACTTTTACCTTCTTCTCCTTCTCTCTCTACCTCCCAAATGCTGAGGTTACAGGTATAAACTCCCTTGCCTCTTTTATGCTCTGCTGGCAGTCAAACCCTAGGCTTCTTGAATGTTAGATGCTCTACCAACTGAGCTATATTCCTACCTCTAGGTGTCATCTCTGGACAGAGGCTCTCCTGGCCTATCCCACTTACTCCAGACATTCCCCAAGAGAGTTCCCTGCTTGGTTGTTTTATGGAACTTTCACAATTTATAGTTATGTATTTTGTCTATCTTGTCCATGGGACTTGGAAGCTCCAGAGAGCAGGAGTAATGGGTTCTATAATCACCATGGTGCCAGCCTAGTGCCTAGCACATAGGAGACATCCGTACATATTTGATAATGAATGAGCTTCACATAGAACTACAATGCCTCAGTGTCACAGGTGTGGGAGTATCGTGGGAAGTGTGGACACCACCCTTTATTTTCCTTCAGAATTGCCATTCCAGAGAATAAGATTTCTGACTGCCTAAATGCTAGTAGCTTTTCTTGTGTCATGTGCCAAAAGTACATTTTAAGTATTAATTCTACGTACTATACAATTAGTAGACATAAAAATGTAAAAAAAATATACTTTAGATCATATACCTAAATATAAATGAGACTGATTGGAATAACTTATGAGAACACTTAAGTATAAGAGATTTATAATGAACTGTTCCTTAATCACTCTTGGTTTTCTTCCCAAAGTAATAAATTTCAGGTGTCTACTACCATCCTTACTTTTTAACTCAGCATTTACATGTCCCTCTCAGCATTTCGTTTAGCTCAAGCCAAGACTTCAGCAAACTCAGAGAAATTGCATCAACAAGGAAGGTCCTTGTGTGCTTATTTGAAATTTCACTCCAGGGATAACGTTCTGGGTGTGGCGCTGATGGAGTCTAGTTCTGCAAAACATATACTTAGTCAAATGATATCCACAGAATTACTTCATAAACCCACGAGTGTGATAACATCGTCCCTCACTATCTCTTCTAGCTCAGTCTCCTGGGAATCCCAGCTTACATTATCAGAATGAGGTGAAATAAACAGTCTGTTCTAATTATCCCTACCCTAATGAGAAATGTTCTTGTTATTTCTACATCCTAATCGTTTTAAGTAGCCAAGCCCTGGAACTCAGGCTCAAGCTTAAGGTAATAAGGCTTAAATACTTTGCCTTGAGTTCTGGATTGAGACACTCTGAATTCACTACGGGAAGCTCAGCAGGCATTCTTCCAAGGAAAACATATTTGAGAGTAATGCAAAAGCAGTCAAACAGATAAAAACCTCAGCACACCAACTTGCGGGTTTCTCTTTGATACTACTTGTTCTATTAAAATACATAGAAAAAATTTTTTTCTATTGTTTTATCTGGTTAATTTTTCAACATCTACATGCTTTTCCATTTTGAAAGTTAAAACAAAGAGCCAAGCAGAGATAAATAACAACAGTGCAACACAGAATAATTTCAAAGATAAGGTCTGTCTCATAAATTATGCATAACTTGCAATGACATACAATACAGGGCTTTTGGCTACTTTTATGCCAACTTGTTACAATCTAGAGTCATTTGAGAAGAAAGAACCTCAGTTGAGGAAATGGAACCCTCAGATTAGTCTGTGGGCAAGTTTGTGGAGCATTTTCTTGATTAATGACTGATATGAGAAGGCCTAGCCCATTTTGGGTAGTGACACTTTTGGGATGGTGGTCCACACTGCTAAAAAAAAAAAAAAATAGGCTGAGCAAGCCATGAGGAGAAAACCATTAAGAAGCACTCTTCTGTGGCCCTGGCATCTAGATTTCTGCCTTAGGTTCCTTCCTTGATTTCCCTCAGTGATAGAATGTTATCCGAAAGTTGTAAGATGAAATCACTTTCTCTCTCCACAAATTGCTTTTGGCCATGGTGTTTTATCACAACAATAGAAACCCCAACTAAGAGAACACATTATTCAGAAAAAGGTTTAAGTCAGGATTTTAAGACTTTGAAGTTGGATTTGTATGGGTGATTCTGTTGATAAAGTTTCAGAGAGATACAAAGCCTGGTCTTAAAATCCCCAATTAAGGGTTTTTCTGAATAGTATGTATTACATGCTATTATGTACTACATAAGGTATGTCAGGACCAGGAATGGATTACAGCTTGTTGATTATTGGCCAAAGGGGTCCCATCGACACCTAAAATATCATAGATGATTCCTAACGCCATTGGTTACTCTCCACAACCTAATGGTAAGACCTTATTGCTGAAAACACTGCTTACTTATGTCAACAAACATGGGTAAATTGAGCTGCTGCTCAACTAGAACTTCATCTCTAGTGATTAGAGTTTATCATGCTAAAATGTACTTTAAACGCTACCAAAAGATGAAAGTAATCAATTTCACTCTACTCCAAGCCCTGTGAACTAGAATAGTGACCTGACTTCAAGATATTCTGATTAGAACAAGAGTGGCATGAATATTGCATGAGTAACCAACCCCTTTTTGATTGGATTTAAGGTCTGCTCCATGAGCTAGATCCTTCACCTAGCACTGTTAATGAGCCCATGAGACAAGGTATGCTTTCCCTTGAGGCCCATGACATACCTTGTCTGCTAAAGGAATGTAGCAATAAGATCACTCCTGGCATACTTCTATACCCCATAGGTCAGTGCATAAATGAACCCCCACTAGAGAAAGTTTTTTTTTTCTTGCAGTAGATATTAACACAGAGACTAATGGGTGGACAATACACAGAGAGTGGGAGAACTTGGAATATTCAGTCTGAAATGGGATGTCCTTATGAAACCATTCCTCTCAAAGCTCACGGATATATACAGCAGAGGAGGCAGAAAGGTTGCAAGAACAACATTTTGCAGACACAACAGAGGTGACACACATGTGTATTCACAGAGACGGTGACGGTGTGCATAAGACCGGCACAACTCAAGCCCAGACAAGAATCCCAGTGTGAGACAGGAAAGCAAGCACAAAGCCTCACCTCCAACCAAGAAGCTATGTGCAGTTTCATAGCTGCAGAGAGAGGGAAATCAAATTTCTTCAATGAAGCTATTCTAGGAATATTAACTACACTCAGGCAGACTACATATTTGAAAATGTTTGGCCAAGTCAAAACACACCCCATGTTTTCCTTTACTGTGTCTGTGCTTTTTAAAATTTTTTTGTTTTGTTTTTGTTTTTTTAAGACAGAGAAAAACTGTGAACTGGGAAAATATGGGAACAATTGGGGAAGTGGAAAGAATATGGTTAAAATATATTCTATAAATAATTTTTAAATAAAGAAAATGTTTTTTAAAAATAGAAAGGTGCATTGCCTGGGTAATAGACATTAGTCACTAGGTGGACTTACCGTAGAAGAACCACATCTGGAGAAGAAAATCATGCAGCGGATATAACAGCAACTCTCTTCCAAGGTCCATCCCAAATCATCTGCTTCCTCAGATTGATCTACATTATGAAACATGGAGAACTCAAAGCATCCCGAAAGCTCTAGATGGACAGAACCACAAGACTCGAATTCTACGCCATAGTTGTTATTAGCAAGAACTGTATCCTCTACTCTCCAGATCTACCAAGTTTTATCTACGCTTTGAGGGAATGGATATGAAGAGACACCGTGACTACGACAACTCTTATAAAGAAAAACATCTAATTGGGCTGGCTTACAGGTTCAGAGTTTAGTCTGTTATCGTCATGACAAGAGGCATGGCAGCCTGCAGGCAGACATGGTGCTGGAGAAGGAGCTGAGAGTTCTACATCTGGATCAACAGGCAGTAGAAAGAGAGACACTGGACCTGGCTGGAGCATTTGAGACCTCAATGCCCACTCCTACTGCCACACTTCCTCCAACAAGGCCACACTTCCTCCAACAAGGCCACACTTCCTCCAACAAGGCCACACTTCCTCCAACAAGGTCGCAAGTCCTATTTCTGCTCCCTAAGCATTCAAATCGGAATCTATGGAGGCCATTCTTATTCAAACTACCACAGTACTCCAAGATTTTTGACTTCTCCAAACTTCTGTTTAGGTATGGCTGCTACCTTTTCTTTCTTCTTACACCATGCAGGACATGGTGACTTTGGAGACGGGTGGATTTACCTGAAGTGTTAGTTTTATTAGTAACTAGCGTCTAGAACACTTAACAAGACCACTATCCCTGAGATTTAGTTTCTTCATCAGGAAAATGAACAGATCAATGTATTTATTTATAAAGTCTTGCGAGGCTCAAACGGGTGACATATAGAAAGTCTTTGGTGTAGCACCCATCACATGAAATGTCTATCTGCAATGTTTGACTGTCTCTTCCTGACCTGTTGTGTGCTATGACTTCCTGCTCTGATGTGTGCTTTGAATTTGTGTGGTGGGAGAGGCTCTTGGCTTACATTTGAAGAGAAGCAGAGGTTGGTAGAGTAAAGGAATTAAAAAGGGTGATTTGGAACAAACTTCAAGAAGAAAACCTGCAAGACAATGATTTTAGAGACTATTCTTATGAATATCTTATGGCTATGATAAGAGATACCATGGGGACTTTTGTCATCACAAGACACAAAATAACTGGCCAAAAAGTGACACGAATTCTTCATGGAACTGCCTGGGAATTTCTTCAGTTCTCCATCAACTGCTGAGCATTCATTTCTGTTGTTGTGAAGAATGAAATCAGCCTTCATCTGAGTCTTCAGCATGAAAGTTGCCATGTCAAAGATTGTGAAATTCTAAGACTATTCCCACATTCAAACTCTCTCATTGAGACACAGTAAAAGGATTCAAGAAAAAGTGGGAAAGACCCTAGAACTCATTGGCACAGGAGACTACTTCCTGAACAGAACACCAACAGCACAGGCTCTAAGAACAACAATCAATAAATGGGACCTCATGAAACTGAAAAGCTTCTGTAAAGCAAAAGACACTGTCATCAAAACAAAACGACAGCCTACAGACTGGGAAAAGATCTTCACCAATCCTATATCTGACAGGGGGCTAATATCCAGTATATACAAATAACTGAAGAAGTTAAAAAGCAACAAATCAAGTAATCCAATTAAAAAATGGGGTATGGAGCTAAACAGAGAACTCTCTGTAGAGGACTGTGGAATGGCAGAAAAACACTTAAAGAAATGTTCAGCGTCCTTAGCCATCAGGGAGATGCAAATCAAAACAACCCTGAGATTTCACCTTACACCCATCAGAATGGCTAAGATCAAAAACTCTAGTGACAACACATGCTGGAGAGGATGTGGAGAAAGAGGAACCCTCCTCCATTGCTGGTGGGAATGTAAACTTGTACAACCACTTTTGAAATCAATTTGGCGTTTTCTTAGACAATTAAGAATAGTG
>CM053766.1:56584771-56637698 GCA_028658305.1 Pachyuromys duprasi
TGACTCTTTGACCCTCCCCCATACAAGCCGGGGAGTGACAGACTGGCTAGATCCCAGGGGAGGGCATTGTAGCCAGCCCTGAGGAGACAGGATGAGCTGGGTTTGGATGGAAGGGGAGGAGGTCCTCCCCTGTTGGTGGACTTGGAGGGGGCGGGGAGGAGGGAGATGAGGGAGGGAGTGGGAGGGTGGGAGGGAATGAGGGAGGAGGCTACGCCTGGGATGCAAAGTACCTAAGCTGTGATTGATATAAAAATAAATAAATTAATTAAAAATATATAAATAAATTAATTAATTAAAAAATAAAAATGTTAAAATTAAAGAAAAAGAATGAATAATTAAATCAGGAGCAGTGGCACATGCCTGTAATCTGCATTCAGAGAGGCAGAGGCAGGTAGTTCTCTGTGAGTTTGAGGCCAGCCTGTTCTACAAAGTGAGTCCAGGACAGCCAAGGCTACACAGAGAAACCCTGTCTTGAAAAACAAAACAAAACAAAAAGAATGAATGACGAGTAAAAACTGTCACAGAAAACAAGATTTTTAAAGCAAACTGAAAATTTACTTCCTCTATAGACACATTTATGCAAATATATATTGGTGTGTATATATATTTAGTATATGTATATATAAATACATACCAATTTTATGAATATATACATAATATGTACATATAATACAATCTCCCTTCACATTAGTTTTCGTACTGGATAAGCTTTGATTATTGCTAATGATACCCAGGTGTTCCAATTCCTTGGCCTCTTTATGTATATTTTCCTTTCAGATCTAATTTTTCCTGCCATTTAGTCTCTCAAAATGAGACTATTCCAACATGCCTTGATCTAACATATGGTTGGCAAACATCCAATGAGGACAGGCAGCTTAGTTATATAATTCAGATATCACAGATGTGGCCTCTATTTAAATGACCTTAAATGCGCCCCAGGGCCCAGAGGCTGAAAGCATGCAAAGAGACCAAATTAGACTAGAGGGTTCACGCCTCAGAATTTACTTTCCTCTATTAGCAAACTTCTATTCACCTCCCCCTTACCATCTCTGTCTATTGGAATGACCATATAATTTTTCATCTATGATTATATTAATTTGCAAGCCTGGAAATAAAACTAACTTGATCACTGTGTAAGATCTTTTAAACATACTATTGACCTAATTTGTAATTATTTTATTCAGGTGGGGTTTTGTGGAAAGTAGGGGGGATATGTGTGCATATGTGCTGGACTCAAATCCAGGGTCCTGAGCATGGCAGATAATTGCTCTACCACTGAGCTAAAATCCTCCAGTCCTTAAAGACTATTGCATTGAAATTCATCATGGACTTGGCCTTTAGTTTTCTTTTCTTGGGTATCCTTGTTAGGGCATTGTGGTCTGAATCAGAGGTGTCCTCCACAGACTCAGCTGATGATACTATTTGGGGGAACACCAGAAATTTTAGGAGGATGGTTCTCGTTGGAGGAAATAAGTCATCATAGGCATGGCTTGAAGAGTGGTTTTGACCTGATTCCTTCCTGTTCTTGTCTCTGTCTCCATCTCTCTGTATTCTTGTTCTCTCTCTTCCCTCTTCCCCCTTCTGGCTAGGATGGAGTGGGCAGCATTGCTTTATCAAGCTCTTCCACCATGCTGACCTGCCTCCCACAGTCGAGAATGACTAGAGCTACCTGACCATGGAGAGAAACCTCTGAAGCCACAGGCCATGGCACGTAACGCTTCCCTTTAAAATACATAAACCTGTGAGTAAGTTGTTTATTTTGAATATTTGTTGCAGTGACCAAAAACCCCCACAAATAGACAAAAAAAATCTGACTAACACAGGACAAGACTGTCTCTGTAGAGTGAGTGGTGTGGAAGCAAGACCTTCGTTCCTGTTTGGTAGGCTAGGTGAGGAGTGTTAGCACTAGTTTTTTTTTAGTCTGGCATTATTTAGTCATGAACTAATGTGGCCCTAAGCTTCTGTTTGTTTAGAGACTTTTTATTCAATACCATCTTTATTCATCCACTAAGATGTCTAAATATCCTTCTTGGTTTAAATATTGTATCCAATACGTGTCTAGAAATTTGTCCAATTTTTCTAGCTTTTTCAGTTTATTAGCATATTAATTTTTTAAATATCCCTGATATTTGTGTGGATCCCAATGGTATCTGTTGTCATGTCTCTTTTTAGTCCCTAATTTTACTTATTTTGGTCCTGTCTATCTTATAGTTAGTTTGGCTCAGTGCTTTCTTCTTCTTCTTCTTCTTCTTCTTCTTCTTCTTCTTCTTCTTCTTCTTCTTCTTCTTCTTCTTCTTCTTCTTCCTTTTCTGGTTTTTAATAAGACAGGGTTTCTTTGTGTAGCCTTGGCTGTCCTGGACTCACTCTGTCAACCAGGCTGACCTTGAACACACAGACATGTGCTTGCCTCTGCCCCCGAATACTGGGATCACAGGCACGTGCTACCATGCCTGGCTGGCTCAGTGCTTTTCAAGTTTTGTATTTTCATAGATCCCTATGGGGGCTTGCTCTCTAGACCACTTAGAGAGCAGAAACCAATTCACCATAACAACTACAGCACAAAATACAGCATGTCCTTTGGGTTATTCTTTTAAACAGAAACAGATGCAGGGATCCGCTGGTTTGCACACTCAAGAATCCCATAAAAACACTAAACTGGAAGCCATAATACATACCCAAAGGAACTGTAGAATAAAAGAGAGAAAATATATATACAAATGAAATAAATCAAAATCAAATATAAATAATAAGATATGAAAGGAAAGAAGGGAAGAAAGAGAGAGAGAGAGAGAGAGAGAGAGAGAGAGGCCTGACAATGCAGGCAAGGAACCTCCAAAACCTCATTTTCACTTGGTCATCTCTGTTGGTCTACTGTTGGCATGCAGCCTACCCTTAAGAGTAGTTTGTTTCCCCAGTGAGCTTCTCTTTCAGAAAACTAAATTTTCATTTGCAAGTGGCTGTCAACTGGAGAGAGATTTTAGGTTAGAGATGGAGGCATGTGCCCACTTCTACTTTCAGCTCTAAGTCCCCATCTGCTACAGACCCATAAAGAGAGAGTCAAAATAGTATACAGTAAGATAAAAAATTAAATATATGGTAAAATTTAATCAAATTAAAGTGAAAGGGGGAGCAAAGAAGAGGAAAAGGAAAAAATTTTTTAAAGTGAAAAATGAGAAAGAAAAGACAAAATGTCTCTTTGGTAAATAGAAATAAATAAAAGTAGATAGACATAAGAAAATCTAATACAGAAAATAAGTTAAGACTTTCTTCTAACCAAGGGAATTTTCATGTATTTTACTGGGAGGGACAAGTAGGCTACATGAAGCTAAGGCCTGTTGTCATGGCTCTCAGCTCTCACCAAGCACACTGATAAATAATATATGCAGAGTAAGCTCTGCCTGTGCTTCCCACTGGGCCAGTTAAGGGTATGTCTTCCATGGCAAGGCTGTATTCTGTATTTGCTTCAGAGGCTCTTTGTACTCTCACCTAGAACCACAGCAAGCACCAATGCTCTATTTGGAGGTTACGTAGACAAAACTTAATTACATGCTCCTTAGGCCCTCAGTCTGTGCTACTAGGGACTTGCAGAACGTGACAGCCACAGTTTATCCCTGAATGCCTCAAAGAGCCAGGGAATCAAATAGATCACTGAGTCTTGTACTAAATGAGGAAGGGGTTGTGGAAGCTCAGAAATTTGTTTCCTGTAGTCTCAGCACTTTCAGACCCTGCCCCAGATTAAACTCCTTGGGGCTCGACTACTCACGACCACAAAGTGGGGCCAGTCACCGTACCCTCCACAGCCTGTTCATTGCTCCCATGGCTTGTACTTCGTGGGTGTTTAATAGACACCTCCTCTCTTTAGCTGTCTCTTGTGGCCTCCCTCACTTCTCAAAATCACTGGGGTGGGGTCTCCCCAGAGACCCTAAATTGTGATTGTTCCAGATTATCTGATCCATATAGTAGTTTACTCTGCAATGATAGCTCCATTTTAAGGAGGCTCCTAGGCATAGCACTTGAAGAGGTGAGGCGATTTCTTCTCTAAAGTTACTTTGTTGAGCAGGAGGAGTCACTTTTAGACCAATTCTTCCTCTTGACTGGTGCTTTTAAGAAAGAAGTTTCGAGGTGAAGTGGTGGTGGCACACGTCTTTAATCCCAACACTCTGGAGGCAGAGACAGATGGATCTCTGTGAATTCAAGACCAGCCTGGCCTACAAAGAGAGTTCCAGGACAGCCAGGTATGTTACACAGAGAAACCCTGTCTTGAAATCTTGAGGAAGAAGGAGGAAGAAGGAGGAGGAGGAGGAGGAGGAGGAGGAGAAGAAGAAGAAGAAGAAGAAGAAGAAGAAGAAAGCTTCCTTCTGTGGCTAGAACTTGCATCTTCTCAGAGCAGCTGAAGTCACTATCTGGCTTACCTGAGCCTCCCCACCCCCCAGGAATTGGGGCTGACTTGTGGATGACACCATACTTACTGCTCTTTGAGCTTTTTAGTTTCCTTATTATAGTATACTTGATTCCTGGAGTTCTCTTCTTCCTGACTCTTCTCATTCACAAAGTCACAGGGAGGACACATCTATTCCAACATCTGACCTCAAAGTTATCGAGATCTAGATTTCAACTCTGGGAGAAAGCCAAGATTTCCTTCTGGACTCTGTGTACTTTGCTATAAAAAGTATATTAGTTGTAGAATCTATCATTAGCTCTGTAGGAAATATAATAATGAAAAAGTAATGTCTCAACAAACTCCACCCATAGACTGCTTTCCAGGCGATCACTCTCAGTTAAGCTCTGCCATCACAAAGGTTCCTATCACATCTGCTGGTCCAGCCAGTCTGACCAGGCAGCTCTTCTCTAAAGGTACCATATGTTTGCATAAGCAATTCCTCTCACTACACCCCTACTCTTCAATACATACCCTGTCTTAGTTAGGGTTTCTATTGCTGTGAAGAAACACCATGACCAAGGCAAGTCTTATAAAGGAAAATATTTAATTGGGGCTGGCTTCCACTTCAGAGGTTTTGTCCATTATTGTCATGATGGGAAACATGGTGTCATTAACCAGTCATTGTGCTAAAGAGGGAGCTGAGAGTTCTACATCTGGATCCTCAGGCAGCAGGAAAAAAGAGTAAGCCACTGCACATAGGTTGAGCTTCTGAAATGTCAAAGCCCACCAGCAATGACATACTTCCTCTGACAAGACCACACCTCATATTAGAGCAACTCTTTATGAGCCTATGCATTTTCATTCCAACCCCCACATATAAAACACTGTTCTCCACCTGTATATACTCACTTATAAGTGGATACTAGTTTATAATACAGGATAAACATACTAAAATCTGTACACCTAAAGAAGCTAAACAATAAGGAGGATCTGGGTAAGATGACCAATCCTCACTCAGAAAGACAAATGGGATGGACATTGGAAGAAGGAGAAAACAGGGAACAGGACAGGAGCCTACTACAGAGGGCCTCTGAAAGATTCTACCCGTAAGTGTATCAAAGCAGATGCTGAGACTCATAACCAAATTTTGGGCAGAGTGCAGGGAATCATATGAAAGAAGGGGGAGATAGTAAGACCTGGAGAGGGCAGGAGCTCCACAAGGAGAGCAACAAAACCAAAATATCTGGGCACAGGGTTCTTTTCTGAGACTGGTACTTCAACCAAGGACCATTCATGGATATAACCTAGAACCCCTGCACAGATGTAGCCCATGGCAGCTCAGTATCCAAGTGGGTGACCTAATAAGGGGAACAGGGACTGTCTCTGACATGAAGTCAGTGGCTGGCTCTTTGACCACTCCTCCCCCTAGCTCCCCCACCCCCACCCCGAGAGAGGAGCAGCCTTGCCAGACCACAGAGGAAGACAATGCAGCCAGTTGTAATGAGACCCGATAAGCTAGGGTCAGATGGAAGGGGAGGAGGACCTCCCCTATCAGTGGACTTGGAGAGAGGCATGGGAGATGAGGGAGGAAGGGTGAGATTGGAAGGGAATGAGAGAGGGGCTACAGTTGGGATACAAAGGAAATAAAATGTAATTAATGTAAAAAAGTAAAAATTAAATTTAAAAATATGTTTTCTCCACAACATCCCTTCATAGGGGGCCTCTAGTTTTGTATTTATTATACTAGGCCATGACATTTAGTAAAAGATGAATCTCTCTTCCCACGCTATAACATTCATTTTCATAATTGCAATACCGGGTAAAATGTCTGGTCTAATAATGATATAAAATCTGCTTAATAAATATTTTTGTTTATTTATGCCATGTCTCCTTGCAGGAAGAAATGGGTATGACTCATAGAAATCCACACAGCACATTTTTAAAACCTGAAAGAAAATATACTCATTTAGTGTAGCAGGTTGAGTGATGACAGATGTTACAGTTTGAGTGTGAAATGTTCCCACAGCACTTGTGTTTGGACATTTGGTCCCCAGTTGATGGTGCTGTTTCAGGAGGGTGTGAAACTTTGGGACATGAGGTCTGGCAGTCAGAGGTGGGTCACAAGGGCAGGCATTGGAAGATTGCGCCTCCCCACTTCCGTTTTCAGCCTGCTTGGTCTGCTTTCAAGTCTGGTTGTCCCATGGGGAGCCCACCTCTTACTCCTATCTGGATATAGTGGCACATGCCTTTACTTCTGCCCTTAGGAGCCAGAAGTAGGCAGATTCCTGGGTTTGAGGCCAGTTTGATCTCAAATCCAGAGCTACACAGAGAAAGTCTGTCTTGAAAAAATAAATAATGGGGGTAGTGGTAAAGACACGGTGTTCTAATTATAGACTCAATCAAGAATGAAAAAGAGAATTTCAAAGAATATCTACTTGGTACTTTTAGTGTATATATTTTATGTGACATATAAAGACAGTTGTTTAAATTTCAAAATACTGCAGGAAATAAAGAACATTCTTTCATGCCTATACTTACTCTGTACTTCTGCCACTAGTGTCCATTTATTTTTTTACCAGTTACACACACAACCAGTGCTTTAATCAAGTGGTCATGCCGTTGAATTATAAGGCTAGTAACAGGGAAAAAGCTCTTTGACACTCAGGACAAAAGCTGCTGGCCAACACAAAGATAGTCCTAGCCAGAAATGGGAAGTAGGCACATTTAGACCTTGGGGTTATCTCTTCCATGGTAAGGATTTTTTTAGGGCAGTGCTTCTTAACCTGTGGGTTGCAACCCCTTTGAGGGTCACATATCAGATATCCTGCACATCACATATTTACATTACAATTCATAACAATAGCAAAATGACAGATATGAAGTGGCAACAAAATAGTCTTATGGCTGGGGTCGCCACAAGGAAACACATGGGTGGGGGCATTAGGAAGGTTGAGAACCACTGTGTTAGACCATCGGTAAGTAACCACAAAACACTTCTTCAGGGGCAACTTAAAAGAACAAAAAAAGCAACTGAAAACGAACAACTAAGAAGGAAATGAAAGAAAAATAGTGTAATTGCATCAGGAGAGGCATCTAGAGGCTGCCACAGTTATAGACAAGGAAGTATGGGCCACCTGGCAAACGGAAAAACATGCAGAGTGGCACGCGTGAGTCCTGTGAGATAGTGATGAAAGTGGAAGACTGTCAGCACACTTTCAGAGATTCAAGAAGAATTTACCTCATCATAAGACTGATGATACCCTCCTTAGAAATAAAAGCTTCAGAGATGCCGTGTCTCTGCAGCCATTTCTTAATTCCTCTTCATTCTTGATTTGTGTGTCACATACCTTCCCTGGCCTCCTCACCTTCCACATCTTTCTATAAGTGATGTCTTCTTGAACGTCCCCGTTCATTTCACCTGTGTTATTTCCCACTGACCCTAAGATGTCACATCTCTCTAACATCTCTCTCCCCAATAGTTCATAGGAATACTAGACTCTCATCCTCTCTCTCTCTCTCTCTCTCTCTCTCTCTCTCTCTCACACACACACACACACACACACACAAACACACACACACACAGCACAGCACAGCACAGCACAGCACAGCACAGCACAGGCTAAGTAGCTCTTCTCATTCTATTCCAGCATCTTGGGTGTACTCTGTTTTAACATTTGAAATGTATAAAGTGGTTTGTGCATGCAGAGGTGGATTATCATGTGATATTAACTTACTGCTCAGTTTGCAGGCTTCAAGTACATTGATATGAGCTAAGAAAACACACAACAAAAAACAGATGAGACCAAAGCAAAGACAAACTCCAGCCATGACCTAGTCCATCTAGGGTCAGATGCACCACACACACAAATGGCCTGTGAAGACGTTGCCATGCTTTTGGAATAAGAAAGATCACTTAAAGTGCTCAGTCTCAGGAGTGTTAGTTTCTGGCCCCTTTCTTAGTCTCTGGATGGTAGGACCTACCAAGTGGTAAATAAATGCACTGAAGATCACTACTGATGAGAGAAGAATTTAGGAAAAGTACAATTTAAAAATTAGTGTAATATCTCACTTATGCAGATCACTCCAAATCAGTGGTCCTCAACTTGTGGATCTCAAACCCTTTGGTGTCAGATATCAGATATCTTGCATATCAGATACTTATGTTATGATTCATAGCAGTAGTAGAATTATAGTTATGAAGCAGCGATAAAATAATTTCATGGTTGGGGGTCACCACAGCACGAGGAACTGCATTAATGGGTCTCGGCATTAGCAAGGTTGAGAACCACTGCTCTAATTTAAGCACTTTAATGAATTAACACGCTTTTGCTTTAATCATGGAATATGGATATCAAATTATTAACTCCTTCATTATATTTCCTAAAGAATGTGGCATTGGCTTGTCAAAAGAAAAGTCGATAGGTTATATTTTATAACAGTAACTGTTGTTATAGCCTTGGGAACTAATGTGCTGTATTATTCAGCTTTAAGCATGAGAATTAGTAATAGAAACTCAAAGAAAAAAGTCATTTTCTACATCTCTAAAGATAAATTTATTCACCTCTTTTTTGAGCTTTAATTTAATCAATTTGAAAAGATTGGTTGTTATTGTGTGTGTTGAAGTTGTGGGGGCAGGGCATGTGTGCCATGGTTCGTGTGTGAGGTCAAAGGTCAGCTTTACAGCATTGATTTTCTCCTTCCACCTTTACATGGGTTCCAGGGATCAAACAGGGCACAAGTTCTGCATGGCAGGCACTTTTACTCACTTAGCTATCCTGCCAACCTTTTAACTGGGGTAAATATAGAATAGAGTAATAACTTTTATTTTATTTTATTCTTTTACAAAAATGCACTTTAAAGTAAACTATTTTACACTATCTTTTAGCTGGGGGGGGCTTTTATATTTATGAATATATATTTAGAGGGCTGGTGAGAAGGATCAGTGGACAAAAGTGGTGCCGCCAAGCTTGATGAGCTGAGTTCAGTCTCTAGGACCCTCACGCTAGAAGGAGAAAACTCGTGCCTGCAAGTTATCCTCTGACCTCTACATGCTTGCTATGGCATGTGCATGTGTGCAGTTTCAGTCTCTGTCTATCTCTCTCTCTGTGTGTGTGTGTGTGTATGTGTGTGTGTGTGTGTGAGAGAGAGAGAGAGAGAGAGATTTCTCTCCCTCTCATACACACAATAAACAAAGTAGTAAGTATAGAAAAAATTTTAATATATGTTTACAACAGGTTATGACTCTTCATATATTTGAAAACGGCACAAATATTCTGTTATATTCTGTTATCAAGTCTACTCTGGTTGATAAAGGCAAAAAGAAAAAATGCAAGAAGTAGTAAAATATTTTAAAAATTTTGGCAGTAAAATTAGAGGAGTAAATTTTTTCACTTTTAGAAATTTCATTAAAATCATACCATAAATATCATACCAGAAGAAATATCAACTAGATAATGAAGGCACTAGTTTTTCAAATGCTACTTTATTTGGGGGGTTCCTTAAAGTTTATACCTTCCTTCCAAATCCCAACCCCAGGTAGGGGGAAAAGAAAGGTTGTAAGGGAAAGGGGACATGGCACTCTTTACTTATTCCTTCTGGGCAGGGTCATAGGATTCTTTTGGGGGAAATACCGATATCTGTCATCAGGAAGTCCAAAAGTCCAGGGAACCAGCAAACCAGCAAGCACAGCAAGCAATCCTCCTCTGTCTCCTCCAAGCCACCGCCTTCTTCCTCTGGGCTATCTTATTTATACACCTCAAAGTCCTCAGACTTCAACTAATTCCAGCTGCAAAGACCATGCTCCACATGAAATAATTAACAAATGTGGACAAACTAACCCTCCCCCACTTGGGATTATAACAAAAACGTGTTTACATATCATAAACCAAAACGACCACAACAAGATAACATTGATACAAGATAACAAGATACCTTGTTTATTAGCACAAGATACTCAACAGCTAGAACACTTGTGTCTGAAAAAGAGAAACGAAACAGCACATGCACACATGCTATTTTAGATTTGTTCTTTCAGTCAAGGTCTCCCTGTGTAGCCAAGGCTAGATTCAAACTTGCAAGGCTCTTGTCTCCGTCTCCTAAATCCTAGGGTTAAAACTGAGCATCACCATACCTGTCTAGGTGTGCTTTATTTATTAGCACAAGACAGTCAATGGTGAAAACGAGAATCTCTAACAGAGGTTTAAAATACACACCTAACTAACCTCATCTTCAGGTTGAACATGCAATTTAATGCAATAAGAATTGTCTGTTGGTGGTGGAAATGGTTTTCGGTTTTGAGACAGATTCTTCCAAATCCCAGGCTGGCTGCTATCTTGCTGTAGGGCTAAGTTTGACCTTGAACTCCTGATCCTATTGATTCCCCCTCTCATGTCTTGGTGTTACAGGTGTATGCTGTCATTCTCTTACAGGAACTCTTACAATAACTTTAAAAGGTATTTATAGTGAAGATTCACACTTTTCTACGTGTGTGCCTGTAGTCTCAGAATTCAGAGGGAGGTTGAAGTAGGAAGATCTTTTGAGTTCAGTCGTTCAAGATGGCCCTGGACAAAGCCAAAACTGAATGAAACAAAGTGTTACCTTCTCTCTTGAACCTTTTAACCCTCCAGATCACAGCAATTATCAACAGATACAGTAAGGTTTTCAAGGTGCAGGTTTTACCCTTCTCTTAGGTTCAACCCAGAACAGAGAAGACAGAATCCTGTTCAAGGCATAGACAGGGACCCTGTGAATTCTGGAGGAATCCTTGAATCCTGCTGGCTTTAGCCCAGGGGCCGCTCCATCTCATCAGTCAGGATCTGACTTTCAGGAAGTCACGCTTTCTAGCAGAGTGGTGTATTAAATGCCCACGTTCACCCACAGCCTACCAGTGGGACCTCTCGCAATTCCCATATTGCCATGAAAGCCAAATCCTGACCTCTCCCACATGAAGGAGAACTTCCACAGTGTAATTCACCTCAAAGCTGCTTTTATCCAGGATTGAAATTCTGAGTATCAGATCATATTTAAAAATCATCAATACACAAATACACTAATACATTTTCTTTTATTTATACAGAGCAAACTGTGTAATAATTGAGCTTTAGAAAATCGAAGCATGTTGTATTAAAAGACACCATATTATTCACTATTGTTTTAAAAGTCCATTAGGTTAACGGGGGAAAACTGGCCTATTTTTACCACCAAATCTTAGTGCTATGCCTTATGCCATAAAAATTGATATGTGATACTATATTTCCTAAAAACGTAAAATATTATTTCACTAGGTAGCAAACTATTATTGAATTTTTAGAAAAAATGCAGTTAAGAATATTATAGCTTCTTACTTTGATGGTACAAAACTTTCCTCTTCGAAACCACAAGTTACACCTTTCTCCTTTTTATGTCTAGTGTGTCTTCTGGATGTATAGATGGACAGATGGACGGATGAATGGATGGGACAGAAGGGCGAGATGGATAGAGTAGCGCAATGAGCACATGGCTGAAACAGATGTATGTCTTTATGGAATAGCTAGGAGTGATGGGGGGTGACCGGATGGACTGAGTAATGACTGAGATGAATGGATAGCTGAAGAACTGAGAAGCTTTGGAGTGAGGCGAGTCAACTAACATGTGTGCACCACTCACCTCTACATTTCAAGTGTGTAATGCATGGTAGAGTCCACAATGCTGTGAAGAACAGCAATTTCAATAATACAATGTAGTGAGCTCCGGATTAGAGGAAAATATCAGACTCTGTGGGGGCGGAGAAGGCATAAAAAGATGCAACAATTCATCTGGATCCTGGCAAAGATGATTTTTAACAGCATGACCTGAAGCATCACACATACACTGTGCTGGCTCATTGAGAAGAGTCACAGCATATACAAAAGTAATAGAGAAAACAGAGAATCACAGGAAACCGAAATAGCATTGTGAATAAAGCCTACATGATAAATCCCTGAAACTGCACATGAATTGTTGTGCCCTGAGTGCATACAGAAAAGCCACTGAGCTGTTGACTTTGATGTTACAGATTTAATTTTCTCTTGGGGCCTAATTCAGTGCATCTCCAGTTCTTGCCAATATATAGTACGCAGTCTTTACAGCTGCACACCATATATGCTTACAGAAGTAAATATTTTAAACCCACGTAACAACAAAACTGCATTACTACTGCAATAAGTTCAGATAATCATGTGGAAAGATTCATTTGATAGGCATGGGGTAAAAACTTGATTTAGATGTGGGCAAAAGCTAAACAAAAGTCCCACTAATTGTAAATGCTCATACTGGAATTTTGCAAAGAAGTATATATAATTACATTATAGTGATTACAAGTTGTTAATATAAAAATAATAGCAGACATTTTATACAAGCCATTCAACTTTTGATCATGGCCCAATAACAGTGGGAAGAACTATGTTTGGGAGAAAATGTTCTTTATTTTAAGACTTTATCTTTTTAAAGTACAGTGGTAAAATTCTTGCACTTGTATCCAAGTTGCTTAATACTAGAAATATTTAGGGATTTCTTTTCAGATTTTGGAATATTTGCATATTCTAATAAGAGATCACAGGCATAAGACCCAAGCCTAAAAACAAAACTCATTTATATTCTATATTCTCCATCTGCACATATGCTGAAGGGAATTTTATATAGATCTTTGGAAGTGCTTGTGTTTAAATTGTAGCCTATCATATAATATCAGATGCAGAAATTTCTACTGTTACCTTTCAGATTTTTAAATTACAGGTGTTCAACTTACATTTTCTTTAGTACCCAGTAGTATTTACTAACTTAAAAACTTCTAGCTATATATGATGAAGAATATTAAAGGTGGAAAACTCTATGGCAGGTAACTATGTGCGGAAAGAACAGTGGAAGCTAGATGGGACAATCCTGAAGGGGAAAAATAAAATGGAATATAGTTTAAATGAAGTCAGAAAAACAAGGTTTTGTTTTGTTTTGTTGCTAATCACTAAGAATAAAGAATGAGAAACATGACAAATTGTGTTCCCCATTAGTTAAAAAAAAAGATCATTTGAAAAGTAGCGAATATGGAGAGGTAAATATATGCCTTTCACTAAGTTAGCTATGTGGATAGATTCTCAATCAAGCTACAGAGATAAATAGCTTTTTACACATTGCAGCTAACAGGTTCCATACATTTGTTCTGATCTGGTCTTGAAGTCTATCTCTGGGAAGTGGCCATAGTCTTAGCCCTCCTCTGACAGGCCACCAGGAGATGTAGTTATGGAGGTCATAGAGTACTGTTTTCATGGGATGCCTTTTCTCCTGGGAGATGGCCTAGTGCCTATGTCTCTCACCTGTGGCCAGGCATCCTTCCTGTGGAAATTTATTTATACTGGAAGACACACTTGTAACTCTTGTCTGACCTAATTTAGCTTATTCTTGAGAAGATGGCTACTCTCTAAGAGTCTAATGGGGAAAGCAGTGAGGTCAGGCAAGACAGAGAAGGCAGAACAACAATACAATGATTAACAGAAATGGTTCAGTAACTTACAGATCAAGGGAAGAAAAAGACATTGTTGTAGATGGTGGTCCTCTGAGCAAAAGAGCCTCCATCTTTATCAGCTCATCTGTGTCTGATGGCTAGAGGACATCAGGGGTGGCCTTGGTGAGTGTTGACATTCCCTTAAAGAAGAAGGGGGTAAGGAGGAACATTGTACCATACGTAAGATTCCAGTCACTCCCCCCAACCATGTGTGTGCAATTCTATACTGATTGCACATGGCCTTGAGTCTTGAAGTCTCCAGAGCTGTTGGTGTGTACTGGGAGGGGGAAGACTAAATGGAGCAGCTATTCATCCATGCAGGGTGAAGACTCTCCAGTGATAATCCATGCTCCTGCTGATAATCCCTTTGCCCACACTCTGAAAGTAAAGCTTAATAAACTTACTGTTTCCCCAGAGTAAACTTTGATGGAATTATACTTTGGTCTGACGTTGAGATCTTATAAGAACAGGATTACTTAGATATGTCTCCCCAGGGAAAAAATTCTCACAAAAGGCACCATATTTGGTAGACCCACACTGAACCTTCAGATGGAAAGCAAGAGACAGACAAACATGTGGAACCTAAGCCTTTATGGGACCCAGTGTGTTACTCAAGTAGGTTTCCTACAGGAAATTTTAGCTGATGGATCTATAGCGGGAAAATAGGAGGTCTTTGGGGCCACACTGTGAGGGATGTGGTCACTGTGGTGTATCTACACAGTCTAGGAAGCAGATGGAAGTCAGCAGAGTAGGTCAACGAGCTTGTATCTTGCTACTTCATAAGGAGGTGTTTACCAGAAGAAAGTTGTAGGCGATAGATATTTAGACTGGCCACATTGAGAAACTGGGGAAATGAAGAACTGCAACTTCTATTCAGGGTAACTAAACCCTACCTAGTGTGAGATGCCTAGGACACTCAGAACAGATACAAAGCAACATCAAATCCAGGAACTCATTTCATATCCCTAAGCAGCATCTTAGGTGGAAAGAATCAGGAATGAAGACCAAAGCACGTACACTCAAATGCATGCAACACATACACACATACACACACATACCTGATGGATGCTGATGACATTGGCTAGGCCTGTGTCTCATCTAGTCTCTCATTCTCGAGGAGATTGGCTGAGAGGTTTTTATGTGGTGATGGTGGCATTTTAAAAGTAAACCCTTTATACACTCCATGATGTCTAAGCACTGAGTCCCTCTGTGTTACTTCCAATGAATTATCTCATAAAGTGAGTCACAAACCCACCTCAGACTCAAAGATGTGGAGAAAGGTTTTTTATATATTAATGAAAAAAAAGTTACAAGGTCACAGCAGCAAAATAAATAAATGAATGAATTCCTATAAATATGTAGGAATAACCTTGTAGCTCTCTTTGTAAACAACCTACCATAGCTACAGAAATGCTTTTCTCTAAGAGCTGAGAAAAAAGCAGAGTCCCCCATACAAGAAGCTACTCAACGTATTATGGTGGGATGATAGAAACAGATTGAACCACTGATTGCTGAAACACACACAAAGAAAAAGCTGGGGGAATTTTTACACTAACTGAAACTCATTTCAGTTTCCAAATCTGAAACAGGCTAGAAAGCAGGACAATTGTATTCAAGAATCAAACCACTTCCCCAGCATTTACTTTGGGAACACTTCCAAAACTTCTTCAGGCTCTTCACTTCTTCACAGTACTTCAGGATCAGGGCATTTTTGTATTCTGAATGAAACTTTTCCTGACTACCTAAATAAAGCTATCATCTCCCATACAGCAAACACTTTTTTTTTCATGGAAATATCGTCACCTGCACACTAGCATATTGATAACCATTAATATTTAATACCTATTTATCTTTTAGTTAAACAGCGGTTATTTCTAAATGAGCTGTATACCCAAAATCACCACATAGAGACCAGAATTTATTTAATTAACCTAGAGCACAATTCTGGGCAACAATTACTTCATCTTAAACCTCCAAGCTTGCATAGCTTCCTCCCATTCAGATTTCCCATATTATACTTGCTTTTTAGTCTTATGTTAGGTCCGGTTCATTTCTCCTGATATTTCCCGGTCCTCTCCTCTCAGATCTCTCCTCCCACTCCTTCTCTTTCCTCCTGCCTGGACCAGGATGTCCCACCCTATTCTCTCCATTGCTCAGCATTGGCGGGTTGTTTTTATTGGCTATACAGATAACACATAGTAGCAGGTGTACACAAACTTGAGACAGGTGATGATTAGAATACTCATCACAATATAATGTCTGAATTGAAACCAGATAGTGGGGTAGATAAATCGACATCTGAATGAACAAGAGTAAACTGTATACATTCCACAAGAACATTTCACCAACACTAGCATTTATTTACTGATTTATGATTTCACTGATACAGTGTAAGCTCCACGAAGTTTGGGGTTCCTTTCATTCATTTAGTGTGGCTTTAGCAGATAGTGCTCAGTGCCTTAAAGGGTAAAAAGGGGACCCACAAATTCATGGTGCTGTGTAGAGGAATTTAAATCTGGCAACATGGCTGCCCTGGCAAGGGGGTGCATCTAAAGACCTTCGAGGTCTGTGTGCTCCACCTGGAATGCAAAAGTACTCTCTGGATGACAGTATGATCTGGCTAGCACATTTACAGTACTTTCAGCTTTGATCGGAGAAGTTTCTTTGTAGTAGGTGATGGTTACTGTGGAGATAACTGGTGAAAGTTCTGAGGATAATTGTTTGTTGACTGCTCAGCATCACCCTCTCCAAGGCTCCAGGAATATCACAGAGAAGGGAGGGAAAATGCATAAGTGCCCAGAAAAAGGCAGGAGGTGTGTGGAGTGCTGCGCATAGCGTGGTAGCTGCTCTCCTGAACTCTTTTTTTTTAATTTATTACAATTTATTCACTTTGTATCTCAGCTGTAGCCCCCTCCCTCATGTCCTACCAGGCCCACCCTCCCTCCCTCCTCTCCACCTATGCCCCTTCCCTATGTCCACTGATATGTAAGGTCCTCCTCCCTTTCTATCTGATCCTAGCCTATCAGGTCTCCTCAGGACTGGCTGAACTGTCTTCCTCTGTGGCCTTGTAAGGTTCCCCCAGGGGGATGGGGAGGTGATGAGAGAGCCAGCCACTGAGTTCATGTCAGAAACAACCCCTGCTCCCCTTACTAGGGAACCCACTTGGAGACTGAGCTGCCATGAGCTACATCTGATCAGGGATTCCAGGTCCTCTCCATGCATGGTCCTTGATTGGAGTATCAACCTCTGCAAAGACCACTGGACCCAGATTTTTTTGGTTTTGTTGGAACTCCTGTCCCCTCCAGGTCTCATGGCCTTACCAGCAACACCAAAACTCAATGGATATTTTAATTCATTGGAAACACAGAAAAATGAGCTCAGATCTATGCTTATCCAATTTTTAGAGGCACATAAAGAGAAAACAAACAAAGCTCTTAAAAAAAATACAGGCAAATACAGCCAAACAAATAGAGGCACATCGAGAGGAAATGAACAAAAAGATAGAGGCCATCATGGACAGACAGGAATCCAAATACAAACAGATGAAGAAAATGGTGCAAGACATGAAAACAGAATTAGAACCAATAAAGAAAACACACAGAGAGAAACTCCTGGAGATGGAAAACCTAGCAAAGAGATTGGAAACCACAGAAGAAAGCATCACCAACAGAATTCAAGATACAGAAGAGATAATCTCAGGCACTGAAGACACAATTGAAGAAATCAATACATTTCTCAAAAAAAGACATAAAATCAGAAAAGGTCCTGACACAAAACATCCAAGAAATCAAGGACACCATGAAAAGAAAAAAATCTAAGAATAATAGGAATAGATGAAAAAGACCATTCCAGGCTCCAAGGTCCAGAAAAATATCCTCCTGAACTCTTGAGTGGTGGTTACCTGCACAAGACTAGGCCCTTCAACATATCATCATGGGAGGGAGAGGAGTTTCATTCATCTCAGCAATCCCTGATGTCTTATAGGTGGTTAATGGCTGCTGAGCGAGGAAGGAATATTTTCTTCACTGATAAGTTGCCCATGTTCTGTAAAGTGCTCTTCACCCATACTCGTGAGAATAATCCCAATTAAACCCTTGGCCTTACCCAAGAGAAAAAATAGCAAGGTAAGGACAATATAATTACTTCTGTATTAGTAACCTGGGCTTGGTTCACTCTTAATCTCTGTTCTAAAGCCCTAAGTAGGTGATGTCATATTATCCCCAAACTTAGAGCTTACCAAGCATTTCCTGTACAAACATGTTTCATAAAACTCCCTTCTGTTACAGAATCCAATGTTCATAGCACATCTGGTTCACCTCAATTTCCTGTATTTGCAAAACTGTGAAAATCTTCATTTCAGGAGCAGCCTAAGTCCTGAATGAATGTCTGTTGTTAAGATGAGCATTTGCCTTGTCAAGCACCCCAGTGCCTCAGACCCTGAGAATGGAAAAGGGGGTGTGGAGTTGGGAAGAGTTGAGAGAAGGTGGATATATCCAAATCATATTGTATGAAACTCTCAGAGAACCAGTAAAAATGAACAAACAAAAACTATTCAGTATTTATGCTCATTAATGGGTAATCCTACCTTTCAGTTGATCCTGACTCTTTGTCATGCTCTTGTCCTTTCTGTTGTCTTTGTACATTTCTTTCTAGTCCTTACAGATTGTTTCTGAATCTCCACTGACATCTTTATGGCCCTTTGTTCCTGCCTTTTCTTTGTGCAGATGACTTGCCTTACTTATTAATAAACCTGAAGTCATTGTTCATCATCTTCTTGAACTTCTCATCCATTCAGAAGTGTTCCTTCTTGGAATACCAGATATCTGTCTTTATATGCATGGTCAATTGCTCTACCTGGGTCATTGATCTCACTCCCTCATTTCTTCCAAATCTTACTGCCACCTCTTACCATTTTTATCATGGGAAGCTTGTCTTCCTTCCTGCCAGCATATTTTCAGACTACAATTAGTTGCCTATTAAGAAATAAAATTCCTTAACCCATTTTCCTACTAATACCTGTTGCTGTTTGCCCAGCTCTCACAGACTTCTTGTCAGCATGGCCCATACTTTTTTTTTCTTAGTTAAGGCTTTATTGTTGTGAAGGGACACTTTAACCATAACAACTCTTATAAAGGAAGGCTGGCTTCTCAGTTCAGCGGTTCCTGTCCTTTATCGTCATGGTGTAAAGCATGGCAGCATGTGGGCAGACATGGTGCTGGAGAGGTAGCTGAGAGTTTTACCTCTGGATCCTCAGGCAGCAGGAACTGAATGTCACACTGACTGTGGCTTGAACATCTGAGACCTCAAAGCCCCACCCCCTCTAGTGACACACTTCCTCCAACAAAGCCACACCTACACCAGCAAGGCCACATCTCCTAACAGTGCCATTCCCTTTGGGCCTATGGGGGCCATTTTTATTCAAACCAACCCACACACTTATTTTCATATCAACAGCATTTCTTTAGCAGTCACTATGCATGTGAATCACTGCAAAGTTGCTCCTGCCTGTGCTGGTCCTCTGAACTATACTGAGGTTTGCCCAGGCCTATTTGTCAAATACAAAGGACACACTGTGTCTCTTGTGTCTCTGCAGCATCTGCTGGTGATTTTCCTTCCTCTCCCTCTTTTAAAATTCTCTGTTCCCTTTTAATACGTGATACCTCATTCTCTTTTTTTATTTGAAGTTCCTTCTTTCCATTTTCTTAATGGAAAACTCAGTAACTTCGGTTCCTGTGAAAGAGATTTATTCTGCCAAATTTTCCCTCAGCAAAAACCATTAGGACGCTGACATGTGTGACTTCCCAAGGATGTGAGGTCATGTTAAACAGTCTTTCTTTTTACTGTAAGTTTTGTGAGGATATTTTAAAATATTTTCATATTATTCTTAGAACAATTTCCAGTACAGAAAGGATAGTCAATAAATATTTTATTGAGAAATAATTTTTGTGACATTTAATTTTTTTTGGTGTATTCATGAAGTTATGGAGCCTTCATCATCAGGTGCTTCTATTACATTTGACTATTTCTAAAAGAAACCCATCACCCATTAGCAATCACTTCCTCTCTCCTCCACACTCAAAACCGCTATTCTGGTTTTTTTACCCATGAATTTGTCTATTCTCTAGGCGAGGGTCACTAGTAGTCCTTGGGAGAGTGGGGTGGGGGTATCTAGCTCAAGATTAGTTTGTGGTTTTTGGTTGATTAAGCTTGTTTGTTTTACATTTACATTGACTTTAGGTTTGCTTGCAGAGGAGCCCAAGACACTGAGCCAAATGGATTACCAATTAACATGAAATTAATACTATCCAATCATCTTACATTAACCTTATTTAATAGAGCTGGCATTGCATTTGGTTTCCCTTTCAGTTGGTATCAACACTGATTTTGTGATCATCAGAGGTGAAGATTCCTTTATTTTGATTCTGCATTCCCCTCCACCCCTGCAAGCAAATTGAAAGACAAGGAAGAACGAAGAAATTACAGAAACAGAAACAAGTATAAATTCTCCCCTCTCTCTCCTTCTCTGTCTGTCTGTCTGTCTCTCTCTCTCTCTCTCACCCACACACACAGACACAAAATGTCATCCTTGATATCATCACAGATGCTGAAAAAGATCCAGAAGAGTTATTTGCTTTTTTCCTTCATCACATGAAGATCTAGTAAAGGGATTTAGCAGCTTGCCTTAAAACCCAATGTCAGTGGCTTTCAATCAAATCCACACTTGTTGAAAGATAGCTTTTCCTTCTACATAATTTAAAGATTTAAATCTACATGTTTATCTTGTACACCCTTGATAATGGATGAAGAAACGACCTGATGTTTCCTTTCCTTAGATGTAATTGCTGTTTCCCTAAGCATTAATTTCCATAGGAAAATCTTCTCTGTTCATATCACTTTAATTGTCCCAAAAATGCTTCCCCTTTTGAAGAAATGGAAGGCTACCGGAGAAGCCCTGAGAAGGCATGGCAGTGTAGTATCTGCAATAATCAACAGTTTCCAGGCGTTCATCACAGACAGAGAGCTAGGGTTTCTTTTTCATGAGTTTATTTCAGCAATGCCTAGGCCTTCCTGTGGGGGAGGCTCAAGTCTCCAGAGTGGCAGGGGAAACTTTCTGTGATGATAGTCGCTTGTTTCTTTCACTGTGGAAGAAATTGGATGTTTTTATTAATTTCTTTTAAAGTTAGCGTACTATAAAGTGCATTTCATTATGGCATTTATACACACACATCACAAGCACATCACTGTACTTGACCTCTGTTCTGCTCCCTGACCCTCTCACTTCTACTGGCCTCCTTCCTCTCCACAAATGGTCCCTTTCTGCATTCTTGCCATGTTGAGTTCTTACCTGGTTTTTGTGTGAGAGTTTTACTGTCTTTGTTTGATGTTTCTTTTTTAATTAAATTTTTATTGTTTATATTAATTACAGTTTACCCACCCTGTATCCCAGCTGTAGCCCCCTCCCTCATTCTCTCCCAATCCCACCCTCCCTTCCCCACTTCCTCCCTGCCCCTCTCCAAGTCCACTGATAGGGGAGGTCCTCCTCCCCTTCCATCCGACCCTAGCCCATCAGGTCTCATCAGGACTGGCTGCAACGTCCTCCTCCATGGCCTAGAAAGGCTGCTCCTCCCTTGAGGGGGAGGTCAAAGAGGCAGCCACTGAGTTCATGCCAGAGATAGTCCCTGTTCCCCCCACCCGGGAACCCACCTGGGATGAGTTTGATTGTGTCCCTTCCCTTTCTATTTTATGGACTACTGAAGGACTACTGGTATTCTTTTATAATGGTTTAGTAGAAGTTGTCCATGAATCCAGGACTGATTTCTTTATTCATCTTCTTGGTTATTTTTTCTTTAAGTTCATTGCTTATTTTTAAAGGTTGATTTTTATTTTTTATTTTTTGGCATTTCAACCATTTAATGTCTTTGGGTTTAATAACTGGGAACGTTTGACCTCTTAGAGGTATCCTGTTGCCCTGTTTCTTTCTATTTCTCATACTTCTGTGTTGCAATTTTCACAACTGTTGGTTTGTGGATGCCGCCTAACTTTAAGAATCCTCTTCATGTATTTATTTATTTATTTTGAGACATAGTCTTACTATGGAAGCCTGGGTAGCCTGGAGCTCACTGTGTGGACGAGACTGGCTTCAAACTCATGTTCTGAGATTAGAAGTATATGCAACCACAGACAACTTGAGAATCTTAATCAGGAATCTATTCTTGAAGGCTTATTCCCCAGTACAACTGAGAAAGAAGAGAACAAGTTACCATCACAACAATATCACCAAAACAAGCAAGATATAGGAATACATTTAAAACCAATTAATGTCAACTAGTACATTAGTACAATGGCTATAGGACAAAAAAGCAAACAAATGAGCATGCATGAAATTAAGAATTATTTAAAGCAAATATAGAACAGTACGTGAACAATATAAAGTAAGGGGAAGGGAAGGGAAAAGAAAAAAAGAGAAGCAAAGATAAATAAAATGAAGAAGGAAAAGAATGGGGTAGCTATTGTTTTAGTCTAGGGGGTTTCTCTTAAGTATGTTGCAAAGTGGGGGAAGCATGCATAATGCTGAGATCTATACAGGCAGAGCAGCCTTCACTCTCAAAACATACTCTGCATGAAACCATCTTCACCATATATCAACTAAAAACTATATTTGTTCTTCCAAGAATGATTGTAGGTTTATATATTTACTTTTGCGACAGGTTAAAAAAATCATTTGTCAGTAACAACTTAATAGGAACAAGCACACATTAATCTTAAAATTTTCATTTATTTATTTTTAGACATTTTATTTATTTGTTATTTTTATGTTTATGGCTGCTTTGCCTATATGTACATCTGTGTCGTGTGCATGAGGCGCCCATAACAAGGCAGTGAGGGCCAGTAGGGGGTGTTGGATCTCCTGGGACTGGAGTTACAGTTACTGGTTGTGAGCTGCCATCTAGGTGCTGGAACTTGACCCCTGGTCTCTTGGAAGATCTGGAAGGTACCTCTCCAGACCCAATTCTTAAAACTGTAAACGTTACTGTGTAGGTGAATATACGAGAAGAGCTGCTTGTGGCTCACCATTGCATTTCTGGAGCAGCTTACTCTTTGTGAATGAGAAAGCAGAGAAAAGCAGCAGGAGGAACAAGTGACGCAGATGGAAGAAGACAAGGCCAGATGGCTGCATCTGTTAGCTCGCACTGACCCACTGTGAGAGCAAGTGAGGACAGTAGGCGCTCCGGGCGTGCAGAGAATGAAATGGGGAGAGAGTATTCACTGTTTGCAGATGGGTGTCACTGCTCTGCCACAAAGCAAAACCATTCGTTTGTTTGCAGGCTGTTTCCTTAAAGGAAGCAGAGGGATTTGACATTTTCCCTCCAACACCTTCTTTTCATATTTCCAGAAAAAAAGATCCTTATCAGATCACTGATCCTCACAGATTATGAAATGGCCTTTACATCAGTTCAAAGATTGAGGAACAGAACATTGTGGTTACTAAGAACATGATAGCACACGTCTGAGCGTGTCTGCGAGAGTTTAACAGAGCAGGGAAGACCCACCCCCTATGAGGACAGCATCACCCTAGAATGCCCAGAGGAATGGACAGGAGAAAGTGGGCTGAGCCATGCCTACGTCAAATACAATCAAATACAAATTCAATCTGCAAGTACTGTCTGACCAGCTGCCTCAAGCCTTTCCCGCCATGGAAACTTCAAAGCCATGAAGTTTGGCTCGGACTATGAGCCAAAACATACACTTCCCTCCTTAAGTTGCTTTTGCAAGGTACCCTGTCACAGGAACGACAAAAATGACTGACACAAGTCCTCACCATGTCAGTTACTGGTAGAATATAATTCAATAATTGTATTTTTAAAAGTGAAAAAAGAACAACTTTATCTCAAGTTCACTGCCTTGTTTTCAAGAAGACAATAGTCTCTCCCATCCACATTTTACATTAACAACTTCTTTTTTATTCTGTTGATAGCTTTTTAAAATTAATTCAATTTACATGCTGGTTATGGGCTCTTCTTCTCCTTCCAGTCCCATTCTCTCTCCGTATCCCACTCCCCTATGTCTCAGAATAGGGGATCCTCCCTACCCAGACACCCCAGCTCATCTATTCACAGGAGGACTGAGTACCTCTTCCTCCCCTGTAGCCTTGTAAGGAAGTCCCACCAGGGGGAAGATATCAGAAAGCAGGCAACATAGTCTGTGTCAGAGATATTCCCCACTCCCCTAACTAGTGGGTCCATGTGAAGCTTAAAATGTCCATCAGAGTTATCTTCTTGGGGTCTGTGCATCGTAGTATGTCTATTCTGTACTATATGACGAAAATCCGCTAATAAGCGAGTATATACCATGTGTGTCTTTCTGGCTCCATGTTACCTCACTCAAGATGATCTTTTCTAGTTCCATGCATTTCTCTGCACATGTCACGATCTCTTTGTTTTAAATGGCCGAGTAGTATTCCAGTGCATAAATGTACCACTGTGGTTTTTTATCTGTTCTTTGTTTGAAGGACATCTAGGTTGCTTCCAGTTTTTGGCTATTACAAATAAAGCTGCTATGAACATGGTTGAGCAAATGTCCTTGTTGTACTTTGGAGCATCTTTCAGGTGTATGCCCAGAAAGGGTCTAGCTGGGTCTTGATGTAAGTCTATTTCCAGTTTTCTGAGAAAGCACCAGATTGATTTCCAAAGTGGTTGTACCAATTTTTACTCGCACCAGCAATGGAAGAGTGGTCCCCTTTCTCCACATCCTTGCCAGCATGTGATGTCACTTGAGTTTTTTATATTGGCCATTCTGACAGGTGTACGATAGAATCTCAGAGCTATTTTGATTTGCATTTCCCTGGTGTCTAAGGATGTTGAGCATTTCTTTAAGTGTTTATCAATCATTTGATAGTCCTATGTTGAGAATTCTCCTTTTAGCTCTGTAACCCATTTTTAATTGAATTACTTGATTTGTTGGTGTTTAACTTTTTCAGTTCTTTATATATTATGGATATTAGCCCTTTGTCAGATGTAGGATTGGTGAAGATCTTTTCCCATTCTGTAGGCTGTTATTTTGTTCTGATGACAGTGTCCTTTGCTTTCCACAAGCTTTTCAGTTTCAAAAGGTCCCATTTACTAATTGTAGATCTTAGAGCCAGTGCTGTTGGTGTTCTGTAAAGGAAGTTGTCTCCTGTACCAATGAGTTCAAAGCTCTTACCCACTTTCTACTCTAGCAGATTTAGTGTGTCTGGTTTTATGTTGAGGTCTTTGGTCCACTTGGCCTTGAGTTTTGTGCAAGGTGATAAATATGGATCTATTTGCATTTTTCTACATGTAGACATCCAGTTAGACCAGCCCCATTTGTTGAAGATGCTGTCTTTTTTTTTCCATTGTATGGTTTTGGCTCCTTTGTCAAAGATCAGGTGTGCAAAAGTGTGTGGAGTTATTTCTGGGTTTTTGATTCAATTCCATTGATCAACCAGCCTATTTCTATGTCAGTGTCATGCAGTTTTTATTACCATTGTTCTGTAGTATAGCTTGAGGTCAAGTATGCAGATACTTCCAGAAATTCTATTATTGTATAGGATTGTTTTCACTATTCTGGGTTTTTTGTTTTTCTGTATGAAGTTTGGATTGTTTTTTTAAGGTCTGTGAAAATTTGTGTTGGTATTTTGATGGGGATTGCATTGAATCTGTAGATTACTTTTGGTAAGATGGCCATTTTTACTATGTTAATCCTACTGGTCCAGGAGCATAGAAGATATTTCCATCTTTTGGTATCTTCTTCAATTTTTTCTTCAGAGATTTGAAGTTCTTGTCAGACAGGTCTTTGACTTCCTTAGAGTTACTCCTAGATAGTTTATATTATTTGTGGCCAATTCGAAGGGTGTGGTTTCCCTAATTTCTTTCTTAGCCCATTTGTCATTTGTATACAGGAGGCTACTGATTTTTTATTTTAATTAACTTGTATTCAGCCACTTTGCTGAAGGAGTTTTTAAGCTGCAAGAGTTTTCCAGTGGAATTTTGGGGGTCACTTACATACACTGTCATATCATCTGCGAATAGTGATACTTTAACTTCCTTCTTTCTGATTTGTATCTCTTTGATTTCCTTTAGTTGTCTTATTGCTCTAGCTAGAACTTCTTGTACTATATTGAAGAGATACAGAGAGAGTGGGCAACTGTGTCTTGTCCCTGATTTTAATGGAATTGCTTTAACTTTCTCTCCATTTAGTTTGATGTTGGCCATAAGCTTGCTGTTTATAGACTTTATTATGTTTTGTATGGGCCTTGTATCCCTGATCTCTACAAGACTTTTATCATGAAACGGTGTTGGATTTCGTCAAAAGCTTTTTCTGCGTCTAATGAGATGATAACCTGAATTTTTTCTTTCAGTTTGTTTATATGATGGATAACATCGATAGATTTTTATATGTTGAACTATCCCTGCATCCCTGGGATGAAGCCTACTTGATCATGGTGGATGATGTGCTTAATGGGTTCTTGAATTTGGTTTGCAAGTATCTTTTGAGTATTATTGCATCAATGTTTATGAGGGAGATTGGTTTGAAATTGTCTTTCTTTGTTGAGTCTTTGTGTGGTTTAGGTATCAGGGTGACTGTAGCTTCATAGAATGAATTTTGTACTTCTGTTTCTATTTTGTGGAATAGTTTGAGGAGTATTGGTGTTAGCTATTCTTTGAAAGTTTGGTAAAATTCCATGCTAAAACTGTCTGGCCCTCGGCTTTTTTTGGTTGGCTGCTTTTGATGGCTTCTTCTATTTCCTTAAGGGTTATAAGGATGTTTAAATTGTTTATCTGCTCTTGATTTAACTTTGGTAGGTGAAATCTATCAAGAAAATAATTCATTTCATTTTCATTTTCCAATTTTGTAGAATACAAACTTTTGAAGTAAGACCTAATGATTTTTTTTGTATTTCCTCGGTGTCTGTAGTTATGTCCTCCTTTTCATTTTCGAGTTTGTTAATTTGGGTACTGTCTCTCTGTCTTTTAGTTAGTTTGGCTAGGGATTTGTCTATGTTGTTGATTTGTTTTCAAAGAACTAACTCTTGGTTTTGCAGATTTTTTTGTGTTGCCCTCTTTGTTTCTAATTTATTGATTTCAGCCCTGTGTTGATCACTTCCTACCATATACTCTTCTTGGGTGTGCTTCTTTTATTTCTAAAGCTTTCAGGTGATCTGTGAAGTTGGTAATATAGGATCACTCCAATTTCTTTATGAAGGCACTTAGTGCTATGAAGTTTCATGTTTTTAAAAAAGATTTATTTATTTATTATGTATACAATATCCTGCCTACATACCAGAAGTCGGCACCAGATTTCATTATAGATGGTTATAAGCCACCATGAGGTTGCTAGGAATTGAACTCAGGACCTCTGGAAGAACAGCCAGTGCTCTTAACCTCTGAGCCATCTCTCCAGCCCTATGAAGTTTCATCTTAACACTGCTTTCATGGTGTCACATAAGTTTAGGTAAGTTGTGCCCCTATTCTCATTGAATTCTAGGAAGTCTTTAATTTGTTTCTTTATTTCTTCCCTCACTCAGTGATCATTGAGCAGGGAGTTGTTCAGTCTCCATGAATGTGTAGGCTTTTTGTTGTTTCTGCTGTTGTTGAGGTCTAGCTTGAATCCGTGGTGATCTGATAAAGAACAATGGGTTAATTCAATTTTCATGTAACAGTTGAAGTTTGTTTTGTGCCCGACTGTATGGTCAGTTTTGGAGAAGGTTCTATGTGGTGCTTTTGTGTTTGGGTGAAAAGTTCTGTAGACATCTATTAGGTCCATTTGATTCATGACCTCTATTAGCTTCTTTATTTCTCTATTTAGTTTGTCTCGATGATCTGTCCATTAATGAGAGTGAGATGTTGAAATCTTCCACTACTAATATGTTAGGATAGATATGTTATTTAAGCTTTAATAATGTTTGTTTTATGAATGCAGGTGTCCTTGTATTTGGGCCATAGATGTTCAGGATTGTGATGTCCTTTTAGTGCATTTTTCCTTTGATGAGAATGAAGTGTCCTTTCCCATCTCTTTTGATTAATTTTGGTTGAAAGTCTATTTTATTAGATATTAGGATTGCTACTCCAGCTTGCTTCTTGGGTCCATTTGCTTGGAAAATCTTTTTCCAGCCCTTTACTCCGAAGTACTATCTATCTTTGTTGATGAGTTGTGTTTCTTGAATGCAACAGAATGCTGGATCCTGTTTCTGCAACCACTCTGTTAGCCTGTGTCTTTTTATTGGAGAGTTGAGTCCATTGATATTGATAGATAATAGTGACCAATAATAGTTCCTTTTATTTTGGAGTTGGTAATGATAGTGTGTTTATGTGTTTGTTTTCTTTTGGTTTCACAGTTGTGAAGTTATCTATATCCTATGAGTTGTCATCTATGGTCTCTAAGTGTCTGCATGACATCTGCCTAGTCCATTCTGGCTTTCATAGACTCTGTTGAGAAGTCAGGTGTGATTCTGATAGGTCTATTTTTATATGTTACTTGACCTTTTTTCGCTTTCCACTTTTAATATTTTTCTTTTTTCTGTAGATTTAATGTTTTGATTATTATGGGGCAGGAGAAATTTCTCTTCTGATCCAGTCTATTCGGTGTTCTGTAAACCTCTTGTATGTTTAAGGGTATCTCTTTAGGTTGGGGACATTTTCTCCTATGATTTTCTTGAAAATATTTTCCAGTCCTTGGAGCTTGCAATCTTCTTTTTCATCTATTCCTATAATTCTTAGGTTTTGTCTTTTCATGGTGTCCTTGATTTCTTGGATATTTGTGTCAGGAACTTTTCTGTCTTAATGTTTTGAGAGATGTATTGAGTTATTGACTTGTATCTTCAACATCTGAGAGGCTCTCCTCCATCACTTGCATTCTGTTAGTGATGGCTTACCTATGTGGTTCCTGATCTCTTCTCTAAGTTTTCCATCTCTAGGGGTTTCTAGGTTTGTGGGGTTTTTTTATTG
Organism: Pachyuromys duprasi; assembly: GCA_028658305.1. NCBI lineage: Eukaryota > Metazoa > Chordata > Mammalia > Rodentia > Muridae > Pachyuromys > Pachyuromys duprasi. The sequence continues at coordinate 56,613,633 of CM053766.1, forward strand.
ATTCTAATTCTGTTTTCAGATCTTGAATTGTTTTATTCATTTCCTTCACCTGTTTGATTGTGGTTTCCTGTGTGTCCTTGATGGCCTCTATTTGTTCGGTTGTGTTTTCCTGTATTTCTTTGAGAGCTTTGTTTGTTTCCTCTTTATATGCTTCTAATAACTGCATAATCATAAACTTAAGGTGATCTTCCTGTGTTTTAACTTCATTAAAATAATCATTGTTTTGGGCGGAGTTTTTTTTTTTTTGAGAGGCATGATTTCTTGTTTTTTGTTGATTGTGTTCTTATGCTGGCCTTTAGCCATCTGGTTGTCCATAGCCTTGGCTGTTTGTTCCTTGAACCTGCACCTAAGACTGGGTCCACCTGTCTCTGGTGTCTGGAGTAGATTTCAGGATGGATAGAGAGGTCCAGGGGAACATAAATGGGTGCTGGTATTTTGGATGCAGCCACACTGGAGTGGACATTTTGGAAGGCCAGGGTGGGGGCACAGGTGCTATGAATGGCAGGGGTGCCGGTGGGGGTGCCTCGAATGGTAAGGTAACAGGTGCAGATGACTTGAAGGGCCAGGTGTGGGTGTCTCAGGTGGTAGCTGAGGAGCACAGGTGCCTTAGGTGGAAGCTTTGGATGAGCTAGTTGGGGGGACTTTCACCTCAGGTAGCAATCGAGGGGGATCCAGTCTCTCAGAAGACAGCTGAGCTGCAGCTTACAGGTCTATCAGCCACTGTGCTCTTGGGACTCAGATGCATCTGGGCTCTGAGCTCTGCCATCTTGGATCCAGGATCTGAATGATTTTACTGTCCACCTGGTCTCTACAGGGAGACCAGTGGAACCATGATTTAGAGATTTGGCTGTCCCAGGAATTCAGATGCTGCCCCTGGGGAAGCTGGAGAGATCAGATGTCTGGATGCTGGAGCAGAGGGTCCCTGGACCTGGGAGCCTGCACTCTCTCGAGTATGTGGAAAGGGTAGGGGGCTCACAGTTTATGATTCCTGGACCTTGGAGATGGCCATGGGGAGGCCTGGGGATATGATCATCCCCAACTCCCTCTGGTCTGTCCCCTCTGGCCTAGAAAGCACCAAAGTTGGTGTTTTGGCTCCGCAGTCTCAGATCTTCTACCCCTTGGATAATACGGCACACACTGGCTGCTGCCATCTTGGAACCCTCCAACAATTAACTTCTTTTTAAATAGCTTCTTTAGGAATATTTGACTTCCAAAGCTAACAACATTACTAGATACAATTGTCTCCACTATCTATCAAGAAAACAAACTCAACACTATCTAATTTTGACTGCAGCATTTCCAGCTGGCGTCCCTTCAAGTGTTGCATCTTCAAAAGAATTCCTAACCAGAATGAAATACTAATTAAAATATTCATCCATAGGGGCAAACTTCTGAGCATAATTCACATCAGGGTGGCATATACTTTAATTTAGAAATTATTGGGAGAGTATTTTTCTGTTCGGGGAGAGATGAAATTAGACCCTTACCTCAGACTACAGCCAAATATAATGTGAGAGGCATATTTAACTATTATGTTGTTGGGAAGATGGCTCCAAGGGTAAAAGCACTTGCTATACAAGCATGAAGATCTGAGTTCAAATCATCGGCATTCACACAAAAGCCAGGCATGTGTGATGTGCTAGAAACCCTATGGAAGTGTATATGAGACTCACACACCTACGGTCTTGCTACATCACCATCACCCCCCACCCCAGATCTGTACCCCTCCTTACAAATGCCCAATAGTTTGTTTCTCTCTTTACACTTACATGGGTGATATGAGACATGATCTGAGCTGTGTCTGGAAAGGCTGTGGCATAGAAGCTGCAAGGAGGGGTAAGTGGAGAGTATAAAGAAGCTATTTGGGGAACTAGAGAAATTGCTCAGCAGTGGAGTAAAGGGCTTCCCTCTGCCTGCAGATTGGGATGTGTCTTAGCTGCCGCTGCACAGCCAACTTTCTGAGGACCCACGAAGCCACCAACCAGCCAAAATGCCCCAGCCAATCAATGTCCGGGTGACCACCAATGGATGCAGATTTGGAGTCTGCCCTCCAGCAGAACACTACCAAAAAGCACCTGTGTGATGAGGTGGTAAACACTATTGGCCTCTGGGAAATGTGGTACTCCAGCATATAGACAATAAAGGATTTCCTACCTGGTTGAAACTTGATAAAAAGGTCTCTGCGCAGGAGGTTTGGAAGGAGAACCCCACCCAGTTCAAATTCCAGGCCAAGTTCTACCCTGAGGATGTGGCTAAGGAGCTCATCCAGGACATCATGCAGAAGCCGTTCTTCCTCCAGATCAAGGAGGGGACCTCAGTGACCAGCTCTACTGCCCTCACCCCCAGAGCCCATGCTGATGGGCTCCTATGCAGTCCAGGCCAAGTCAGAGGTTATAACAAGGAAATGCACAGGGCTGGGTACCTCAGCTCCAAGAGGCTGATCCCTCAGAGACATGGACCAGCACAAGTGGGAGCACTTCATCCAGGTGTGGCATGCAGAGCACCGAGGGATGCTCAAAGAATACCTGAAGATTGCCCAGGACCTGGAAATGTATGGGATCGACTATTTTATTTTGAGATCAAGAATAAGAAAGGTACAGGCCTCTGGCTTGGAGTTGATGCCCTTGATCTTCATATTTATGAGAAAGATGACAAGTTGACCCTGAAGATCGGCTTTCCTTGGAGTGGAATCAGGAGCATCTCTTTCAATAACAAGAACTTTGTTGTTGATAAGAAAGCACATAACTTTGTGTTCTACGCCCCATGCCTGAGAATTAACAAGCAGAGCCTACAGCTTTACGTGGAGGAACCATGAGCTGTACATGCGCCGCAGGAAGCCCAACACCGTGGAGGTGCAGCAGATGAAGGCCCAGGCTGGGGAGGAGAAGCACCGGAAGCAGCTGGAGCGACAACAGTTGGAAAACGAGAAGAGGAGTGAGACTGTGGAGACAGAAAAGGAATAGATATTCCGGGAGAAGGAAGAGCTGATGCTTTGCCTGCAAGACTATGAGCAGAGAGAAAGAGCATTCCGAGCAGACTGAGAAGGCCTTCCAGCTGAAGGAAGAGCAGAAGCGAGCCCGGGAGGAGGCTGAGTGTCTGGAGACTGAGGTGTGGCAGCTGCGGGCCAAGGAAGAATTGGACAGACAGACACAGGATCAGATAAAGAGCCAGGAGCAGCTGGCTGCAGAGCTGGCCAAGATTGCGCTGCTGCAGGAGGCTCAGAGGCACAAAAGTGGAGGGCAAAAAAGAGGGCAAAGTGGAGGCGTGGCTGCACGGGGTTAAGGAAGCCCAGGACGACCTGGCGGAAGACAAAGGAGGAGCTGCACCGGGTGACGGGTGACGCAGTGTCCGAGCCCCTGAATTACCACGTGCAGGAAGTACTGCAGGATGAGGGGTCAGAGCCCATGGCCACAGCGCCGAGCTCTCCAGCGAGGGCATCGTGAATGACCGCAACGAGGAGAAGCGGAACACTGAGGCCGAGAATGAGCGTGTCCAGCGGCACTGCTGACGCTGAATTGTCCTAGGCCGGGGATGAGACTAGGAGGACCCACAGTGACATCATCCACGAGGCAAGGCCGGGACAAGTACAAGACGCTGTGGCAGATCAGGCAAGGCAACACTAAGCAGTGCATCAACAAGTTCGAGGCCATGGAGAGGCCAGGCTGGGCCCAAGGGCGGTGGGCACCTCACAGCAAAGCAGTGTCACTCTTGGCCCTTTAGTATTCTTAAGTCTAGAAAGCCCCTTGATGTGTTCCAGTCCCTTGCAGTTGCCGGCAGAAGTGCTCTTCCCCAGGACCCAATGGGATTCTACCTGGTTACTAACAATTGTATCGTGCCAAACAGGCCAGATTTTTATGACAGCTACCGAACCACTTCCTGTTTGGAGCAGGGATTCGGATGGCTCTAAAGTCTAAAACTTCAAGCTGGCCTGTGTGACACAAGGCTCAGTATCACCAGGGACAGCACTGTGGCTCACACGTGGATGCCATACTTTCTCTAGTTTCAAAATGAGCTCAAACCAATTTTGTTTTTTATTTCAATGAAGGCTCCTGTCTCTATGTTTTGAGGGGTGAAGATGATTTTGAAATTAGGGTCTAAAGTACGCTCCCGCACAGTCCCCTTCCTCCAGACCGCTGGCAGAGTCCACGGTGGTCCTTCAGAGTGTACGGTATAGGAATCCGATGGCTTTTTCACGCTTACCTGTTAGCATACATTGCTGATGATATCTAATGATCTATGATCTAATGATCTGCTAGAGAGAATAGTATTTATATATAAGTAATAATGTGGGTGTGTAACATTAGTTTTAAAAAGGGAAGGTCTTGTTCTATATATTTTGTTACCTTTTACAAAACAAAAGAAGTAAATATTAAAATAAATAAAGAACATGCAGTACTCTTACAGAGGTCTGGTCCTGGCACCCACACTGACCAGCTTATAGCTGCCATAACTTGAGCTTCAGGGATCCAATGCTCTCTTCTGAGGGCACCTACATCCACAGGCACACAAATCAACGTGCAGACACACATGTACAAGCAATTACAAACAAAACAGAACTTCTTTTAAGGAATTAAACTGTTTAAATGGTTAAGGAGATGACCATGGACAAGGCAGGGTAATACCAGAAGAGGTGTTTGGGAAGCTACAGCAAGATGATCACGAGTTTGAAAATGTTCAGGATTACACAGCAAAACCTGTCTGGAAACAAACAATGGAAGAGAAAAGAAAGGAGAAAGGAAGAAAGAAGGAAGATGAACCAATAAAAAAACAGACATTTTTTTAATCTCAGGAAAAACAAATGAGTATGCAAGAAAATAAACACCAGCATAGATTTGTTACCACATTGTATGGAGACATATTTTCATGATATAAATAATATAGTAGGTTAATGAACAAAAATTGTACTATAATCCTACCGAAAGAATAACAAAAGGGGAAATTTTACAAAGAGCAGAATAATCCTCCTTTTCCATATCAGGAAATAAGTAGAATATAAAATTGTCATATCAAGAAATAAGGTTATAAACATTAGCCGTGATTATATACTTAGATGTAGAAATAAATATAGAGGAAGCTGCTAAAAAATCATTAAAGATGATATTTTTAAAAAATGATGAGCTCTTATAAGATGGAAAAAGGGGTGTCTCAAACTTTGACAAGAATGAGAAGAGTTAAATGCCCTGAAGTTCTAGCTCAGCAAGTTAGCATGTAATCCATGGGTGCCCATTATTGCAAGGCTCATGGTGATGTGAGTTCCACTGCTTTAGGGACAAGCTAAGAACAGCTGCCATAGCAAGCAGAACCAAAGTCAGAAGCAGTGAGCTGAGGACACCTGTTGCACGACAATTATTTTAGCGGCATGCTTCTCAGATTTGGCTGCTCATTGTACTCATCTGAGTAAAGAGCCGGTGAATCTTGGATTCCCATCTCCACACACTGGGATGCAATCGTTCTGATGGGCAGCAGGGGGTGGTCTAAAGTCTAAAACTTCAAGCTGGCCTGTGTGACACAAGGCTCAGTATCACCAGGGACAGCACTGTGGCTCACATGTGGATGCCATACTTTCTCTAGTTTCAAAATGAGCTCAAACCAATTTTGTGAGCATTTGAAAAGCAACACAGTGACATAATAGTGGTCTATGATAGAAACCACCTCTTATTTTTAACCACATGCATAAAACACCTTAATTTTTAAAAATTTTAGGAAAAAAAAGGGAATATGAAGTTCAGTGAGTAGACAGGAAGGGCTGGAACTTTGAGGAGCTGGGGGAGTAGAAGGTGAATATATTTAAAAACGTAATGTGGAAGTCTCAAAGGGTTAGTATAATATTTGGGGTTTTTAATGGAGGGGTGTGTGTGTGTGTGTGTGTGTGTACTTGTATGGATCTGGAGGTAGGCTAGCAGCCAGCAAGCCCCATTTTTCTGTCTATCTCTACTTCCTTGCCCCAGTCACAAATCAGTTACTTTCAAGAGTTCACAGTCACGGTGAGCTGTTTGTAACAAGAGTGCTGACCATTCTGTCTTAAGTCCTCATGCTTTGTGCACCAAGTGTTCTTGTCTATTGAGCCACCTTTCCAGCCCCCAAATACTTCAACTTTCAATATAATAGTTGTCTTAATTAGGGTGTTTATTGCTGCAATGAAACATCATAACCAAAAAGCAAGGTGGGGAGGAAACGGCTTATTTGGCTTACACTTGCACAACATTGTTCATCATCAAAGGAAGTCAGGATAGGAACTCAAAACAGGGCAGGAACCTGGAGGCAGGAACTGATGCAGAGGCCGTGAAAGGGTGCTGGTTATTGGCCTGCTCCCCATGCTTTGCTCAGCCTGCTTTCTTATAGTCCAGGAATGGCATTACCCACAATGGGCAGGGCTTTCCCCTATCAACCACTAATGAATAAAATATTCCACAGGCTTTGCCTACAGCCTGATCTTATGGAGATGTTTTCTCAGCGGAGTCTCTGTCCGCTGTCATGACTCTAGCTTGGGTCAAACTGACATAAAACTATGCAGCACAATTGACCCCTTATGAGCTTGACACACAAACACATTACTGTTAAGCCACAACTGTTCCTTTCTTGCTCATACCTATGATTACACATTAATAAAAACATAATATAAAATACCTTATATCCTTAAAAGCTCCCACAGCCTTATAAATTCAAGCACTTTAAGAAGTTGTCTCTATGAAAATATTCGATCTCTTTTAAAATCCAAATCATCTGTAAAACCCCAAAGTCTCATTGTTGTTGTTTTTAAGTTTAAAAGTCTCTCGACTGTGGGCTCTTATAAAAATAAATCAAGTCCTTTATTAATCCAAGAGGGAAGAACCAGAGCACAGTCACAATCTGAACAAAGCAGAAACAAACCCCTAATGGTATAAATAATGCAATGCCCATCTTCTGGAATCCACTCCCAATCCTCCAGGCTTCTGCGAGGGGCCTAGGTCCCTTCTCCAGCTCCACCCTCTGCAGCACACACAGCCTGTCTTCTAGGCTTGGACAGGCCCCACTCTACTGCTGGAGCTTTTGGTGGTCAGCCCATGCTACTGGCATCTACAAAATGGTGGGGTCTTGGTCCTCCTCCTGCCTGGGGGCTGCCTCTCAACAGCCTATGAAGTCAGGAGGGGACAGGAGATGAGAAGTGTGCCTGGAACGGTCGGCAAGAACTGTACAAGGATCCCATACCCGGGGATCAGCTGATGGTTAGTTCAACTTTAATTTCAGAGAACAAAGGTTATCTAACCCTAGGGGAATGAATGGGAGCACTCCAAGAATAGGTGTCCATAATTGGAACTAGACACTTCAAGGATGCTTGATTTGCATTTTACAGGACGCTCCTATCATAAGAGTAGAAACTCAGTACCTAATTAGCATCTAGGCACAGGGAGGGGAGAGCTAGCAGGGAGCTGTGTCAGAGGCCAACATCAAGTGTGGTTAGAGGAGTCTGTGTCCAAAGACACTCTCCAGATGAAGTCAGGCAGAGAGCAGGGTACCCACTGAGGGGAAGGGGTTCTGCCTTTAGCACCTAGCTGGTAGTGGCTATCCTGACTTGGCAAGAACTGCAACCTCAACCAGCAGGGTACCTCCAACAGGGTCTCTTCCACCTGGGCTGCACTTTCACCAACAGCCTTCCCAAGGCTTTGTGCAGTGTGCCAAGCCTCAGCTTCTCCACCTGACCCCTGCAGTCCTGGGCTTTCAACTGACACTGAGGCTGTGCCTTCACCAATGGCCTCTCCTGGCCTCTCACAGTACCAGCACTCAGCTCCTCTCCATGACCCTTCATGTCTTCAAAACCTGGGCGACTCCTACACTAGCAAGTTCAGCTGCGGCACAAGGCACAAAGCTTGGCCACCTCTAGAACACAGTTTCCGTGTTCTGACTCTCAGGAAACCCTTCCAGAAGATTTCACCTCAATGATGCTGGTCTCTTGTCAATCACCACTTAATTTCTCAGCTCCAGCTGACCAGCATCCATTGTCTCAGTAACACAATGGTTTTAGTGATTCTGGTCCCTTGTTAATCACAGTTCCAGCTGACCATATACCACATATTCTTCACACAAAATGGCCCAAGAAATTCTTTGCTTCCCTCTGAAACATCCAAGCCAGGCCTGCACCGTTGTCAACATTCTTATCTCCCAAGAGCCTACAAAAAAAAATAGCTCACAAGGAATTGAACATGCAATGACTTTTCTTGCCCAAAGTTCCAGAGTCTTTTCACAATCCTCCTCAAAACAACAGGATCAGGCCTGTCACAGCCATATCACACAATCTTGGTATCAATTTGTCTTACTTTGGGTTTCTATTGCTGCTACAATGAAACACCATGACCAAAAAGCAATTTGGGGAGGAAAGAGTTTATTTGGCTTATACTCCCATATCACTATTCATCATTAAAGGAAGTTGGGATAGGAACTCAAGCAGGGCAGATATCTGGAGGCAGGAGCTGATGCAGAGGCCATGAAGGGTGCTGCTTCCTGGTTTGCTTCCCATGGCTGGCTTAGCCCATTGTGGGGGAGGCCTTCCCTGGGCTGGTGGTCCTGGGTTCTATAAGAAAGCAGACTAAGCCCTGCTTGAGTTCCCTCTCAGATGATTTTAGTTTATGTCAAGTTGACATAAAACTGTCCAGCATAACAGTAATTATCTGACTAGTATGCATGAGCACAGGAAGAATGTAAGACGTGCAGTTGGAAAGTAGAAATTATGTCTTGTAGGATCCAATGCCATCAGCCAACTGTGTGTTCTTGGGAGAGTCGGCAAATCTGGATTTTCACTTCTGTTTCCTCCTTTTTAAAATTAGGATATTTGCTATTTATTATCAAATGTTCTTTCCACTCTCACATTTTTGTGTTAGTAGATATAACGTGCTATAAAAACAGAACAAAAACACTCCATGTAATTTTGAGAATGATTCTTATTTAAGGAGATATACCATAAATATTTATATAATCTTTTTCACATATGTCCTCCCTCTTTAGTGTAGTCTACGTACTCACCCTAGGAAATAAAAGTAGAAAAAGTTCAGATAAATTCAGACTTCATGGCAGTGCCTTGTTTCAAGTATCATTTCTCCTTCATTTACTAAGCTTTACCTAAGAAGACAAAACAGTGTAATCTTAGGCTGTTTTCTCAGTAGCAAGGATGAGTCCTTCTTGACTCTTCTCCTGACCCCTAAGTAGTGACCCCTACCTAACTTTAAATTGTATAATATGTTCAGGCAAACAAAAGTAGTTGATTAGAGTGATGGCTAACCTTCTTGACTACCCCTCATTGCTGAAAGTCTTTGCCTTCATTATCCTGGAGGCCCAGCATAGTTGGAGTGTCAATGCTGAATCTTGAACACTAATGGGAAAAGATCTGAGGCAAAAGGGCCGATGTGTGTGTGTGGTGTAATGTGCACTGTTTTTAAAAATAATTCTTTCTTCAGAATAAGCAGTTTTTATTTCTTGAGTCAATAGAGAGTACAGCTCAAGAACAGAAACTGATCTGAAACAAAGTTGGCGGCACATAATTACAGGTGTATTGTCAGAAACAAACAGTTTAAAAGCTGGGTGTGGTGGTCCACACCTAAAAGTAGGAAGTGGAGGCAGCTGGGAAGATTGGCAGTTTGATTAGCTTTAGTTACAAAATAAGCTCAAGGGCTAGAGGAGACCTTGTTTTTCAAAGAGTAGCTGTGTGGAAGAGTAAAGCTATCCACACGCATGTGAATTTGCCCATGAATTTGATCTACTGCCTCTGAAAGAACTTTTTTTGTCCAGAGAGAAGTCAGTCAATGGCTATTGTCACCTAATGCTGAAACAAGAGGCGAATTCTAAAATGAAATGAGGTCAGGGCCATGTGCCATCTTGCACATGTTAAAAATGGACTGAGAAATCGCCATCTGGTCGGAGATCTCTTGGAGAAGCAGACTCCTTTTGTTGGGTATAAATAGAAGAAAAGCCCACTGAGCTTTTTGCTGCTTATTCATAGATAGTTGTGGCCATGGATTGCTCGCCCAGTGCAATGCGCCCATCATTTAAGCCCACATCGTTAGGATGAGAGTAATGTAATCATTTATTCTAATTAAACCTATGTAGGTGTAAACGTGTGAGGGGCGCAGGCGCTGCCAAGACAAAGGCAATAGCTGAAGGCCAATTGGGACCGCATACGTGGAGGGCAGTGGTGTCAGAGAGGGAGGCCTTTGGGTCTCTGGGTACGCGCAAAGGGCTGACAGTCCAGAGCCACAAATCCAGGCCAAGACCTGACCCGTATCGTGCCCCCTCTGAACTCCTTGTGGCGAGGTGGCTGCAGGTGCAGGTGTCCCATAAGGTATTCATTCATCACAAGCTGCAAAACAGTCCCCTCCGAGCTGAGGAACAGGATTGACAGGCCACAGATTCAAGGAACAGTCCCGACTCTAAAGCAGAAGCAGAGAAGCTCGGAGGCCAGTCAGATCTTTAAGGCTAGCAGGTTCATTTAGGACTGCTAGCCGTCTTCTTGTACATGAAAACTCCTTATGAGAGATCTTGAAGAAAGTCTCCAAAGAAATTCAAGAACACAAGAAGATATATGCACCACAATGCCTCATCCTGACTGACCCCATTGAAAGAGGATTCTGCTTACAGAAATTACCATAAAGACGGGTGTGAGCTGTGGAAGATAAGCCATAGAATCAAAGGTTCCACCTCAGGCTGGGACTTTTGTCTATCCACTTTCCTGGGCATCGTTCCATTGTATCTACTGTCAGAGCCACGGTTCTGTGTACTCCAAGGACTAAGTCCCCAAGATCCACACACAGAGTGACTCTCCACACAGCATCTACTATGTGCGGAGCTTTTTTTTCTTTTTCTTTCTTTTAATTCAAAGCCATTTTTAAATTCACTGGTCAGTCCAGGACTAAGTCTCCTTCTTACAAGCCGCCATTGGTTCTCTTCATTCACTGTGCTAGCTTCCTAGGAGGCTGCAGACTGTCGCAAGCCATGGCTTATCTCAGTTGTTCCCGCAGAGCACTGACAGGCTTCTCCGTAAGGGAGGGCTGTGTTGCACCTGCGGTTTGGCTAACTCAGCTCTCAGATCTCCAAGCCCTGTCAGCCCTGCCATCGTGACTTGATTTCTGCCATGAAGTTCCTCGGCATGATGCTTGTTGGATAAGAATAATGTAGTGTTGCTTGGATTGGTGCAGTTATTCCTTATTAGAGCAGTATTTACTCTAAGTCCAGTCGCTTGTTTTCGGAGACTTCATGTCAGTGTGTGTCAAGCTGAAGTTCCAGGAAGATGTGTGTGCTGCGTGTCCGTCACACATGTTAAGAGGTTACAGTAGGTGGGTGCCGGGCCATCTAAGACACACATGTCCCTGACCTGCCTGAATGTGCGACAAGGAGGTGCCACATACATTTTTACCATAGTTGTGTTAGAAATATTATAGCTTAGGAGAAATGGTTGATAAAAATTTTAACTCCACTGACATACCTTAGAATTCACAAACTCCTCGCAAACAGTACGCACTATACAGAAATTGTTTGATTGGTTTGAGTAAGTTGAGCCTTCCACGTTCAGCCTGCAAGTTCAAGTCAGTAATTTTTTTTTATCTGTTTGTTATTAGTATCAGAATTTCTTATATTCTCCATTCTTCTGCAGGGGGTTGGAGAGTGCTGTATTTGGGAAAGGGGCAGTATATACATAAAATAAAGCTATTAGAAGTTTAACCTTCAGAGATTTAGTCACTTATATTTAATTTGTTTTCTGGGCCTTGTAGTTATTCAACAAATTCCACACACAGGTCTATGTGATAACTTAATTGTATAAAACTAATGTGTTACTTTATGGTTGTGTCTGCCTGCTTTTTAAAAGTACTAATAACTTTGATGAAGTATTAACACATCAGTAAAACTTTTCTTTAAAAAATAACAAAAATTTGCAGGAGTCTGTCCCCTGTCTCGAGCCCTAAGTGTGCCTTACTTCTTCAGGTAAAACATGAACGTGTTATTAGCAGTTAGACTCTTACTGTCTAGCCGATGAAAACATTCATTTAGAAATTTCAGGTAAGAGAGAAAATCAGCATCAAGAAGAGATTGGTGGGTAGTGGGATTTTTATCACTACCCTGAAATTCTAGCACATAAAGCCTAGAACGTACACATTCCCCCAAGGCATTTTTTTATCATAAATTTTAGTGTGTGAAATAATGAGTTTCTTTATAAGATTTTCATGTGTATGTCATTTTACTCACACTCACCCCCATTATGCTGCCTGGTCCTTCTCCCCTCCCACTGATCTCTTTCCCCTAGAAGTCACCACCCCCAAGTGTTACATTACACACTGAGAAAGTATGATATTTGTGTTCCCCTCTCAGAGATGCACCACGGCCGTGTACCTGTACACACAGCAGCCAAGACAGGGGGCCATCCATATGCTTTGCACACACACCCACAGGCACGCACAAGGTAAGACAAATCTTTTTTAAAAAGATTTTTAAATGATCTGTTGTTTCTTTTAGGTGTACAGCTAAGATCTGGGGGTTTGTTGTTTTGTTTTAGTCTTTTCGGTTTCAGAGTCATCGCGAAAATAAATCTAATTGCTCTGTTGGAGAAGGAGGCTAGACCCCAAGTGTTCTGGCCATGCCAACTGAGGCACCGAATATGAAAATTCGGGCATTTTAGGCCCTCCTGCATCATGAAGTCTGACACTGCAGCCAACATAGCAGAGAGACGCCACCTTGCCCAAATTGCAGACAGATGAGCAAACAAATTACTGGGTTTTGTTCTTATGCCCCTGTATTTTGAGGCGGGTGTTTTGTTCCTGCAGTAACTGATGCAAAAAGCCTACAGTCTACAGTGAGCACTTCTGTGTGTTCTTTATCTCAGGCAGCAACCTAGGGGCTAAGGCTCTACCTCAGGGACAGAGTCTACCCTAGCAGACAGGAGGCAATGGCAACAAACCAAAGACCTGAATCAACATCAAACTGAAACCCCAGCAATCCAATAAAGCTAAACATGCACCCAACAGAAAGATCCAGAAATGTCTTTTCTATCCTAAGAAAAACAAAGATGCATCCACCCAAAGATCTATACATCGATGCTAACAACAGCTTTATTCATAATTAACGAAATGGACTATTTGTCTTGGTCCATTTAATACTGCTATAACAGAATACCATAGGCTGAATAAATTACAAACCACGGAAGGTGGTCTCATGAGAAGCTCAAGATCAGGGCGCATCTTGATATGTCACAACACGTCAGAAAGGGAGGTGAGCACACATGAGACAGACAGAAAAACAGACTTGCACTCATCTTTTGAGCAGGAGCCGTGTGCCACAGTAACTAACTCACTCCTCTGATGGCCTTAACCTATTCAGAGCAGAGCACCCTGATGATCTAGTTACCTCTCAAAAGCCCTTACCTCTTATGTAATTGCAGTAGCAATTACATTTCAGCAGAGTCCTGGAAAGAGTATTTAAACCACAGTGCAATGCAAAAAAGTTCAACCTAAGCACTGCCGTTTGACAATAAACCTGCCGGTGCGCGTGACAGCACAGGAGAGTCTGAAGCAGTTCGTTCACTGTGGATACAAAACAATCTACGTGCTCTAGAATTCCACTTATATGGCATTTTGAGAAAGGTAAAACTGTACAGACAAACTCACGTCATTGTTGGTTAGCATCTAGGAGCATGAGGATGGGGCTGACTGCAAAAGGGGCACCAGAGAGCTGAGCGTGGGGGGCGGTGAAAGGTACAGTATGGTTTGCATGATCGCCCACATCTGTCAAAGGTGGTGGGACTGCACACCTTAGAAAGTTAATTTGACTATAAATTACACCTCAGTAGTCTTGACAATTGATATAATAAATACATTTCACATGTGCTTTTCCACCATAGTGAACACGTATCAAACTATCACCGTGTTCCTATGGAAGCTCCTTTTTCTCACCAGACTTCAATCCCAGGAGTTCTCCTTCATTTTCTTTGGGTGGTAAAGGCTGGTGATCACAGCCCAGAGCAATTCAAAACCCAAGAGTTGCCGCTTGACACTGTGGGTTATAAACAAGAATAGCAGGGTGGCCGTGAGATACTTAACTTCCTTAGGAGTTCTTTGTCAGGGGGCTCAAAATGTTCCCCAAACTCAACTTTTGTCATTCCTCTTGGTTGCTTCTTAGAAGTAGGTGATAAGATAGTGTTGCTGAAGACACCACAAACTTTGGTGGCAAGATATAGAGAAACTAAGCTGGTGCTTCCTCCCTGTTGACTAGTTTTCAGAGTCCCAGAGGGGCTACATAGGCTTCGGGGAGAGGGAAGGTATCAGTAGTTCTACTCAGATGCGAACCCTCCAAACTATGACATTAATCTTCAAGGAAAGATAGGCTTGTTTGTGCAAAGAATGGGGGAAAGTTACTCTCTGATGCTAGGACTGGGTCACACAAGATGGGCCTAACAGTTAGGTGTGGATGGAGGACGGGCCCAGGGAGCCTTGCAACCCATTGCTGAATAATTTGCTACTGTAGATTCAAGAAGGAGGGGTTGTTTTACCTTCAGCTGTGTATCCCCCTGGGAACCCCATCAGGCTCCAGTGGCTAGTCCCAACCCAATGATTACATGGATGCACTGGTTAAGCTAAATGGGCCACAACCCCTAAATTCGTGAATCTGGGAAGAAGAGGGATTAACAGCAATTGGGGAGTAGGAGCGGATGGGGAAGAACATAATCAGAATGCATTATGTACCTGTATGAAATTGTCAGAGAATTAACTTAACTATTCAAAAGCTCATTTGTATAGCATGGATGGGTCATTTAACAAATTCTAGGCTTTTAAAAAGTGTATCTGGTGTTTAAAGAGAAGGCTCTGAGGCTAAGAATACTTTCTGCTCTTCCAGAAGATCCAGGTTCAGTTCCTATCACCTACATGGTGGCTCACAACTTTCTTTAAGTCCAGGGGATTTGATGTCCTCTTCTAGCCCCCTTGAATAACAGGCATGCACATGGCACACATACATACATGCAGTCAAATACCATATATATAAAAACAAAATAAATAATTTTTAAAAAATTGTATTTGAATTAACATATACTTTGATATCTGTCTTCCATTACATCTTGGTATTGCTATTGAAATTTCTGATCTAATACTGTTTCATGTTTATGTATTATGCATATAAATATTTGTTTATTTTGGTGTTAGTCTCTAGGAAATATATACCCAGCCACAAGTTTAGCCTTTAACAAGCCCTTCTTTTCTAAATACCTAGATTGCCATCTCTTACCACTTTCGGTCTGCCAAAGGGTAAGGATTGAATGAATTCTTTTCATTTCCTTTTATTTGAAAATGTGTTTTTTTACCTTTATTACTAAAAGATAATTTTTGCTGAGTTCATAGCTTGGGGTGTTCTTTTTTCTTTCGGACATTAAGGACATTCTTCTCTTTTTTTGATGTCACTAAGGAGGAGATGAAAGTCACTTGGATTGTTGCCCTGTATGCAATGCCATTGTCCTCAGGTTTCTTTCAAGATTTTCTTTTCACTCTAGGTGTCTCTAGAAAGGTTTCTGTTGTTGACTTGGATGTCTCTTAGACTACCCTGGTCAGGGCTTTCTGAAATCTGTGATGACATACATTTCTTTCTTTCATCAAACTGAGGAAAAGTTCAGCCATTGTTTCTTTAAATACATGTTTTGGTCTTTGTTTAAAAATATTTTTTTTCCTTTCTAGAAATTAGATTGCACAATAGGCTTCTGATTTTATGCTTCAGGCCCTTTGAAGGTATAGTCAGTATTTCTCAGGTTAGAAAATTTCTGTTTCTCTTTGACATATGTTCACTGTTCTGTTATATACATTCTACACTGATCATATCTGAAGAATAATTTAGTTTCACTACTATACTTTTAATTCTACAAGCTTTATACTATTTCTCAGCTAAGATTTCCTATCTTTTTATTCATCATGAACATATTTTTCATTGTGCTCTTGAACATATTTTTAATATCTGGTTTAAGGCCATTGTCTGATAGTCCCCAAATCTGGAGCTTCTTGGAGGTCACATTCCATTAATTGTCTTGTTTGTTTGACCGATTTGTTCATCAAGTTACCATGTGCTGTATTATGACATTAAAATGGTGTAGTGGAAATATTTTAGATTCTTTTATAATTCTGAAAAATGGTGATTGGTTTGGACTTGACTATACTCAAACCGTAAACACTCTCCATTGATAGAAAACAGCTTTCCTCTCAGTATTATGATTTAGCTGGCTTGCTGGAGTTGGCTATGTTTGGTAAAGTACATTGGGGACATTTGGTCTGTCTCTCTCACCCCATCTCCCGCCATCCCTCCTTCCTTCCCTCCCCTTCTCCTTCCCTCCCTCCCTTCTTCCCTTTCTCCCTCCCTCCCCCACCTCTCACCATTACACAGCCAAGGCTGGTTCTATATTTGTGCTCTTCCTGTCTCGGCCTCCTGGGTACTGGGCTCACAAGCGTATGCCGCTAGCCCCCCTCCCAATCGCTGGTCTCCTTTTTAGTTTCTCCCTCCGTTTCTGGTGGATGTGTTTGCTATGAACTCTGTCCTCGCACTTTTCAGCTAGTAAAGCCTCAGGCTTCCTTTGTATTTTCAGTCTTTCTCTCTGCTGCAGAGTGGCAACTGCTCTCTGTCTGAACACTAGAATGATGGAAAATCACCGAACAGTGTTTCTTTCCTTCCACCCACGATTAGTCTCAAGTTCTTCCTCCTGTACATAATTGAACAGTTCCCTCAAAGGATTAACTTTTATCTTTTATCAGAAGTTTACAGTTGTTATTTGTATGAGACTTTTCTCAATAAACACTACTCAGGCACACCAAAAGCTCAAAAGAATTGATACAAGGAGCAAAATATAAGTTCAAATATTGATTTTCTCATGATATCCATATTCACAATCTGCTTACCAAAAGAACGGTGCAGCCACAGTCTCATTTACATCACTCTAGAAAGGAAGGAAAGAAAGAAGGAAGGAAGGAGGTGAGGAGTGGAGGAAATTCTAAAGTGGAGGAAATTCTAAAGCTGAGGACCCCATCTGGGGAGACCATTCTTTCTGTTAGCCCATGGGTGGAAAAGTATTACTGAGGGCTTTTCCTTTCAAAGTTCCTGCTTCTGACACAACTTTGTGGATTCGCTCCTAATGTGAAGTTTGGGGAACATAGCCAAACCACACTAGATGCTTATCTTGTTCAACAATTTCTCCCAAAACAAACTGAAAACTCCTTGAAGTCTTACTCTTTAAATCTTATTATCATCGTCTTTGCAAACCCCACTCCTAGGACTCTGCAATGACAACATATCAAGAGCTCAACACTTTTTGTTGAATGAATTGAGAATTTTATGAGTATTTTCCTTTTAGTTTGCATTACATTTTTCTATAAGATACTGGTCTGCCTGGGGCACACAATGTCTAGGAAAGCCTGATGTCAGCACAGGTTTCAGACTCTATTCCCTGGCTTTACTTTTCTCCTTAGCCTGTTCCCTTAGATTTCCACAGTGAGCAAAAACAGGACTGTCATGGATACATCTTAATACCCAGGCTTCACGGGGTTTGTGAATAAGTGGGTAACTGAGCATTGGGGCAACACAGACTGCACTGGGAAAGAAAAGCACAAACTTTTAAAATATATTTTGATCCTATCAAAGATGTAGGCATGTGCTCTACTGTAAAAGATTGACAAGCGCTTTCAGACCTCTGTGAGATAAGATTGCATTTCTGAAAATGAAAGCTGATTTTCTCATGGATTCTTTTTAAATGTTGTTGCTCATCATCTAATATAGGAACACGTTAAAAATAGATGGGTCTTCCAGCATACACTGCAAACCTCTGGCATTTATTATTAATGAACTTTTTCATATATGTGCATACCCACAAAACAATGAGTTTTGGTAGGCAAGTGGTTGGCAAGTATCTTATTTTACCACTTTATGAATTTCATTTGAGATAACTTTTTAAACAATGTTAAAATAATCAACAAATTGTAAATGTAAAAAAATAAGAACCAACCTGCTGCCTTCAGGATGCCTGAGTTGTGAATTTACTCAGTTTCTTACACAGAAGAATATTTTTAACAGGACAAAAATAAACTCTGAGTACTTCTTAAACTAACATATTCTCATGCGTCTCTAAGTGTTAGAGGCAAGAATTAAATCTATGACCATAAAACCACTAAGCAGGTATCCTAACCTCCACTCCTCAGGGTTCCTAATGTTTTTGACCTCATATTACAATAGTTAAAAAAACAACAGCAAAAAACCAATGCTGACGTATGCACGCCCCATATTTTCACATGATATGCATTATTAATGTGTAAAAAGTAGAATATTAAGGAGATGGAGAAACACAACTAGAAGTGTCATGCACCCTGAGTGTTGAATTGTTCACTCTAGAAACTGCTGCTCTTATTTCAATTCTCCAAAAAGTACTTGACATTTTAATGAGAATACTACTCAAAGATTTTTTTAAAATAAAATCTAAATATACTATGTATTAGTCTGGCTTTTCTGGGGGAAGGAAACAATAGGATGAATGAATACGTACATATACATATATACATGAGAAAGCTTTACCAGGCTGACTATTCCCACAATGGCGATCTGCAGCTGGAAATTCTGGGAGGTCAGTGGCTGCTCAGTACCTGAAGCCAGAAGCCCCACAGCAAGCAGAAGCAATGATGCAGACCTGGAGGCCCCTGGAGAGTGGCTGCTTTGTGTGGACACTTAAAGGCCAAGAAATCTGGAGCCTGAGGTCACCAGGTGACTGCAGCACTGAAGCGCTCTCTCAGGAAGAGTTGAGCATCCTTGTTTGCTAACTTCCCTCTTCCTCTTCCACTTTTTCATTCCATCTGGCCTCCCAACATATTGGGTGATGCTTCCCACATTTAGTGGAAGTCTCTCACTGACACACCCAAGAAAGGCTTCATCAGTTTATGGAGTCAATTCTTTCCTTCTACTTTTACTTTGGTTGTGGGTTTGAACGCAGACTGTCAGGCTATGCAAGCCTTTACCTGCTGAACCATCTCATTGACCCTTGTAATGGTACATTTCTTAGCTATCAGTCTCTGTGGAAGCTATTTATTTCTTCTATCTTCTTTAAAGACTTTTTACAAAAGTCACTTCCTCAAGGGGGAAAAAGAACTTTTCCTATTCCCTTGTATGTTTTCTATAGCACTTCATACTTAACTCTTTCACGACTTAACCACACTATGATGGAATGATCATTATCTGGTGAATCTTTTTCCTCTAAACCTCTTGAAAGCAGTGGTTATGTTTTATTCATCTTTGCTTCCAGCCTAAGTACATGCTATGGTCTTAATGATTGTATCCTCAAAATTTGTATACTAAAATCTAATTTCCAATGTGATAGTACTAGGAAGTGAGCCTCTCAGAGGCAGTTAGGTGAACAGATGTGACTAGTACAGATGTGGCTTGAGGGAACCTGTTTGTTCCTATGCTATAAGAGGTCTCATTGAGAAGACATACTCTTTCTGAAGGAGGATTAAGCTTCTTCCCTAGTGTCCTGCTTGTAGTTTAGCTTGTTTAGGGCTACAGATTTTATATTTATGATATAATATTATATGACATATAAAAATATTATATTTATATATTATATATTTATATATTATAATGTATTATAATATATTTATCCTATATTATACAGCTAATATCTGCCTACAAGTGAGTGTATACCATGCCTATCTTTCTGTTTCTGGGTCACTTCACTCAGGATGGTCTTTTCTAGTTTCATCCATTTGCCTGCAAATTTCATGATTTCCTTGTTTTAAATTGCTGAGTAGTATTCCATTGTGTAAATGTACCATAATTTCTTTATCGATTCCTCGGTTGAGGGATGTCTAGATTGTTACAGATTCTGGCTATTACAAATAAAGCTGCTATGAACATAGTTGAGCAAATGTCCTTGTTGTATGGTTGACCATCTTTCAGATATATGCCCTAGGAGAGGTATAGCCGGATCTTGAGGTAGCACTATTTCTAATTTTCTGAGAAAATGCCAGAGTGATTTCCAAAGTGGTTGTACAAGTTTACATTCCCACCAGCAATGGAGGAGGTGGGTTTACATTCCACATCCTCTTTAGCACGTGTTGTCACAAGTTTTTGATCTTAGCCATTCTCATGGGTGTAAGGTGAAATCTCAGGGTTGTTTTGATTTGCATTTCCCTGATGACTAAGGACATTGAGCATTTCTTTCAGTGTTTCTCTGCCATTCAATATTTCTCTATTGAGAACTCTCTGTTTAGCTCTGTACCCCATTTTTTTTTATTGGATTACTTGGTTTGTTAGTGTTTAACTTCTTGAGTTTTTTTTGTAGTCTGCATACCAGCCCTTTGTCAGATACACAGTATAGACATTGGAAGCGGAAGAAGATAAGGAACAGGGCAGGAACCTACCACAGAGGGCCTCTGAAAGAATCTACACAGCAGGGTATTGAAGCAGATGCTGAGACTCATAGCCAAAGCTTGAGGAGAGTGCAAGGAATCTTATTGAAGAGCAGGGAGATAGAAAGATCTGGAGGGGAGAGGATCTCCACAATGAGACCAACAAAGCCAAAAAATCTGGGCCCATGGGGCCCTGCAGAGGCTGATGCTCCAACCAAGGACCATGCATAGAGAGGACATAGACCCTCTGCTCAGATGTAACCCATAGGCAGCTCAGTCTCCATGTGGGTTCCCTTGTAAGGGGAGCAGGAGCTGTCTCTGACATGGACTCTGTTGCCTACTCTTTGATTATCTCCCTCTGGGAGTAGGGCAGCCCTGCCAGGCCACAGAGGAAGTCAATGCAGCCAGTCTTGGTGAGACATGATAGGCTAGGGTCTGATATTAAGGGAGGAGGACCTCCCCCATCAGTGGACTAGGGGAGGGGCATAGGGGGAGAAGAGGGAGGAAGGGTGGGACTAGGAGGAGATGAGGGAGAGGGCTACAATCAGGATACAAAATGAATAAATTGTAATAAATAATAAAGAAAAAGAAAAAAACAAATGCAAATTAAAAAAGAAAAGATGTACTCTGAACAAAGAGCACAAACTAAACACTAAATTTTCCAGTTCCTTGATGTGAGACTTTCCAGCCTCTATAGCTGTGATAAATAAATTTCTGCTGTTTATAAACTTTTGATTCTATATTTTTTGTTGTAGTAGCCCAAATGGACTAAAACTGAAATACACTGGGCTTTTAGCGAGGACTAAAATGAAGCAAATCGTGTTTGGCCCACAAAGCAGATATCATAAATAAAGCCTATAAATCCCAATTGAATCAGAAATAGGTTTCTCTCAACCATAGCCACTCGCGTGAAGGTCTTTGACTCTGAAGCCTACCCTGGCGTTGATAGCGGTCTATGTGCACTCAGCGAGTTCTCTGAGATCACACCATGCTTCCACCCGTGCTCCGACAACACATAAGATCTCAGTGTTCCACCAATCTTGACAGGGTGGCATTTCAGTGAGAATCTTTCGGATGCCCAGAATTCAGTAGGCAGAGGGAAGGAGGTATGGTTAAAGATTCCCTGCCTGGTTTGGTTCATAACAGGACACAGTGAAGTAAATTAATGCTGACATGGTGCCCTCTGTCACAGCAGCCTGCTCGTCTACCAAGTGGTCACACACAGCATATGTGCTATTAGAGAGATACAGAGGATTCCAGATGGCTTTGCCGCTTGAGTTTTAAGCAGTTAGACTTTTCAGAAGGGAGAAAGAAAAAAGAAATCTGTATCCAGGTCATTCCTAACACTTCTCCTGGGATAGCATCTAAAGTTACTCCTCTTCAGAGTTCAGGAATTTGCCTGACAAATACTGCTTCATTGCAAGGCCAAGCATCACTCAGTGGTGAGGTGATGTTTACTAAAAAATCATACTCCAGTAGTTTTTCCTCTTTTCGATTCTGTCTCCTTTCACTTGTCATACACTGCATTTTCTATTACACTTTGCAAAGCAACCTTTTATCTAGTTACAGATCGCATATTTGGATCTTCCAATATTAAACATCCTGTAATTTAAATGACTTGAAATCTTTAGTGGATTACTATGAAATAGGAATATCCACTACAGGGGCCACTTGAACAGTGTCGGGGGCGAGGGGAGGCGGCATGTGTCAATCTTTCTCTGGTGACATGTAATTTCTAACATAGTTGCTAAACTTCATTATGTCATTACTTACACAGTAAGGAACAACCCCAGAATTACAAGATGATGAAAAAAATTGAACAGTGCTGGCTCCGGGCTGCTGGGATACCAAGAGTGGGATAGAGGAGCGCACAAGAAATCTTAGCTGACTATCTGGCTCTGGGTGTTACAGAATGAACACGTCTCCATTATGTTTTTAAACTTTATTTGGGGTTCGTTAAGCTTCTCTCTTCCAACCTGCCAACCCTAGGTAGGGGAGAGAAGGATAGTGGGGAAAGGGGTACAGACCCCTTTACTTCTCCTGGCTGTTTAGAGTCTATGAGTTCTTTGGAGGCTCTACCAATCTCTGTCAGTAACAAACAGCAGTCTCCTCCAAGCCACTGTGTTGAAATGTTTTTCCCCATCTGTCTCTGGTCTTTTCAAACTGCCACACACCACATTCTCTTTGTAGGTTCTCATATTTATAGTCTTCAGAGTCCTAGGCCACACCCATCTTTGTGTTGCACGAGGCAGGTTGTTACCAGCTGGCAAAGATCATGCCTAACAGGAGGAAGTTATCAGCTGTGGACAAATTTAAGCCCAAACTAAAATTCCACAGTTGGAATTTATATATATGAATGATCTTGGTGCTCCATAAATCTCAACAACGTGGTATTTCATTGAGTTTCTTTTTAAGTTAAATCTTTTAGATACACAGAATTCGGTCAGCAGAGGGAAGGAGATGTTGTTAGAGATTCACTGGTTTGTTTCAGTAATATATATTTACATAACTGAGTTAAAAAGAAAAACCCAAAACTTCCATTACAGGTTTCTAAACTAATGCCTCAAATATTCATATCTTCAACATAATAGCAGTCTCTCAGTAGGTGTCCTGATACTCTGGATCTTACAATCTTCTTGCCCCTTTCCTTGGAGTTCCCCCTCAAGCCTTAGGTGTGGGGATCATGTTGCGGATGTTTCATTCAAAGCTGGGCACAGCACAGTCAGCTGTTCTCTGCATTTGGACCAGTTGTGGGTTTCTGTAATAGTCTCTATCTGCAGAAAGACCTCTTTGATGGAGGGGTGAGAGCTACATGATTTGTGAGTCTCAGGATAAGCACCTAGAATGCAGTTAGCAATGATACAGTTTTAGGAAGGTGATGATAGTACATTTTCCTTGAGATTTCTTAGCTCATCAGTCATGGGCAGTTAGTTAAGTTTACAGTACAGGACTGAACTTCTGTTGAGTGAACCTTTCATCTAATTAGACAGCTATTGGTCTGAAGATATGAGTGCTATTTTAGCATATTTGGGGATATATTGATCTGCTTGTCATTCTGTCTTTTTTTACTCATCGTATTTGTATTATTAGTGATTTTTTCCCCCTGACAGCTTTCACAGCAGCTACCGGTACTATGAGAGCTAGCCCTCAAGGATGAAGCCTCTAGGTAATTTCCTCCAGGTTCTGTATGTGAAGTGTGTGGTGTCTTCAGCAATAGAAACTCACCTCCAAATTCTGGGAGACAACCGAGAGCAACACCTACAATACATATTGTTTTGGGGTCTCTTGGACTTCATAACTGAGGTCTTGAAAAGATATTTCTCATTCTTCACACCAGGGAATTTTGTTAGATAGACTGGTGGCTCTTGCAGGGACAATTATTACCCCTAGTAGCATAACTTCATTAAATAAAATGTTTCTTAATAAATAAAGTAAATGAATTCTTAATTAAACATAAAGTAATGTTATTCCTTCCACTTTTCAAACATTCTTAGTGTTGTTTAACTTTTCTCTCGCTCTCTCCCTCTGTATTGCTCTCCCTTTCTTGTCCCCAACTAAAGTCTCTGTTCCCCCTTCCCCTCTATAGCACTGGTGTCTTGCCATTACCCTCTAAAGCCATTCCTGTCTACCAGTCCTTTTTTTTATTTTCCTGTTTTCTGTTGGCTACTCCAGATGATATAACTCAGTATTTTTT